>OX235271.1:29568985-29595895 GCA_944472155.2 Trichobilharzia szidati
AAATTTCACACAATATTACGTAACTTTTTATGTTATTCGATTTATCTACTAATCTTATAATTGCACACCTTTTTCAAGTCCTATCCATCCTATGAATTATTCTATACATATGACATTAATTTGCTTTGCCACTTGACGTTTAACTACGATTATAATCACAAACATTTTAGTTTTAATTGCACTTCATATTATTATTATTTTATGCATTCACACCTATGATTCAATTCCCTCACTGGATATAACTTCTTAATAACCATATATATACGATTGTAATGCTTGATGATAAATTCGTTGAAGAGTCTCTTCGCTGAATCATTTGTTTTGATTTTCTATTTATGTTCAGATTATAGGATTTTTAAGGATTTTGGATTAATTTCAATTGTTAGATTTTCTTCCCTGGTGGAATCATGAGTGTGCACCGATGAGAAGTTGCAAATTGGGACGAAACAGCTGTCTGACAGTGCCCCTTGGTCTCCAATGATCTCTCTTACTGTGATACTGATTAGTGAAAAAATCTAACAAGTGAAGTTAAATTAATCCAAATCCCTACATATCTTATCATATGAAGATAGATAACAACCAAAGATCTATTTATTCTCTTATTTTAACTGATTAAAAATGCCCATAAAAGTGCATAAAAAGAAATTTGCACAGAAAAAGCACCTGGACAGGACAATATACACACTTTCACAGCTTCGTTCCTATCAATTACAAAAGAAATTTAGTGAAGACCCTCGACCGCAGAGTTAGAGCTATATGCTCAGAAGAAGTAATTGAAGATGAATTAAGCATTGTATATGATACTTTGATCGAAAATAGTTATCCTGACAAATTTATCAAGGAACATATGACAAAGAAAGCGGAAAAGGACTACTCACTATGCGTAAACAGGAAGCCTTTATATATACGACTACAATTCATGGGTGATATACCAAGCGAGTTAATTACGAAGAAATTAAGAAAATCAGTTCAAAGAACTTATAATGCGAACTACAAGTCTTATTCTCTACAAGACCGATGGTGCTACCTCGACTGAAAGATGAAGTACCTAGACTAGCCACTTCAAATTGTATCTATCAATTCAACTGCCATTGTGGAGCGAGTTATGTTAACCGTTGCTTTAGGAACTTGATTTTTCGTGCTCGAGAACATATCCCACTACGGCTAAGTAAAGGTATCGTTAAAACTATTAACAGCTCGATATTAGACCATCTGGTGCAAAGCGGTCACAAAGCCAGCGTAGAAGAATCCTTCTCTATAATATACTGGGTGCCTAACAAATTACCAAAATCGTCGAAACACCGCATGCTCCAAACAGAAGAGGCTACTGCAATTCGCCTCAAACAAACAGTGCTCTGTGTTCAAAAGAAACAAGTCCATCCCCTACTATTGCCCTGGCCCTCAGTAGAAACTATAAACTCATGAATTTGTACTGTTATCTTTCATAATTCTTCTGACATTCAGTTTATTTTATGTTGATGCTATTCAGCTGTAATCTATCAATATTTTTGATTCGATGTTATTTAAACATTAATGTCGTTCATAAGACTAATTCATTCATTCACTATAATGTATATATAATTGTAGAGTCTGATGATGAATTTATCGAAAAGAGTTCTCTTTGTTCCATGTCCGTTCTCTTATTTTACTTTAGTACCAGTCAAATAAACTCTTACATCCATTGTGTTTCACTTAATTCAGTTCATTTCATCTATTTCTGTTTCATTATATCTTGTTTATTTGTATTCTGGTTGGTTGTTGCTACAGCTGCTACTTTTTTCTGTTTTCAACTAATCAATCAGTGCTTCAACTGATTCCTCGTTATATAATAACTAAACAACATATTATTTACGCGCTGTTGTATTCATTCTTAAACATGATTCTTCCTTCTGTTAGCATATCATTATTGTATTGAGTTAAGTTGAGTCGATCAATCAATAAGTCCAAGAGAATAATACTTCAAGCTGATTAGTTAAACTACTATTACTACTACTACAACTACTACTTATGATTGTGTTTCACGTCGTTTCTTTGCTATTCTGACGCAGTAGAATAATATTTCATCAGAGATTATGTGTGTATGTGTGAGATTTCTGCATTTCTCAAAATCTATCTTCTGTACACACACACACACACACACACACACACAATGATGAGATTTCGGGAAATCCTTTTTTACTGAATACGTCTTTCCTGCTCCGTCTCGCTCTCTCTCTCTCCTTCTCTTTCACCATGTCTATCTCCTCGCTTGCTTGCTCGCTCTCCTTCTGACGTATCCAAGGTGGAAGAAAAATCATGTGAGAGAAAAATATTAAACTAATTTAAATAATAGTAGAGGGAGATAGATATGCAGACAGACAGACAGACTAACCAGCCACATTCACAAACACATCTGACATACAGCGGTGAGAACAACGGAAAAGGAATGAAAGATACTCAGTGTAAGAACCTAAATATGCATGAAACTATATACACTACTGGTTGACGGGGATGAGTAGTGGCTGCATACTACTCGTATCAACCAGGAGTGTTTGCTGGCCAAATCGAGGTGATTTAAACACCCCCAGATAGCCATTTCTCTCGTTTGGCACCGAGCTCACCAGCCGTGTACCCTGTTTGACTCACCTCAGAGAGCCAAATCAATCCAAACCACCTCATTTCTAGCTACTTGGTCGAACTGGTCATATTGTAAATCAAATTCACAATTTGCAATTTGCAAGGTGGACTGGTGAAATTTCGCTTTAAGTATTGGTTTTGAAGGGATTTTTGTCTGATTGGTTAGAGGATTTCATCGTGAGGTGACATCAGTTTGAGAACTAACTATTGGAAAGCTTGCAAGGAGTACAGGAGTACAGCTGTTTCGTCCTAGTTTGGGACTCTTAATCAGTACGCACCCACCCAGTGGCTAGCTCGCCTTGTAACCAGAAGGTCCTGGGTTCGAACCCCAGTCGGTGAGTACTTCTGTAAAGTCCCAAACTAGGATGAAACAGTTGTTCAGCACTCCTTGTAGGTTTCCCAACGGTTCTCTAACTGATATCCACTCATGATGAAATCCTCCAAACAATCAAATTTCTGTTTAGTTTCCTTTGGAAAGTAGGTTATTTCGATAATTATAATAATATGAAGTTTTCCCGATACCATCAGTGGCGATCAAGTAAACAACCGAAATTGCAAAAAAGTCAAACATAAAAGAAATTGATTAAAAATGCACATTAAAATTTTCAAAAGAACAGACACGGAACAAAGAGCACTCTTTTCGATAAATTCATCATCAGGTTCTACAAATATATATATACATTATAATGAATGAATGAATTAGTGTTATGAACAACAATAATGTTGTTTAAATAACATCAAATCAATAATATTGATCGATTACAGCTGAACAGCATCAACATAAAATAAGCTGAATGTCAGAAGAATTATGAAAGATAATATTACAAATTCATGAGTTTATAGTTTCTACTGAACGCCGGCCAGGGCAATAGTAGGGGCTGGACTTGTTTCTTTTGAACACAGACCACTGGTTGTTTGAGGCGAATTGCAATAGCCCCTGCTGTTTGGAGCAAGCGGTGCTTGGACGATTTTGGTAATTTGTTAGGCACCCAGTATATTATAGAGAAGGATTCTTCTACGCTGGCTGGCTTTGTGACCGGTTTGCACGAGATGGTCTAATATCGAGCTGTTAATAGTTTTAACTACACCTTTACTTAGCCATAGTGGGATATGCTCTCGAACACGAAGAATCAAGTTCCTAGAGCAATGGCCAATATAACCCGCTCCACAAGAGCAGTTGAATTGATAGATACAATTTGAAGTGGCTAGTCTAGGTACTTCATCTTTCAGTCGAGGTAGCACCATCGGTCCTGTAGAGAATAATACGTGTAGTTCGCTAGCATTAAAAGTCTTTTGAACTGATTTTCTTAATTTCTTCGTAATTATCTCGCTTGGTATATCGCCCATGAGTTGTAGTCGTATATGAAAAGGCTTCTTGTTTACAGACAGTGAGTAGTCCTTTTCCGCTTTCTTTGTCATGTGTTTCTTGATAAATTTGTCAGGATACCTATTTTCGATCAAAGTATCATATACAATGCTTAATTCATCTTCAGTTACTTTTTATGAGTATATAGCTCTAACTCTGTGGCTGAGGGTCTTCACTAAATTTCTTTTGTAATTGATAGGAACGAAGCCATGAAAGTGTATATATATATATATATATATATATATAAAGTTGATGCTGTTCAGCTGTAATCTATCAATATTATTGATTTGATGTTATTTAAGCATTAATGTCGTTCATAAGATTAATTCATTCATTCATTCATTATAATGTATATATAATGATGAATTTATCGTTAAAAGGAATTCTCTGAAATACAATGTCTGTCGCATGAAAGCTGTTTGTTGTTCTTATTCGCAGGGATTTAAAAATCTTTTTTGTTAAAGATTGTCCACATCATTCACATTTCTGTCTTACATTTTCAAAATCAGTTGTATTAACCCACTTTTATCAACGGTCACCTTCACCTGGCTTGATATTGAAGATGAAGTTAGCGACAGGTTACTCTGGCAATATACAAACCAAGAATTTATCACCGAATAAATATACAGAAAGAAATACAGATGAATTTTAAATACGCTAATTAAACCATTGATTGATATCTTACACCTTTGATTGGAACCTGAATAAGGAAGCAGTTGAACGGTGGTCTGATTGCGACATGGAGGAGAGGCAGGCAGCGGAGACATAACTTCAAGGGAACATGGAGAAGACAACTACAACCAACGGCGACAACAACAGGCACCAATCGGTATCCTCAACAGGAGGGATCTGAAGGAGGTCACCAATGTTCTTTACCTCATCTGGGAAGCATCGTTTCAACTACAGACGACGACTCGAATGAGGAAATCAAAGCCTGCCAGCCAACCAGCCGGCGGATTACCCAGGATTGCAAAGTCAACACAGACCTTCATTAATGTAAGGTCAGTGTGGGAATCTACTTCACTAAGCATAATAACAGGATTCGGATAGTTAACACCAATATGAAATGAGTTAATACTGCTCTATGGCTCAGTAACTTCTGTGTGAGTATGCGTGTGTCAACTTAAACATTTCCAACAGCCTGTTGTAGGCTTGCATCGACAGCTCACTTCCCTGGCCCTATACTGAACATCGGATTAGTGATCAGAAAGGGTTGTCAAGAAGGAGCTATGGTAGGCAGCGAGCCAACGAAGAACCTATTGGCCAACAAATATGGTGGAAAAAAATGGAGAAGGATAGAACAAAAGCGTGAAGAGACCGTTCTTTGGCATTGTGGGCGTGACCGTAGCTCGAGTGGAAGGGGAATGGGGACGACGATTTTGGCATGTGTCGGATGGATGAGATCATTTCAGGAGGATAAGAGAGCCTTTAGACGATCGTTGGGCCAGTTAAAGAGGACTGGAGAGAACAAAATGAAATTCATATGTGCTGTTGAAGCCTTATTTTCCACTTGCAACCTAAGGTAATAATAATAATAATAATCCGATGAGAACTTTTTCGTATAATGACTTTGGGTAACATTAATGCTTGTCAAAAGAAACAGTATCTGGCAATCAAATTCACCATTCAAACACAAAATAATTGAGCAAAGAATATCCTTTTCGATAAATTCTTCTTCTGGCTCTACAATTATATATATATATGTTTATATACATAGAATATTCTAGATTAGTAGTCAATAACAATATTAGTGTTTTTTAAATAATATCGATTTGTAAAGTAAGATCAATGCAATTACAGTTCATTAAAGATGCTTAGATTATAATAAAAATAAAGATATAATAGCAAACGGAATATCAACTAAAATTAGGAAAATTTCACAAAAATTCAGGATCATTCAAACCTAGATGGCCAAGGTAAGGGCAATGTCTGAACTAGCTTCTTTTGGACGCACAAATTAGACTTCTTAATATGGATCCCAACAGCCAGACTCAGCAATATTTAGTAGTCGAACTCTTAAGGCGAAACTGAGACTTGTTGGTATGCGGTAAATGACCCTGAAAGCCTGGTTAACATCAATCTTGTGTTCTGTATCCATAAGATGAGATAGAATAGCGCTGCGAATAGATTTTGTTTGTCCTTTACTTGACCACACAGGGTGATGTTCGGAAATTCGACGAGAAACACGCCTAATTGTACGGCCTATTTAACTGGCTCGCTCCACAGGAGCAGTTAAATTGGTAGATACACAGGGAAGAGGCGAAATTAGGCAGTTTGTCTTTTACTCCTGAACGCAAAATGGGAATAGGCGGTTTTGAAGACACAGCGTAATTCGGCAGTGGGGAATGTTCTTCTTACCGCATTTCTCAGGCACTGTGTTAGTGTCTCGCTGATGTTGTCCTCAAGGAACTGCATTTGTAAGAATAAGGCCTTTTTAGGAAGTGTTGATATGATTGGTATACAACTACTCGTCTCAATAAATTAGCAATATTAGATGGTTGGAGGCAATCGGCAGGAAGCCTTGGACCTGACTGATAGAATTCAGTCTGCATCAAAGATACGACTAGACACATCACACTAGTTACTAGTGTCCAATCAATCAGTAGTATATAGCTTTAATGACAACATCCAGTCAGTCAGTCAATCAATTGTGAATGACCTTGATTTGGTCAGTTTTCACTCTGATTGGTTTATAATGCAGTCAGATAAGGAATATCTATCTTCACTCCATATATATATATATATATATATATATATATATATTGATAGATGCATTATGATAGACCAAGTGAAAAAAAGAGTCTCTTGTGGTTGCAGTCAACTGATTCATGTAATCAATAATAATAGTAATAATAATAATCACACTGACAACTATTTTTGAAAGGTCCTGATTTTTGGAATTTTCTGTTGATTTGTCTTTTATTTATGGGGACGAAATGATCTACTTCTTATACACCCCCTGTTTTCTTGATCATTTCTATCAAAGTAACAGGCATAAAATTGACAGTATAAAGTGTGCACACTCCGTTTTACGATTTCTTTCCAACTATTCTATTCAGTAGATGTTTTTAATATATTTGTGCGTTGAAGTTTCTGTAGCAATTTGGTTAAGTTTTGGGGTTGGAGTTGCTAGCACCACGCCCCAACTCTCCGTCTTTATCCGGGCTTGGGACCGGTTAGAAAACTAGTGAGCTAGTAATCTAGGCGAGGTTACAGATTTTGAGAAGGCCTTCGACAGCGTTGACCGCGAAGTAATTTTGAAGCTACTCGAGTACTACGGCGTACCCCAAATATTCATCAACCTCATTTGACAGCTGTACGACAACGGCACATGTCAAGTGATCCACAACGGAAAACTCAGCGGGGCGTTTGGAGTAAACACAGGAGTCAGACAAGGGTGCTTATTATCACCAATGACATTCCTAATTGTGGTGGACTGGATTATGCATGAGACAGTGGGAAACGAGAAGACAGGGATATCCTGGACCGAAGTGAAGAACCTAGAAGACCTAGATTTCGCGCGTGGATGATTTATGTTTGATGTCACACAAAATCGAAGACTTACAAGTGAAAACCGACAAACTGGTCGAAGGAGCTGGCAGAGAAGACAGGACTCCAGGTGAACATAGACAAGACGGAGGTTATGAAAATAACCAACCAACCAACAACAACAACAGCAGAAGCAACATCCAGCGCCAATCACCATCAACGGGAGGGATTTGAAAGAGGTTACTTCATTCACTCACTTATCTAGGGAGCATTGTCTCAACTACAGGCAGGTGGAACGGACGAGGATGTCAAATCGAGCGAGAATCGGGAAGGCGAGAAACACATTCATCAACCTGAAACCAACCAATCTGGAAATCTTCGTCACTCACTCAGCCTGCATCAACAACAAAGTGATTCGGATTTTCAATACAAACGTCAAGTCAGTCAGTTCTTCTATACGGATGGATGAGAAACTTGGCGGCGGGTCACAAAGAATATTTCCAACAGCCTGTTGCAGACCTTCATCAACAGCTGTCTTCGTTCTATACTGAAGATCAGATGGCCGGAAAGAATCACCAACAAGAAACTATGGGAACAAACAAAACAAGAACCAATCGCCCAACAAATATGCAGGAGAAAGTGGAGATGGATTGGACACTCGCTGAGCTGAGGAGGCCGCTGGGTGACATCGCGCGTCAGGCCAGTGGTCGAGTGGAACCTGAAAGGGAAGCGGCGAGTGGGACGTCCAAGGGTGACATGGAGGAGATCGTGTGAAGAGGAGTTGAAACAGTATGGACTAACATGGATGCAAGTGAAAAGTACAGCAGAAGACAGAAGCAAGTGGAGACGTGCAGTTGAAGCCCTATGTTCCACTAGGAACCCAAGGAAACAATAATAATAATAATAAATCTGAACTTCAAGAAACGGCCACAAAGAAATGAAAGATTAACGTTCAACGAGAAACCACTAATCAGAAGACTGTGTTTTTCTGCTAACAATAATCTATAATAATGTGCATGAAAATCTGTATGTATTTGCTGATAATAATAATAATAATTTGCTTTATTCCAAAACAGTACTTGTGATACAGAATGGAATTCTCAGCATTTTTACTACAGTATTGCATCCAGTTAGTACATTAACAATAAATAAAATTCTACATAGATTAAGGTTAATCTCGGTTAGTTTTTGACAACAACATATTAGCATGTTGATAGCAAAGCCAAAATTGAACAGAGTGTTTGAAGGTGTTAGAAAAGTAGATGCTAGCAAATTTACTAGCGTAAGCGGTAACAAAAAGATCAAGATATACAGAGTGTGAAAGAATGAAGAAGAACGATTTAAATAGAGTTTGTAAGGAAGAGAGAAACAAAGCAGCACATAACAAAAAAGAGAAAAGGAAAAGAAAGAAAGAAAACATTATATAAGTTGGAAAGACGAGATCCAGTTGTTCTACTGATATCCTAAATAAACGATCTGTTGCCTGGCCCTTGTCCTCTGTTGTTATAATAGGCGTTTTACAAATGTGCTTGCAGAAGTAAATGGATATCCATGTCTCTGTCCTTTCAATGCACGCTGATAACAATTCCTTCCACCTGTTATATAATTATGTATTCTGCTTTTTAATATTTTTACTGTTCTGATTATTACTGCTACAGTGGATTTTTTTCTGGTCTACTGATCTTAGATTGGACACTAGTTTGTAATTAGTGTAATGTTTCTAGTGCTTTGTTTGATCCAGACTGCAGATCAGCGTTTGCACTGCATACTATAGAAACGGGACACAAAATGGATTATGATAGGACTAAGGTTCTACAGAAAGATTTGGTTCGTATAAAGAAAGACTGACTGCAGAAGCCCTACGTATATGGGTGAATCCTAACAGATTGCACAGACGTGAAGGTGTGATGTTAGCTGATGCATAGCAAATCCTGATTAATAAATAAAAAACGGATATGTATCACTAATTAATCATGCTTGGTCTAAATTCCTGATTGTGTATATCTTCTTATGGAAAGGCTAACAAATGTTTTACAACTGTTTACCCATACACACACACAATTGTATACTGCATATACACATATATTTTCATATTCAGTTATCTACGACCATGAGCTTTTCGTCGAACGTGATCTGATAAAAAGTACATTCTGTTTAAAGTGTTTAACAAAATTAGACTAATATTTGAAAGTGTGAGGTCAAATTTTGATCACAGCTCGTACAATTTTTGTTTCTAATATATATTGATGCCTGTTTCAGGACTCATATGATTGGACAATTTTTTAAAAACAAAAGATTTCCTTTTTATATGTAAACATCTGTTATGTCAATTTCCCTGAAGAAGTTCGGACCAGTTTGGAGAACGAAACGTTGGAATTACTCATTTCAATTTCGCTGAGATTTTACAAGTATAACTCCTAAAATGTTTACTTCTCACTCGGCGCCGAATTATTTTGGAATTGTTCAGTCAAATCTTGATCATTCGTATGAATTAATATAATTTGTTTGGTTTGTAAGGATTAGTTATGTTTTACGAGTTGATCACGGACTGATATCAGTTAGAGAACCATTGAAAACCAGGGAGTACTGGACAGCTGCTGTTTCATCCTAGTTTGGGAATCATCGGCAGTACGCACCTACTGGGATTCGAACCCACAACGGCCATACTGTTTAATGACATCAACAAATTGGTTAGTGTAATCTTATGATTTCCTCAATCAGAGAGATATAAATAACTACGCATTAATGCATAATCGACTTTGGATTGGAATCATGCTAGATCGTATACGTAATCTCAGTCAGTTAACAAACTTTTCAGGCTGTGATAGGTTCAGTTGTTGTTCAACCCCGTGATGACCTTGATATCCTAGATTCCACCTCTAGTCATCGGGATCACTATATCATATCTCCATTTTGAGTTGTCAACCCATCTCTCACTCACATAGGAGGTCAGACTCTGTAGTAAGGATATTGAAAAGCTAGAGAACTCTAGGCAAATGCATTATTATTTCATTGAACATAATTTCCCACCAATAGAATCCCAGTAAAATCTATTCGTCAGGCCTTGATTGATTGACCACTACTACTATTACTAATAATAATAATAGTCATCCAATCAAATGTTTGAAAGGGGAAGGGAAATAAGATTTCCTATTGGCGTTTAACCTGTAAAAAATCAGACCTTACAATTTCTAATGACCTTGATGATGTGAAAGACATGCGCTTAGATGATTATTTACGTCTTTTAGTTGAATAGATTAACAAACGGACAACATTGGCCCGTCTCTGTGTACAACAATGAAACCGATAGAAAAGGGATTTATGCTTGTTCCATACTTATTTTAAGGATATTGTTTGATTTGGTAGACTGGGGACTTGAGGATTTTTATATCATAAATTGTCTTACATATACATATAGTTTTTTTCTAGTGTATATCTATTTTTACACAGGAGTCACATTAATTTACCTCGGAATGGATGTTTATTATCACTGCACAACAGCATTACGTACTACTCATTAATAATAACTCCAGTAGCAGTAGTACTCAATTGTACTACTGTCAGTAGTAGTCACACTGTGTAAATATTTCATTTCAATGGATTCCAATTCTGGATAGCACATTAGTAGTGCATCGGAACTAGGATTTCACAATTACAATGAACATTGTACGAAATAATCAACTCGCATTGAAACAAAAGCCTTATTCAATATTCATTATTTATTCTCTGGTATACTGTTTCATAATAACAGCATTATCGAGCAGCACCGCCACCACTAGCAGTAGCAGTTTAGTCATCCATGAAGAGAAACTGTTACGTCAATTTGTAAGTTTCATTCAATCTACATCGCATAACTTCAATGCGTGTTCAATAAATCCACGTAAATCGAATTCGCTATCCAATACTATCAATTTAAATGAAACATTCCATCCAATATTTCATAGTGTCATAACTCAAAAGAGTTTAACAAAAAATTTCTTACATGATATATATAAATGTATTGAAATTGTGAGAACTTTTAATCGTTGGTATTATCAATCTACTTCAGAGAATTCGATAACACTACCGTCTGTACAACATTCCAAAGCAAAATTAGAAGAATACTTGATCAATTTACTACATTTAAGTAGACCAGTTAGAATTCATAATGCTGAATCACTTATCATGAGGAATTTAAACCTTAAACCTGCTAATAATGGAACTACTACCAGTCGATATGATCAAATTGGTTTTTTAAATTATAATCATTCTAACCTATTGGGTATTGGTTATTGCCGTAATGGTCTATTAATAGCTTATGTAAATAATTATACGTCTACTCGTATCAGTAATAGTAATGCTTATCCTGTACATTTAAACGAAATTTGCAGCCAATTTCGAACCAGTATTCAAGCATTCAATAATCATGAGGATACAATTAGTTTTAGTGATTTTCAATATGGGAAATTTTCATCCTTTTGGGCACCAGTTAAATGTGATAGTAACTCATTTATGCCAATTGTATTAAGATATTTTATATATACCACAGAAATGAGGTGAGTTTTGGTGTGTCTTATAATAATGTTATCAATTTGATGTAGTTTTTATTTTGGTTGATGGCGGTGACTAAAAGTCGAAACCAGGATGCACCATACGTCCTACTTAGAACTGTCACGTCAGCTGGGTGTAACTGCATGTTGTCCAGTAATGATGTTCTCACTGAGACTCGAAATCGGGGCAAAGTTCAACAATAGCGTCCCAGGAGTGCGAACGCACGAGTGACCTTCAGCTGACCAATCATGAAAATGAGGAATGTTTGCTCAAAAAATGATGTATATTGACAGGGAAACGCATTAAACAGGTTATCTTTCTGTGACATGGCTTAAAAATACGTCTTAGTTGTAAGGAGGAGTATCAGTTGCTGAATTAGACTAGTTCCTGTACATGTATTCACCGAGATGACTACAGATAAACTGTTTTTGTGAATCGTTTATCTCTCTCATCCTGCTAGCAGTCTACCAGAAAAGTCCTCGGTTGAATTAGTATGGTTTCCAGCAAGAGGATAGACGACTACTTACCAGGAAAACGTGGATAATAAAAAACATTAAAATAAATGATATCAACCATAAATTTATCCCTAATCGTAACCATAAGCTTAATTCTGACCCTAACACTAAATCTAACCTTAATCCTAACCCTAATCATAACCCTTATTCAAACCGTAATTCTAACCCAAATGCTAATCATAACCCTGATCCTAACCCTAACCCCAATACCTGCCTTAACCCTGATCCTAATCCTAACGAGCTATTAACACATTGTCCAAACAGTACTTAAAAACATGATCTGGGTCAAATTTGCTCCTAAGTTGGTGAATAGCGTTGATATTTCAGCTGTGATAGTGACAGATGCCGTTGGCCAACCACTAGCATGCGTTCAAGGTCATTGGAGTGTTCACATTCTTGGGACGCTATTGCCGAACTTCGCCGAAATTGGCATCCATGGTTTCAAACGCCAAAGTGTTACCCACTAAATCACGAAGGTCATATAAGCCACCTCTTGTGCAATGGGTTTTCGGGAGGATCTGCATTTATACTAGCTTTACATTTCCCGTTTATTGATTATGTTAGGTCAATCTGTTGACAAGTTGACTCCTAGCAATGATATTTCAGTGGCGTGTAATAATTTATTATGAAATTATTTTGGTTGGTGGTAACTAGCAATGGAAATAAGAATGGACATTTTGTCCTCTTTAATACTTGTCAACTGGATGTTTTAACATTCCGTTGGTGAGTGGTGTATACATCTTTGTAAACACCCAAAGCTCAGTGAATACGTACTTGGCATCGATAAGGCCTCAACACAGACCGAATGTTTCGGTCTAACTCAACCAGTTAACCGGAAATTCCCACACTCAGGCATAAACGAAAGAGCACATGAAAACTTTCTTTTTGACGAATCATTTCCAAATATGCTGTGCGATCGTAGTAATGTTATTCTACCTGTGGTAGACTAAGTGTATGTCATACTTAGGCATGTAGTTTTCTTTTTTATTTATAATAACCAGTGATTTAGGTGTCTAAATGGCACTCTACTCGAACTCATGCAACGAGGTGAGAGCTAACGCCTAGCTGTCATTTAAAGTGGTGAGAATTAGTGGTGTCCGTCAGGGATGCCAACTGTCCCCATTTCTATTCAGTTTCATAATAGATGTACTAATAGACTTAACCCTAAGTGATTTAAGCGACTCAGGGATTGACTTGTTACGAGGGAATAATCTCGTTGACATGCAGATGATATAGTCCTTCTATGTGAAGACGCTGACGAAATGGAGAGTCTTCCGAACACCTTGAGCTGCAATCTGCGGATGTTTGGCATGCGATTCGCTCTCACCAAATGTCAGATGATGCTACAGAACTGGACTACATTGACTCCTAGCTTAGATATAGGGAGTGAAGTGATAGTTTAACGTGTTGATCACTGACGACATCTCAGCATGGATACAGATGGCTAGTTTTGCATATGCCAATTTACGCCGTCTCTGACGTAGACATGATATTCGGCTAGCTACCGACGAAAGGGCGTGTGTACTGCTCAGCAGTCCGCTCCGTCCTCCTTTATGGCCAGCTGTGAGACATGGCCATTGAGAGTGGAAGACATGAGAAGACTAGCTGTTTTTGATCATAGGTGCCTGCGTCCTATCTCCAGGGTGAAGTGGTATAATAGAGTGAGCAATATTGAGGTTAGGCTTCAGTCGAGTGCTAGGTAAGAATGGAAAATCAATCGACGAGGCTGTGAAGCTACATCGATTGAGATGGTTAGGACATGTGCCTCTCTAGCCGTCTCCTTCCTCGACGAGCAATGTTAGCTGAAATAAGGTCAGGCTGGAAAAGAGCCAGTGGTGGCCAAACGAAAACATGGCTTTATCAGTCAACGAAATCCACAACAGTTAGTTTAAGTCACGTAGGAAGGTGTAGACTTCCTGGTTGGGGTCATCGGGACGGTGAACACCAATAAGGGCTGGAGACAATTGATGATATGGCTCAAAATCGTCGTCCTCAGTGGCGAAGATGCATCCACTCCTTGTGACTTATAATACCCAATAAAACTATGTTGTTCTTCGATACTAGTACTCATGTCTGTGTTTACTGTATCCATTTTGCATTTACTTTTTCTTTTGCTTTGTGTGCTACATGGAGTGTGGCGACTTGAACTGCTGCACATAGGTGCAAAGTTCTGTGTTGAAACCAGTCAGTTAGTCAAATGGCCTGTATAAAGTATTCTCGTGCGATATTACTTAACTCTGCCTTTGTGAAGCAATTAGGCAGTAGTCTCCAATGTTCAGAGACGACAAGCGGCTGGACAATACAACCTTTAATATTCTTCCATTCTCCTCTAGCTAATCAGGCTGGACAGTGTTCAGAAATGCGTTAATGAGCATCTATGTTCGAAAGCACTTATTCTAAATCATAACCTATTAAGAACATTACATTTCCCACACATATTTTAAATGAAAACTTTCCGCTACCTATGTTCACTTAGACTAATTAGTGATTTTTCTCACTTATTACGTAATTCCGTCTCATTTTTCTAATCCCCACTTTGTCATCCCTGTCTAGATTGAACCCATCATCACGTAGGATATTTCTCAGAACAAATCAGCGTTTGATTAGTTTTATGAATTATTTACTAAGTGTAAATACAATTGTACATCGTCACTTGAAAATAATTCACCGAAAAGAAAGCTTTCCTCTCTAAAAACGTTTTCCTTTCTTCACTCATTGTCTTCCTATTGCTGTGTTCTCAGAACTGGTTGTCTTCTCTGTAAACGTTTTATTCCTTAGTCGACTGCTACACTAAGGAGCATCTTGCACTGTTGCACTTCTGTGCAAAAGTTCGATGCTGAAACCACTCAGGCAGATGAACACAAAATAGGATGAGTTGTGTGTCCTCGACTCTACCGCTACCCACCACGTAACAAAGTTTTTAAGGTTCCTGATTTGGAGTGCTTTTGCTGCTGAGGGTTTCGGGTTATCTTTCGCTTGTACGTGAGATCTTTGGTTCGCAATTAGATCTATTTATTATGAATAACTGAAACAGGCATAAAATGGAGGATCTGGACTTCTCCGATAATATATGTCTGATTTCCCACAAACTGGAAGATATGCAAGCGAAAAGCAACAAGTTGGCAGAAGAAGTATCCAGAGAAGAAAGGACTTCCTTCAGGTGAACATAGAGAAAACAGAGGTGATGAAGATTCCTGGCCAACACCAGCAACAGCAACAACAACAACAGACAACAATCAGCATAAATGGGAGGATTCTGAAAGAAACAACCTCCTTTACCTACCCACCTGGGAAGCATCGTTTCAACTACAGGTGGGTGGAACTGACGAGGATATCAAAGCAAGAATCGGAAAAGCAAGAAAAGCTTTCACTACTCTCAAGTCTGTGTGGAGGTTAACAGCACTCACCATCAAAAATAACATCCGGATTTTCAACTCCAATGTGAAGTCAGACACTGCTACTCACTATACGGATCAGAGACTTGCACTGTGCGTCATAAAGAGCATCTCAAACAAACTACACACCTTCATTAACAGTTGTCTCCGCTCAATACTACTCAAGATCAGATGGCCGGCCGGCCAGAAAAGATCAGCAACAGGTTGGGATCTCTGGCAATGAGCGAAACAACACAGCAGGAACCGATTGTCAAACAAATAGGCAGGAAGAAATGGAGATGGATTGGCTGGCCATACTCTGAGGAAACAATGCATCAAGTGACATCACTAGACAAGCCATCGCTCGAGTGGAACCCGAAAGGGAAGCGGCGAGTTGGTTGTCAGTGCGAAGGTGGGGTGACTTGGAGGAGGGCATGTGAAGAGGAGATGAAAACGTGTGGGCAGACTTGGAGCCAGGTGAAGACTGTAGCAGAGAACCGAACGCAATGGAGACGCACGGCTGAAGCCCTATGTTCCTCTAGGAATTAAAGGAAACAATAATAATAATGATAATAATAATAATAATTATGAATAACTTAGTGGTTCCTAGTCGCTAACGACTGCATATATGTAGTGATAATAGTTTTTGAAAATGCAGGCGTATAGTTTACACATAATTTACCAGGTGACATGAAAGTGTTGTACTTGGTTGTCGAGTTTCATTCGTCAAGCTTAACCAATGAAGTGTCTCTAAACTGGAGACGATAGACGCTCATTGTCTTATCTGTTGTATAATCTTGTTTCTCTGAGTATTGTATGCTAATGATAAAAGTTGCTGTGATTTTCTTTTTTGAGAACACGGCTTCAATCTTTGAGGTTTGAAGTTTGAAGATTGTAGGTGGTGTTTTCCATTGGGTGAGTTTGCTCGCCTCACATGCAATCTTCCATCTCTACTACCGGGTTTACCACTGCGGGCTAAGTGAGGTTAAAGGGTGTAGTAGCCGGGAATCGAACTGTGGGTGGCTGGCAAGCTTTCTACCACTGAACCCACGTCACATACAAGCAATACCTGTCTTTTTTTCTCTCTAGAATAATGGTTGTTTTAGAAGATTTGTCAAATAATTTTCTTCCCCTGATCTTTATAGTATGTATATACAGTGAAATATTTTCTTATGGTTAGTAATTTTAGAAATCAGTGTTGCATATCAATCAGGTCAATCCTTCTATGTATATTTTTTAAGTCAATAATAATATTAGTAATAATAACAAACATACATTGAAGGGATTGTATGCACAAACGCAGGACACAAATCACAGAGACACAAATACATCCATACACATACGAAAGTGTATGTTGTTTTCATTACAAAGTTTTGTAACCTTGTACAGAATATTAGTAATAAGTTTCGTTTGTAATGTATAAAACACATTCACATTCACATTCAATTCCATATGATGCTGGGTCGAAAGGATACTTACTAATAATGACTGTATGTTGAAGAAAAAGGGGTATATTCGTTCGTTCATTCATTCAATCAACATGTGTGATTGGAATATGGGATAATTTTTTTATTCTTCGGTTTTCCCTTTATTATTGTTAAGTGTTTCTTTTTAACATACGCACACACACACACACACACACAAGTCCAACTCTCATGTGCATTTATCTTCCTAGGCCCTATAACCCTCCTTCTCACTCTCTCTCTCTCTCTGACTCCTACCAGATGTTTCCCATGCTTTCCTGTTTGTCTTTTTCTTGGATTATCGATTGATTTATGTTTTCCTTTGACTGGGTTACTGACTGATTGACTCTATAGCGATGTATATATATATATATATATATATATATATATATATATATATATATATTGAATTACGTAACAAATATTGTTCTTTCTTTTATCTGGTATTTTGATTTGGCATTCTGCTATATTTTGGACATATGATGTACAACCGGTTGTCAGTTGTGTTCATTGGCATAATAACACAAGGATAACAGGAGTCAATCAAATATGACAGTAGAACACTGTAGTATGTGATGTACAATTATGGCAAAATGCATTAACTAGCTGATATAGGTGCAGGTATTAATATATGTGTAAAACTTGGGCACTGTGGTAGTAAGTAATTCCATATTAGTTTGTTTATTAGGTATATCACACAGTGAAACAGTATTATTTACTGGATGACGTTTCCAACAAAATTTATTGTTCATAATCATATCAATTGTGATCACACGACTTTGACACTTGAGTTTTATAGTTTTCTTTGTTCTCTCCTATTTGTCGTATGGGTAGTAGAATTTTCCAGATATCGGGGACAGGTGATGAATCATTCCTATTACATGTATTTGCAGTTGATTCGATAAACAAAGCTTCTGTTATCAATCTCTCCCTATCTATACCCTGTGACAAATTTTAAAACTGTCATCCTATCCCATCCTTTTGTATGCTTGTGTGTGACTGCATGTGGTAAGTGCTATAGCTGAACTATTCTCTAGATTTCTTATTTTATTCGGGTCAACCAATCTAGATTTTGCTAAGTTTTTATGTTCAGCTAGTCTGACTGCCCCTGTTCTACTAGTTTGACCTATGTATTTGACCTGACAATCATTGCAGGGTATTAGATTTATCGAATCAACTACAAATACATGTAATAGGAATGATTCATCACCTGTCCCCGATATCTGGAAAATTCTACTACCCATACGACAAATAGGAGAGAACAAAGAAAACTATAAAACTCAAGTGTCAAAGTCGTGTGATCACAATTGATATGATTATGAACAATAAATTTTGTTGGAAACGTCATCCAGTAAATAATACTGTTTCACTGTGTGATATACCTAATAAACAAACTAATGTGGATATGGGTACAGGTTGGAAAAGAGTAAGTGGTGGCCAAACAAAAACATGACATCAATCCATGAAATCCTTGACAGTTAAACTGAGTCAGGTAGGTAGATGCAGACTTCCGGGTTGGGGCCCTCGGGACTCTAAGAATCAATGGCTAGAGACAATAGACGACATGGCTCAAAATCGTTGTCAATGGCTTACGCAGATGTATTCAGTCTCTGTAATCTTTCATATTCCTTTTTACCATTTCACATTCTGTTCCACTCTTATACTTGTCAAAACTCTATTGATTCTCTTCACTCATTTTCTTGTGTATCTTTGTGTGCTCTTTGGAAGGTGGCAACTCGAACTGCTGGACTTCGGTGCCAAGTTCTATGTTGAATCCAGCCAGCCAAGTTGTCATGTGAAAGTTCATTTCAGTTTAAGTCAATTTAGTTTTTCCTGTTGACATGTCAGCACTTAGTACGAATGCTTTAACGATGTCTGTAGATTAAAAGTGATATTGTTTTATTCGGTGGTTAGCGTTTGAAATGGTGGAGTCTCATTGAGAACACCATCACTCACTGGGGATTGCTGACGTGGCTCAAATAGGACGAAACACACATGCTGAATTCCACTGTTAGTCACCATCCATCAAATAACTTCATTTCAGTTTATTATTATATTAGTAATCCAACCAATTCTTTCTTTTTAGCACTGTTATGTTCTTTGACCTAGATACTTTAATTGTGAAGCGATCGCTTACTCTATGCATTTACCTTTTGAAGTTAAATTTCATCAAGAACCGATATCAGATAGAAAACCTATGAAAACTAGGGAATACTGTACAACTGTCTCATCCCAGTTTGAGACAATTCAGCAGTATGGAATCATGACCCAGGTGTTTCGCTAGTGATTATCGCTCACTAGTGTGTGTAGAGTGGTGACTCATTCTTTTGGGGACTCGACTGTCAGTCAAACCCCGCCCCACCTCTTGAGGTTTGGGCATCCAGGTAGTATCACTAATCCTGACACACAAGAGGTGTAGCTGATTGCCAACTGCATGGGGTTGCAATTGGTTGTAGAGTTATCAATGGAATAGAGCGATACTACTGAAGTGTTGGGAATACTAATTGGTGGTTTTCAGTACCAGAGACTGGATACTAGATCAAATATGTATCAGGATAATATGAGCCCATTTTCTTCTTATTATTAGGTTAACTGCTTACAACCGCCAAACAATACCGAAATGTGTAAATAACAAAAAGGGTTTGAATATACTTCAAGTCATCAACGATTAGTACGGAGTCTATGCACTCAGAAAGAGAGACAGTGGTTAAACTCGGATCTTATTGGTAATTATGGTGTCAGCTGATGAATCAAACCTGTAACCAGTCAAATCCCTGCGAATAAAAGCTTGATAATTATGCGCATAAATCAGTTGTACAATCTTATTACTCCATTTTGTTGTCTGTTCTGCTTCTAACTGTATTCGGTTTATTCGAATGTGACTCACCTTACCCTGATCGCTACTGTATAACATTTACTGTGAATGGGTAATGTAATTTACTGACATACTCTGTAGTTAAAATTGATTTAATGTCCGAATTTTTGTAGCCCTGTCTTTTTCAGGAATATCCGTCTAGTAGTCACCCAATTCCCTCTCCTCTCTGAATAAATTTGCTGGCTGGCTGGCTGGATTCAACATAGAACTTGGCACCGAAGTGCAGCAGTTCCAGTTGCCACGTTCCAAATAGCACACAAAGGTGGACAAGAAAATGAGTGAAGAGAATCAATAGAG
The DNA here is from genome assembly GCA_944472155.2 of Trichobilharzia szidati. Lineage (NCBI taxonomy): Eukaryota > Metazoa > Platyhelminthes > Trematoda > Strigeidida > Schistosomatidae > Trichobilharzia > Trichobilharzia szidati. The sequence continues at coordinate 29,589,511 of OX235271.1, forward strand.
TTTTGACAAGTATAAGAGTGGAACAGAATGTGTAGTGGTAAAAAGGAATGTGAAAGATTACATAGACTGAATACATCTACGTAAGCCATTGACAACGATTTTGAGCCATGTCACCTATTGTCTCTAGCCATTGATTCTTAGAGTCCCGAGGGCCCCAACCCGGAAGTCTAAATCTCCCTACCTGACTCAGTTTAAGTGTCAAGGATTTCATGGATTGATGTCATGTTTTTGTTTGGCCACCACTTACTCTTTTCCAACCTGCACCTATATCAGCTAGTAATGCCCGTCGGTCGGGGAGGCGATGGTTAGGCATACGCAACACGTGACCTAGCCATCTCAATCTATGTAACTTTATAGCCTCTTCGATTGATTTTCCCTCTTTGCTCAACACTCTACGCCTAACGTCAACATTACTTACCTTATTATGCCACCTAACGTGAGAAAGAGATCGTAGACATCTATGATCAAAACAGTCAACCTTTTCATGTCTTCAACTCGTATTGGCCATGTTTCAGAGCCATAGAGAAGGACGGAGCGAACTGGTGAGCAGTACACACGTCCCTTGGTTGATGGTCGGATGTCACGCCTACGCCAGAGACGGTGTAAGTTAGCGAAAGCAGCTCAAGCTTTTTGGATCCGTGCTGAGATTTCGTCGTCAATCAGTCCGTTGGTGCTGATACAACTTCCCAAATGGGTGAAGTGGTCAACATGTTCTATCACTTCACTCCCAATCACTAAGCTAGGGGTAGACGGAGTCCAGTCCAGTAGCAGCATGTTACATTTTACAGGGGCGAATCGCATGCCAAACATACGAAGATTGCTGCTCAAGGTGTTCAGAAGACTCTGCATTTTGTCAGCATCCTCCCCTAACAGGACTATGTCATCTTCATAATCTAAGTCCATAAGACTATACCCTGGTAACAAGTCGATTCGTAAGTCGTTAAGTTCAGTTAAGGATACTTCCATTAGCATATCTATGATGAAGTTAAACAGAAATGGGGATAAATTTACCCACTTACATCGTTCTTGGTCTGCATTAATCATGGATCTTATCCCTGATCTATTTTAAAAAGTGTGAACTATCTTTAACATGTTATGAAATGTCAGTCTGAACGAAGATTATTCTTTTCAATAAGTTCTCTCTCTTCTTTAGGTTTTTGCAAATATGGAATATATTTATCGTCACAATAATAGCCGCTATTGTAGAGGATAGATTAAGTTGAATAACAGTGGTTATAGGGTGCGAAAATAAATTGTCTTTGTATAACAAACCTGCCGGACTGAATCCGCTTACTCAATATTGTGAAATGCGAGACGATGATAATGGTGATTAGTTATAATGAATTCATACAATGCTAGAAAGGAAAATTGACAAGTCAGTTCAAGGTTAATATATGTGTAAAACTTGGGCACTGTGGTAGTAAGTAATTCCATATTATAATCCTAATAAACAAACTAATATGGAATCAGTTCAAGGTTGTTAAAGATGTCTACCGACTGACTGGTAATATGAGTCGTTTCACATATTAGTTGTTTCATGACGAACTATTCACCAAACTCCTGCTATCGTTTGATATAACTAGTCTTTATACTAGTATACCAATCAATATGGCCTTAGATGAAGCGGATCCTAAACTTACTCATAGGACAAAGCTGCCTATTGAGGAAATTATTTTAGGAATTCAGTTATACCTCACATCTATTATTATTATTATTATTGTTTCCTTTAATTCCTAGAGGAACATAGGGCTTCAGCCGTGCGTCTCCGTTGCGTTCGGTTCTCTGCTAGAGTCTTAACCTGGCTCCAAGTCTACCCACACCTTTTCATCTCCTCTTCACATGACCTCCTCCAAGTCACCCTCACCCTTGCACTGACGACCAACTCGCCGCTTCCTTTTCGGGTTCCACTCGAGCGATGGCTTGTCTAGTCATGTCACTTGATGGATTGTTTCCTCAGAGTATGGCCAGCCAATCCATCTCCATTTCTTCCTGCCCATTTGTTTCACAATTGGTTCCTGGTTGGTATACCTCACATCTACTATCTTTAAATTCTAGGGTAAAAATATAAGCAAACAGATGGTGTAGCGATGGGATCAGCAATATCCCCTATCGTAGTAGATATCTTTATGGACAGCTGGGAAAATATTGCTCTAAATACACTTAATCCTACTGTAAAAATATGGTGAAGATACGTGGATGACAGTTTCACAGTGTTAAAAACAGAACATATCTCTAGCTTCCTGATGCATATAAACTCTCTAGTGAAGGGAATAAAATTCACATTTGAATCGGAAAATGAACAAGGAGAATTAGCCATGTTAGACTGTAAAATAAAACGAACGGAAGAAGGTAAACTGCACACTAGCGTTTATAAAAAACCAACGCATTCTAATAGATATTTAGACTTTAATTCATCTCATCCGTTATCTATCTGTGAAAGCAGGCTTAGTTAAGTGTCTAACAAACTGAGCAGTAGCACTAAGTAGTACATCAAAGAAACCTAAATGATGAAATGAAACAGATAGAAGAATAGCTGGTTGGTGCTAAATAACTATCCTACTAAATTCATTAGGAAGATAAGAAAAGGCGCAAAGCAAAATAAAAATAATAGGAAAACTAATAATGATAACATAAATAAGAGAAAAATATAAGGCATATGTAGTTCTGCCATATGAGGAGGGGACATTTGAGACCCTACGTAGGATTTTGAATAAATCAGGAATTAGGGTGGCATTCAAACCTACAAACTCACTCAGAGACAAGCTCTGTAGGCTAAAAGACCCGGTGGACCCAATTAGACAAAATAATATAATTTACAAAATACCCTGCAATGACTGTGAAGTCAATTACACAGGTCAGACTAGTAGGTCGGAGGTAGTCAGATTATCAGAATATAAGAATTTAGCTAAGGTTAGAATGATTGACTCCACCCACGAAGATAAGTAATTTAGAAAAAAGCTCAGCAATTGCACTGCATGCATTAACACACAACCACACAATAGGGTGGGAGAGGATTAAAATTCTAAGAAGTAATATAAGTAGGTGGAGAGAGTGATTGATTACTGAATCCTTGTTCATCGAGTCTACACCAAACACGTGGAATAGGAATGACTCATCAGTCAAACCGGAAACATGGAAAATACTACCACCAATCAAGTCAAGCGATGGAGAATAATGGAATTATACAAACGAAGTTAGAAAGTTGTTTGAGTACCTTGATATGATTATGATCGGCAATAAATTGTGCTCGAAATGTCATCAGTGAATATTACTGTATAACACTATGAGACTTTATCAAAATAAATTTTACTCACAATGAAATTCATACTGTAAAAAAAATATCCGTTCGTCAAAGTAGGTACAGTATTTTACTTATTGTCTAGGTACTTTTTTCCTTTCAATCTAAACTGTCTTTGTCAGATATCCTGTGGCTCACGTGTTGTTGGATTTCGCGAAGGGGCCTGTAATGGCAACAGCAGTGTGGATGAAAAACAGCCTCATCTCTACAATGCAATGGTATCAGCATTGTAGAGGTGTAGCATCATGGAAGTTTGAGAGGACTACCACTTGACTCAAAGGAACAGAATCACCTTTCATATTGATGAAACTGTCTTGTGATAAAGAAGTATAATAGAGGAACCAGAAAGGACAATTAAGTTTGGGTGCTTGGAATTTACGATACCTCACCTCACGTTGAAACAATACCAAAATGAAGTGCTTCAGTATTAATTCCAATTATTCCTCGCTTCGTAATACCAGGGACGACTATATATACTGACGAGTGGAAAGTATACAACGGATTCTCATCTTTGGATGGTTATACGCACCACTGTATTAACCACTTCTCCAATCTGTCGTCATATTGCTGTTGGGAGTTCGTGGTGGTCTGAAGTGGGTGCAAGATTTGCTGGCGAGTTGATTATATTGTGTCATTCATCATAGGCAGTAGATTTGTTTTCAAGTATTAGGGTACTGTGATTCGGTTATTTCTGGTTGAGCTTGTTGGAAGATCGGTCTGCATGAATACGAAATAACCTTTCCTTCCAGTTTTATTTATGAAGTAACGTAATAAATGTGAGTTATTCAGTTGAAATTCGATGAGTGAGTTGAAATCTAATTGATTACGTAGTAATGAATATCATTGAGATAGATTTCTGAGTTTATAATACGACTGTTTTTGTAAATGTCGATACCAGGTTTATATTTAATTATTTGAAAACAAAGTGAGCATTAGTTTAGTTGGTTTTTTCAAGATGGATGGTTTAGTCTGAATGAGACAGTCCACCTCAGAGACCACAGATGGAGCAGTATCATCCACCTGAGTTGCAAACCTCCATCGTACCTAAGATGAACACTTGGTTATATGTACCATCACTTTCCGTTGGCTCCATCGGCTATCTACAACCATTCAATTCCTCTTCATATGATTTTCTTCATGTCACATATGAACTTACACGCAACAGTTCGATTCTCGTTCGGGTTCCACTCGTGTGTTTGTCTGGCGTGTGATGTCACATCAAGGACTCCCCCGCATCTCCAATATATGTTCATTTCCTCTTGCATTTTTATTGGACAATAGGTTCTTGGTTAGTTTGTTGTCAGAGTTACTTTTTGACCGGCAATTTGATTTTCAGTAACGAAGCAACGAAGACAGATGTTGATGTAAGTCTATATTCATCTGTTGGTGACGCGCCTAGGTCACTAGCCCGTCCTAAGCGCAGAAAAGGGGGACTGATATTGGGTATGGAGCAGTCAATTCCATGTCGTTAGAAAGGAAAAAAAACCGTTGGTGAAAATTCTAACCATAGAAAAGGTAATTCTGGTCATTCTAAGTCGGTGGGTGTTTCGCTTTGTCCAGACTCATCAGTAAAAAGCAGTACTCATTTCATTTACGAGTTGGATTGTCTTTTAGGTTTAAATAGTTTAAAATATTGGAGTAGAAATTTTGTAACTACGAAAGGCAATTGTTGGGGATATTATTTCCTCTGTTTTTTATTCGTCATATATGACAGGAACCTTCATATATATTTTTTCGCAATAGAAATTCATCTATGCTGTGACCATATAGCACTCTTTGTTTTCTTTTCTAATCTGTCATTACACCTTGCTAACTGGTGCTAGCAATCACGAAACATAGGGTCCAGGACTTTCTTTAGGCTGCCCCCAACGATCTTCGTATATGCTTCGAAAATTACTCGACTTTTTCTGTGCCCTCTTGTATTTTACTGTGTGTAGAATTGTGATTCTGTTGTTAAGGTAATAGATTTCAAGGTAGCAAGCAGTTCATCAGATTAAATCATGTTTCAGTAGATGCAGTTGGTATGGGTTTGTGGCGCTTTGTACAACTATTGGTAACTCTAAAAAAAAGCGAACCAAACAAACGAAAGATCGAATTGAAATGAACGTAATGATCTTGATCGACCAATTAGATGAGCTCATATTATAAGTCGCGGATATACAGATGCAGTAAATGGATTACGTTGCGAATTCCACTAAGAGGTAGTATTCGAGTACTGTAGGCTTATAAGGAAGCTTGTTGATATGAGGGAGTAATGTCTTTACAGAAGGGTGCAGCCGCTCTGGATGGATATGTGTACAGATGTTCAGCCTGTCGTTACAGAAAATCTGTCCGAGAAGATATGCCGTTCCGGTTTTAGGATCATGGATGTTGTAGAGTAGTGAATGGATCACGAAACAGCATGATATGCAGTTATCTGGATGAATTTATGTACAGAAATAGGTTTGGACTATCACTGAAGACTCCACTAGAGAAGTAGGAGATTTTCTTGTGACACATACGTAAATCTGTTTTTTTTTTAACATTGAATTTGATGTCTATGAAATAGTTTTTGAAATTACGCGTATTTTTGTTGGGACTCATCTGATTGGTTGGTCAAGGTCGTTACATCCGTTTGATTCAGTCCTTCGTTTGGATCGCCTATGTTTAGAGTTACCCAACATTTTATACACAGCTTCTGAGTCGATAGTAATCTCGAATAGTTGCGCATAATATTTTTATTATGAATAGATTCGTTTTGTAGGATTTTCGTTGATTTATTGGCAAATTTGAACAAAGCTAGAATGATAAATGTATCTGTCTGTTTGTTTTCGACATAGAATTTTGTACATATGTGCGGCAGTTCAAGTCGCCACACTCCATGTAGCACACAAAGCAAGATGAGAAATGCATAATATAGACAGTAAACAGAGGTGTGAGACAAAGGTATAGTAATAATGAAGAACAAAACAGTTTCATTGGAAATCATAAGTCACAAGGAGTGGATGCATCTGCGCCACTGAGAACGATTTTGAGCCATGTCACCAATTGTTTCCAACCACTGGCTTTTACCGTCCCGAGGACCCCAACCAGTCAGGAAGTCTACAC
>OX235271.1:29596392-29624966 GCA_944472155.2 Trichobilharzia szidati
GTACAGGAGAAGACATAAGCAAGTGGAGACGTGTAGTTGAAGCCCTATGTTCCATTAGGAACCCAAGGGAACAATAATAATAATAATATTGTGTTGGAACACATTGTCTGTATCGTACCACCACAATATTATTATCCTGTGTTACATTTGTTGTTTCTGCCTTTCATCCAACTTTGATGGAGATGACCAATAAGAGACAGGAGCAATAAGGCAGCATTGAAGCTGAAAAAACTTTGTTGAATTCGTTACAATGCAAAAAGCAAGGAAAAATATTTCTGAAGACATAGTTCAAGTTTTTCCTCAATGGTAGATTTCAAGAGCTTCAGCGGTAGCATGAGAAACATGTAAACGCGACATCGTCTTAATCGATTTGATGATCTTGCCTTACTCTTTTAAGAAAAACAATAATAATAATAATAATAATAATAACTTTATTCCAAAGAATAATCACAATTTTACAGGATGGAATTTTCAGCGTTTTTATTAGGCATATTGCAACAATTTAGCTCCTTTTATTAATATGTACATACATAAAATTAGAAAAAAATAATAGTAATAAAACCACACAAAAAGCTGAATGTTAGTGGAAACATAATGAATTTATCAATAGATAATATCATAGATAATACGTGTAATAATAATCTATCTTTATTTGTACTTTTCAGTTTACTTACCGATTTAAAAAGTTTATAAGTTCTTTTCTGACATCTGATTCTCTCTTCACACAAAACCCGTGCTATATATTGTGGTATGGTAGAATTTTTATATTTAGTAGCTGTACGAGCGTAAATTCTTATGTAGTTTCTTCTGGTTTTACCCGAAGATATACAAGGAGAAAATTGGGAATAAAGAGGATGTTCCGTATCAGACAAGATAACTAATTAACTAACTGCTTGCAAGAATTGAAGTGTCTATTGACAATAATGATGTCAGCTAGTTGAGGCAAAGGCACAGTACTAACCCTACTTACAGCCTTCACTGTTCTACATGATAGGATATGGTCTTTTCTGAGGAGTCCAGGGAAGAATTAGGGCAAAGAATAAAGAAGAATGGGTAGAATACGTGAATTGATAAATTTTATTTTTATTTTTTATTTTGATTACAGCTTGATGCCACACCGTATTTTCAGTACAAGTATGACATTTTCAGCATGGATATCGGTAGCCCAAATTTTGCAGGCCGACCATAGATACCGGGTGTGCGTCGGCAGGGGTTCGAACCCCGGACCATGTGCATGGTCGGCGAGAGTCCTAACCACTGTGCCACCGACGCACACATAAGAGGTTGAGTTTTTTTTGCAGAAAGCCTCAACTTCTTTATGTAATAAAAATCAAACGAAAATTTTTCTTAGAAATCAGGATATAAAATGACCAACAGAGATTGGAAGAAGAGAAATTAATGCCGAGATGAGAGATATTCGATTTATGCCCTATCAGAGTGCCGTCAATATAACAGTCCACGCAAGTCTTGCTCGCCTCTGAAACTAAAATCAATAATATGACATTTAATTAAAAGTGTTCTCTCAGCTGGTTGGTTTAGTTGCGAAGCTTTCGTCGTCTTTCCGGACAACATCTTCAGCGCTATATTTAGCACAAAGTGAAATGATTTAAATTTCTTTATGCGTGATGTAATTGCGTCTCCTGGTTACTATCTTCACATATGTCTTGACCACTTTCTATTGACTTGGATTTTAAACTTTCTCGTCACATGATTTACTTTTTATTAATTGGTATATTTCATCTATATTAATGTGTTTGTTAATCGCATTTTCGCTTGAGTACCAGGCTTCTAGGAATTCTCCGGCACTTTTCGTGTTTCCTCTGTTTAAGATTTTGACATGATCCCAATCAAACTGATGACCATAATTGTCTGTATGCATTGACACTAACGAATACATATCATGTCTTTTAACGGCTGATTTGTGTTCTTGGATTCTGATTCGAAGGGGGCGGCCACTTTGGCCGATGTAATGCTTGTTACAGTTCATACAATTTATTTTGTAGATGGTATTAATTTTATCCCCTTTTTCTGTTGGATCTTTTGGTTTGCATAATATCGAATTAAGCGATTTTACTGGTTTGTGTGCTATATCTATATCTAACGGTTTCAGTATTCTGGCTGTTAGGGGATAAAATTAATACCATCTACAAAATAAATTGTATGAACTGTAACAAGCATTACATCGGCCAAAGTGGCCGCCCCCTTCGAATCAGAATCCAAGAACACAAATCAGCCGTTAAAAGACATGATATGTATTCGTTAGTGTCAATGCATACAGACAATTATGGTCATCAGTTTGATTGGGATCATGTCAAAATCTTAAACAGAGGAAACACGAAAAGTGCCGGAGAATTCCTAGAAGCCTGGTACTCAAGCGAAAATGCGATTAACAAACACATTAATATAGATGAAATATACCAATTAATAAAAAGTAAATCATGTGACGAGAAAGTTTAAAATCCAAGTCAATAGAAAGTGGTCAAGACATATGTGAAGATAGTAACCAGGAGACGCAATTACATCACGCATAAAGAAATTTAAATCATTTCACTTTGTGCTAAATATAGCGCTGAAGATGTTGTCCGGAAAGACGACGAAAGCTTCGCAACTAAACCAACCAGCTGAGAGAACACTTTTAATTGAAAATCATCCACCTGAGCTACAAACCTTCTCTATTATTTCAATATGACATTTAGATGGATTCAGTTTAAGAATATTTAGGTGAGACCGATTGTTAACTTCAGATAAGAACTTTCCAATGCAGAAACTACCGGAACCGAAATGGTTAGATCATCTGCATATTTAATGAAGTTAGCTTTGGAAGAGTATGGAAGGTCATGCAAAAGAAAAGAAAAAAAAAAAAAGAAAGTACAGCACCTTGAGGCACACACCAGTTTTAATTAGCAACGAAGTGGAGCGCTTTCCATTCAAAACAGTATGTTGTTTTCTACCGGGAAAATAAGAAAACAGCCACCTTGTGACCCAGGACTTAGTGATTTTGAATGACCACAAGTAATTTTGTGCTCTAGAATTGAGGTGTTGACTGTTCTACGTTCTTCTTTTGGATAATCATGCCGGTAGGTGTTGATGAGGTCGTCTAAACAATATCCTGTTGAGTTTACGCTATATCACAGCGCTGACGTTTTAGTGTTTATTTTAATGTAGATCAGTTAGAGATCATTGAAAAGCACAGAGCACCCGACAGCTGTTTTGTCTTAGTTTTGGGACTGTTCTGCAGTTCTCATCCACGAACCCAGGACCTTCAGCTAATGAGGCCAAACTGGTCGACCGTTCAACCACTTGAGCTGGAATTCGGTGACCTGTAGATCCTAACTTCTGTCAATTCTTGATATAGCTCTATCCCTAAGCAATGCCTTCGGTGAGCATCCGCATCACCTTGGCATGGTGGTGTCAGTTAGTTCCACTTTATTCTGCACTTTTGTGGGAATTTTTTGCAATTATATGAGTGAGATTTTTTTCTAAATTCTTTGTCTTTTAAGAGTCTGTCAATCTGGATTTCTCTAAGTTTCTGTGCTGAGAGAAAGTCTAGCTGTTTCACCGTACTACCTCGAAATATGTATTTAATTTCACATTGACTGCATGATGTTAGATAAGCTAAATTACTTCGGCGTGAAGCATCAACTGAGTTCTCCGGAAAACCTTAGTAGGGTTGCATCGGGGGCGATCTAATTATCAGAAAAGCATGTTTCGCCTTAAGATATTATGACGATTTAAATAATGAGAAGTTTTCACAAGCTAGGAGTTTTGTCAGTTGCTTATCGATTACATTGGATGACTGCAAGCCTATATTGCGAATCGACAGAATTTGTAACTTATGATGTATTCTGTTCCCACGCAGTAACTTAATGTTAACGTGGTCTTCTCGTACGTAACCTGGCTGTGCGTTCGGTCGTTGGTGGATTAATGGGTAAGCACTTCTGCAGAGTACCACATTCAAACTGCCTAGTGCTTATATTTCAGTGGTTCTCTTACTGATATCAATTCTTGTCATTAAATCAATTATTCATCCCTTGAGTTTAGAGCGGAACAAAGGGGTTCAGCAACAAATCTCCATTGAATTCTGTTGTTCACTGTAGTCTATTTTCAATTTGGCTCTACAGCTCCACATAATCTCCACTTCACCACCATGCCACTTCTTAGTATACCTATCTTGGAATTCCTAATTGTCATTCCTAGAAGTCAAAGTATTAAGCATAACAATAGGCATGGGCTACTTAACTTCATCTGTTGGATGCAAGTGAAAATTCCAGACACTCGCTGTTGACTTGTATAACAAAACTACCCACTCGATCGATCTGTTGTAATATGTATGTTTTTGAGAATATATATTGAATATACTGTAGTATATGGGAATAGATTTATACTCTTTTTATTAGTTGGGAGCGATCACCAAGATAGCTGAGACACCTAGGTTTCATGCTTATTGACCCTCGTCAGGCTGGTGTCTTTGTAACGTTGAAACAACTAATTCTAAGAGACTCTACGACTGAACTGTTTAAATTCACAATTTACCTCGTGTGGAACTGTAAATAGATACACTGATTGGTTATCAGGGTGCGATAAATATCATGCATCTAGTTAACTAGTTCTGGAGTTTCGGAGGTTAGCCTCACCGCCAATCTTCCCTATTTGCCGGGCTTGCTACCGGCTAAGAGTGGTTTATTAGTGTGTCGACTACGGGTCGAACCCTGAATCACCTGTGCGTTTGGCAAACATTCTGCTGTTGAACCACTGACGACATTTAGTATTGTTGGTATTGATTAAATTCTATCAGTCAACACTCCGCAGAGACAATTTGTATTATTATTATTATTGTTTCCTTTAATTCCTAGAGGAGCATAGGGCTTCAGCCGTGCGTCTCCATTGCGTTCGATTCTCTGCTAGAGTTTTCACCTGGCTCCATGTCTGCCCACACGTTTTCATCTCCTCTTCACTTCACATGACCTCCTCCAAGTCACCCTTGCACTGACGACCAACTCGCCGCTTCCCTTTCGGGTTCCACTCGAGCTATAGCTTGTCTAGTGATGTCACTTGATGGTTTGTTTCCTCAGAGTATGGCCAGCCAATCCATCTCCATTTCTTCCTGCCTATTTGTTTCACAATCGGTTCCTGCTGTGTTGGTTCGCTCATTGCCAGAGATCTCTCTCTGTTGCTGATCTTTTCTGGCCAGCTGGCCATCTGATCTTGAGTGGTATTGAGCGAAGACAACTGTTGATGAAGGTCTTTAGTTTGTTTGAGATGCTGTTTATGACGCGCAGTGCAAGTTTCTGATCCGTATGGTGAGTAGGACTGACTGACTTGACATTGGAGTTGAAAATCTGGATGTTATTTTTGATGGTGAGTGCTGTTGACCTCCACACAGACTTGAGAGTAGTGAAAGCTTGCCTTGCTTTTCCGATTCTTGCTTTGATATCCTCATCAGTTCCGTTCTCCAGTATTTGAAACGATGCTTCCCAGGTTGGTAGGTAAAAGAGGTTGTTTCTTTCAGGTTCCTTCCATTTATGCTGATTGTTGTCTGTTGTTGTTGCTGTTGATGGTGCTGCCCAGGAATCTTCATCACACCTCTGTTTTCTCTATGTTCACTTGAAGTCCTATCTTTGATGCTTCTTCTGCCAACTTGTTGCTTTTCACTTGCATATCTTCCAGTTTGTGGGAAATCAGATATATATCATCGGCGAAGTCCAGATCCTCGAAGTTTTTTGTGTGAGTTCATTTTATGCCTGTTTCCTCATTGCCCGCCGCTGTTTGTCACATTATCCAATCTACTGCAATCAGGAAAATCATTGACGATAGGCTGCCTACCGTCGCAAATGATTTCCCTGATTATTATTATTTGGCTATTTAATAAATAATCTAACTTAAAAAATCCTTAAGAAAGCTTTCACTTTTTTTGCTGTCTCATTATTTTCTGATTACAGTGCGTTTACAAACGATATTACTCAACTCCCTTCAGTATGGATAATTATATTTGTGAATGTGCTCCAGGATATTATATTGACAATATCGAGAATGTAAGTCATCTATTTCTGTGTATATAAATTCATGTTCTGCGTAATAATCAATGATGTGTTTTTTTGTCTTATTGTGAATGAATGTGAGTTTCAAAGTAAAACTTTGCACAAAAGTGCAGCAGTTCGAGCTGCCATCTTCTAGTGATGTCTCTCCAAAGCTTTGTATTTTACTAGAAAAAATCACCACTGGTGTCCATACAAAACAGACTCAGCAGTGGAGATTCTAGACCAACTGGTCAATTCTCCCTTGGTTTGTCTTGACTTCCCTTTGTCATCACTTGTCTTCCGAATGGAATATAAGACCTCAAGCTTCATGAATTTCCGCTAGTGGTGGTGTTGTCCTCTTTACTGGCTTCATGTCCAACTATTCCCAGCCAGTTAGACTAGGCAGGCTAAAGGAGTGTATCACATTTGAGTTGAACCCGAAGCATCCTCTGCAGCTATCTGGTGGACATTCAACTATGGCACCACCTAACACCAAGGACACACCGATTACATTAGTTATACTTTCTATCCCTCAGTAGACCAATTCACTGACTTGTCAGTTGTGCTGATCCATAATCAAATGAAAATCCATCTGAATCCTGGCTGGATTCAAAACCCCCATAGCTATCTCACTTAGAAAATGATTCTTATTGAAACTAAGCAAATATATACAAAAATTACACTTGTGTATGTATGTCGTCTAAATTCAAGTTAAGAACTCCAACGTATCACACATTCGGCTAACTGATGGTCCCTATAATCTTCAGGGAAATAATCAAAATTAAAATATCAAATATATACATACATATAAAAACAGGCATCATCCTACGTTTGAAATTCTTGTCCAATCATGTCTGACTTGTGAGAATAGTCATCGAAAACACAAAATGAACAAAATTGCATGATGTGTTCAAGATTTGACCGCTTAACACTCTACAAAAATCCTTACTGCATACATCCTGGGTGACCTTGACTTTTATTTAAACATTGTCTTTAAACTCTGATGTTAAATTACACACTTTAAAGTGTATAACAATATAGACTCATAATGATAAGAAATGGTTCCCGTGACCCAAGTGCTCTAGTGGATATAACGCTTTGACATTTGAAACTATAGCCACTGGGTTCGAGCCTCAGTAGGGACGACGCCATCAATCACTGTGGAATGCAGACACATCTAGGTGACGAGTCTCAAATAGGACGAAATCAGCATCCTGGTGGATTTCACTGCTAGTCACCATCCACCAATTGGCTTCAAATAATAATAATAGGTTTGTGCAGCTATCCGGTCAAATTTTGATCACAGTTCATACAAGTTTGTTCATGACTCAGATCCGCTTGGACAAGAATTTTAAAGACGAAATATATATCTTTATATGAACACTTACATACTTTAATTTTGCTTATTTCCCTGAGGAAGTTAGAACCAGTTTGCCGGGTATAGGAAACGTTGGAATTATTATTTATTTTAAATTTTCAATATAGAAAAAATTCCCATTTAGACATTTAGAAAACAGAAAGATTGAGTGAAGAAATATTTACTTTTCAATTAGATCCTCATCTCTGGCTCTACTCTAATATACACGTATAGCATTTTTATTACAATACACAACAGTTTACCAAACAAGTGGTGATATGTTTGTTAACAATAATTAAACAGCGTCAAAATGTCACTGGGTTGATAATTAAGGAAGAAAATCAATACACATTTAAAAGGTAGAAATGGATAGAATAAATTAGTTTTACAAGGATGAAGTGGTGAAAATAAATAAAAATAATTTGGACAATTATAATTTTTAAAGGTTTAGGTGGAGGGGGCGACGTAGTCCTGTTTATGCATTCTTCTAGAGATGGCCACGGTAAGGAATGTGGCTGTACAAATTTCTTCTGAACATATAGGCTTGGCTTCTTAAGGTGGATTCCGATTGCTTCAGCTGTCTGTAGAAGACGAACTCGTAGAGCAAAATTAAGATTAGTCGGAATGCGATAAATAATTTTAAATGTAGTATTAACATCAACCTTATGCTCAGTATCAACAAGGTGTGCTAAAATAGAACTACGAATAGATCTTGTTTGTCCCTTCCTTAACCATGCTGGATGATGTTCGGAAATACGACGCAGCTGCAGTCAAACAGGTAAATACACATAGATTGCTGAGATTTATACAGAAATGTAATTTTGTTAACGTATGTCTACTTTTCACTCGACATCCAGTTATTTTTTTTGTAACTATTAGGTCAAATCTTGATCGGAATACGTATAGAAGCTAAGCAGATATTTTTAAAACAGTAATTCATAATTGCACATTATTAAAAGGAGAAAACCTTACTAAGATTTGATTCCGTAAATCGATATAGAAATTTTCAAGAGGAGTTAGTTTTAAAGATTTGATTTGTTTCAAGTTTGATCGCAGATTGAAATCACCTATGAAACTTTTGAAAAACAAGGGGTACTGGATATCTATTTGAACCTAGTTCTCAGCAGTACACACCTATGACTGTACTGTACTGCGGTGTGAATCCAAGACTTTCAAGGCTACAAGGCATCTCGCTAACGGTTCAGTCACTGGGAAGGTATCCAGTGAGTTTTAACTTTGCCAGTTCACGAACTGCAGAAGAGTCCCAAACGAGGACGAAACAGGTGTCTAGTGGTCATTGGTTTTCAGTGGTTCCCTAACTGAAACAATGTAGCTATGGTTTA
Source organism: Trichobilharzia szidati (assembly GCA_944472155.2). NCBI lineage: Eukaryota > Metazoa > Platyhelminthes > Trematoda > Strigeidida > Schistosomatidae > Trichobilharzia > Trichobilharzia szidati. The sequence continues at coordinate 29,605,110 of OX235271.1, forward strand.
TCGGTAGAACTCTCGCCAACCACACACACGTAGTCTGGGGGTTCGATCCCTGTCTGGCACACTCCTAAACCTCTCTAAGCCAGTGGTAAGGCCGGTAAAGACGGATAGTTGAGCTTGAGGCTAGCGATCCCACCCAGTAAAAATAAAACCCATGCTAGCGAAACTTCAAAGCTATGGCCTTGAGCCCTATGTGTTCCACTCGGAACGTAAAGGAATAAAATAAAAATAAAAAATCTATCCCTAAATTATGTTTATTCAAAGATTACATCTAACTAGACTGTTATATAAATTCACATCATTAGTATTTCTACTTATAGGTTCATTAAACACGTAATATAGTACAAGGTCATAGTCATCATCCCAAGAGCATACCGAATAAGGTTTTAGGATATTAATTCATTGGATATGTGATACAATTTGTTCGTTCTGCATTTATGAGTACGGAATAAACGTGGCTTATTGTCTGAAGCACTCAATTTTCAGTCAAGGGGGCTCCGAGGATTCAAATCTCATCCCACCCATATCAGCCGTGACTGTAACTGAATAGTATCATCACTAACCTGGGACATCAAAGTCATGTTCTAAGAACTGAGTTCGAATAACCACGTGTAAACAGACTAACCGAATAATTAACTTTATATCAGTGAAAATGAACACCTGGAAAATTTTGCCTCATCTCAGAGAATATCGGTCGGTCGGTCGGTTTTCGACATAGAACTTTGCACATATGTGCGGCAGTTCAAGTCGCCACACTCCCTACTTGTAGCACACAAAGCAAGAGAAGAAAGTAGGAGAAATGCATAATAATATAGACAGTAAACAGAGGTATGAGACAAAGGTATAGAAATAACGAAGAACAAAACAGTTTCATTGGGAATCATAAGTCACAAGGAGTGGATGCACCTAAAGCCCCCCAGGTGTGGATCCCATTGCCTAAGAGTCCTTAAACTAGGACGAATTAGCTGGCCAGTGTGTGGCCAGTGGTTTTTAGTCATGTCTATTCGCTAACTGATGTTGATTTGTGAAGAAATCTAACAGTTTAAAGTTTAATCTGAATGCCCATAGATCCCATAGTCTGAATTCAAATGACTTTCAGTATCTGGAGTGAATGTGATTACTTCGTCTTTTTCTAAACAAGAGTCTTCATATTTGAAAGTTAGTTTGATTTTCCAGTTTTATTTTTGTTCACCTATTTTCCTTGTGAGGAAGACTTGACAACTAACTGAGCGTTCTCTAACTAACTTTTCCCTACTCTCATACATACATATCACTATTTTGAATGATTTTCAGCTAATATATTGTTAAAATCAATAGGCCTGCTAGCGTTATATCGACTGGTTAAAAATGATTGGTTACTTTCATTGCCTAAGGCCATTTAAACTTTCGTATGATTGGTTGACTTAGTTGTGAACTTAGCATTAAGAAGGTAGAAAAACTTTAGTATGCCAAGATGGATACATGGGAAGCGTTTCTTTTTTGTACCAAAAATCGTATATATCTACTCAACCACACAAACACACACACGGAATATAAAATATAATGCTTGCATTATCATCATTGACGGTTATCACTGCTATCACTATTTTTATTATTATTATTATTATCGATCTAACCGGTGAAGGATTGGAAATTCAATTTTTTTTTAGCCCGGTTTATTTGACATTTGATATAACAGTTTTTATTTTTGACTTTTTCCTTACTACTATTTATAACCGACTTTTTATGACAGTTTTTCCCGATTTATTGCTGCCGATAGGTGATTTATAAATAAAATATTTTCCATCTGCCTTGTAATCGAGCATCTTGTCCTACTTTGGGTGGTCTCCTTATAAATGCGTACCCATGACCCAACCTGGGATCGAACCAAGGAGACTTCGGCTACCAAACGAGCCTGTTGATTATTGAGTCACTGATTCGAAATTTTTCAGTCTGTGAATTTTGTTTTTCTGGCAGCTCTATGTACAGCATTACCGTGAGTAAGTACCATCTAGGAGCTCCCGCTTTATTCTGACCTAGTGATGAACCCTACCTGACACAAATTTTCAGTAGAACTTCAGGGCATCTATCCTACAGTTACTGATGAGTTGCACTCATTTCACTTCGAGGTGAAATCTACTCAAAAATTTGTTGAAATTTCCATAAAGCCCAGAATTTGAATAATTCATTGTTAGTTCTTATGTTTTCTAGATAATTGTAAGACTGAAAAATCCCACGGAGAAATGTTATAAGCTGTAGGGTTTCTGAATTCTGCACATGTCATCATTCGAAATATTTCAAACACTTTTTACAAGTCAAGGAACATTTCGATTGATATTTCTTCTTGTACAGAGAAGCTTCAACATTCTATCTAATGGACTAAAGTCATATTTCCTAATTAATTTGCCACCATAGACGTTTTCACTATAATAGCTCAGTTGGTATGGTTTTGTGATATCAACGATGCTTTTGTACAGGTCTGATCATGAGCTGATATCAGCTAGAGAAACTTTACGGTGGCCGACTCTACAGACAAATGGGCAAGGGGTGTTAATGGGCTCGCCATTGAGTCCCATGTTAGTGGATTTCATCCTAAGTAAACTGGAAAATTATCCTTTGAACGATATTATCGGAAAATTCTCATTTTATTGGCGATATATGGATAACATATTTATCCTTTGTGAAAATGGCTAAGAAAGGCTCGTGATGATGGCTCAGTTCAATGAGGTCTATCGAGATATCGAATTCACCGGTCTGATCACGAGCTGACATCAGCTAGAGATACTTTAGGAGTACTGGACAGCTTTTATCTCCCAGTTTAGAACTTTTCGGCATTATGCACCTCCCCAGGGCTCGAACCCCAACCCCTTCTGACCAAAAGGCGGGTTCACAGACCATTCAGCAACTGGGATCCGATCCAAAGGCTCATGAGTTCGAACTTCTGCTCATATCATCATATGTATGCCTGCCAATGTCACTGGTGAGTAAATATTCTCTTACGTGACTTGGTAGATCCTGTCAGTCATGACCTTTTTAGGCGGTGAAAGTTAGTTGATACTTAAAAAGCGCTGACTAACAGATCTTTGAAGAATTTGGTCTTCAGTGCTGAGCTGTCTCCAGAAAAAATATGGGATATGCAATCAAACTTAAGTGTCCTGAATTTACTGTGTTGTATGTTTGCTGTTGAATAAAACAATAAAATTGACATGGAGAATATTCAGTGTAGCTTCTGTACATTTTCTTAATGACCATATTCCTTCATATTTTAGAGTAAGTTTATTTGATAAAGTCTCACAATGTCATACAGTATTGTTTACTGATGACATCTCGAGTACAGTTTATTACTGCTCATAATCATAGCAAGGTGGTACTCACACAGCTTACCAACATCATTCATGTACATGAGTAACAAATCGATCAGACATGTAAATGAATAAATAAAAGTCAATATAACCTTCAATAGACATGCATGAAACAGATTATAGGAGAAGATAAAGTACATTCGGAAACAGAATAAATGTTATCAATAAAATAAAATAAGATGGGAAATAAGACGAGTGTTGTTAGTCAGTCAACAATCAGCATAAATGGGAGGAACCTGAAAGAAACAACCTCCTTCACCTACCTACCTGGGAAGCATCGTTTCAACTACAGGCCAACGGAACTGACGAGGATATCAAAGCAAGAATCGGAAAAGCAAGACAAGCTTTCACTACTCTCAAGTCTCTGTGGAGGTCAACAGCACTCAGCATGAAAACGAAGATAAGATCCGGATTTTCAACTCCAATGTGAAGTCAGTCAGTGCTACTCACTATACGGATCAGAGACTTGCACTGTGCGTCATAAAGAGCATCTCAAACAAACTACACACCTTCATTAACAGTTGTCTTCGCTCAATACCACTCAAGATCAGATGGCCGGCCAGAAAAGATCAGCAACAGAGATCTCTGGCAATGAGCGAACCAACACAGCAGGAACCGATTGTGAAACAAATATGCAGGAAGAAATGGAGATGGATTGGCTGGCCATACTCTGAGGAAACATCATCAAATGACATCACTAGACAAGCCATTGCTCGAGTGGAACCCGAAAGGGAAGCGGCGAGTTGGTCGTCAGTGCTAAGGTGGGGTGACTTGGAGGAGGTCATGTGAAGAGGAGATGGAAACGTGTGGGCAGACTTGGAACCAGGTGAAGACTCTAGCAGAGAACCGAACGCAATGGAGACGCACGGCTGAAGCCCTATGTTCCTCTAGGAATTAAAGGATACAATAATAATAATAATGTTAGTCAGTATTACGAGTGTTGTTAGTAAAACAAAATAAGTAGATAAGATGTTTGAATGTGATAACGTAAACTGAAATGAAATAAAACAAAATCAACCGCTATTTCTTATCCTTTAATTTTATTACTAGTAGTAATGTCTTCCATATTTCTCGTATTAGTGATGGGTCATTTCTGTTGTATGTGTGTTGGATATAGATTTGATGAGCAAAGATTCAGGGATCAACGTCTCTCTCTCTATCTACCTGCTCAGCAGTCCGCTCCGTCATCCTTTATGGCTGTGAGACCTGGCCATTGAGAGTGAAAGACATGAAAAGATTAGCTGTCTTTGATCGTAAGTGCCTGCGTTCTATCTCCCGTGTGAAGTGGTATAATAAGGTGAGCAATATTGAGTTTAGGCGTCGAGTGCTAGGTAAGGCGGGGAAATCAGTTGACGAGACTGTGAAATTACATGGACTGGGATGGTTAGGACATGTGTTACGAATGAATGCCTAGTGATCGTCTTCCTCGACGGGCAATGTTAGCTGATGTAGTGTCAGGCTGGAAAAGAGTTAGCAGCGGTCAATGAAATCTACAACAGTTAGTCTAAGCCACGTAGGAAGGTGTAGTCTGGCTTCCTGACTGGTTGGGGTCCTCGGGACGGTGAAAACCAATGGTTGGAAACAATTGGTGAAATGGCTCAAAATCGTTCTCAATGGCTGTTGCAGATGCATCCACTCCTTGTGACTTATGATTTCCAATGAAACTGTTTTGTTCTTCGTTATTTCTATACCTTTGTCTCACACCTCTGTTTACTGTATATATTATGCTTTTCTCGTACTTTCTTCTCTTGCTTTGTGTGCTACAAGGAGGGAGTGTGGCGACTTGAACTGGTGCACATATGTGCAAAGTTCTATGTCGAAAACCGACCGACCGACCTATATTACTTTTTAGAATTGTAACTCTGTCCTACTGTATTGTGTGTTTGTTTGTTAGTGCATGTACTGCCATAGCTGAGTTTTTTTCTCTAGATGACCCATCTTGATGTGGTGAGTCGTTTGAAACTTAACCAAATTCTTATGTTCAAGTAATGTGAGTACCACCGGTCTTCTGGTTCGATCTATGTAGTTGATCTTACAGTCATTGTAAAGTATTTTGTTAATGATATTATGTTTTCTAATTGGGTCAGTTGGGTCCTTTAACCTACAGAGCTTGTCCCTGCTGAGTAAGTTTGCAGGTTTAAATGTTAATACCCGCTGTGTTAAGAATTATACCTAGGGTTTCGGATGTCCCCCTTCATTGTATAGTAAAACTGTAGATGCCTTAAATCCTTTATTACTTATGTTATTATTACTAGTTTCACTATTATATTTCCTTTTCCTGTGAGGTTTTGTAGTTTTCTTAGTGAATTTTATGGGATAGTTATTTAACACCAACTCTTCTTCTGTCTGTTTCATTTCATCATTTTGCTTTTTCGATGTACTACTCAGTATTACTGCTCGATTTGTTAGACAGACAAGTTTAGGTAAATGTCACGTGTTCTACATGCCAAACTATTGCTCTCCTTCATGAGCAATGTTTACTGATGTGGGACTAACGAGGTTAGAAAAGTTGGGGGAATTCGAGTTATTAAGGAAAAACGCCGCTGCTATTCTCAAATATAAACTGCGAGTGGTATATTCAAGCTAATCTGCAAGAAGACTGACACTGGCTAGAGCTTGCAATATTCTGTGATTATAGCTGCAGAGATTCTACTGTTTTGTTTATTATTATTCTTATTCTCTTGGGTTCCAAGTGGTACATAGTCCTTCAACAGCACATTCCCATTTCATTGTCCTCTTCAGTCTTTTTTGGCTAACTCCACGATTGCCCATAAGCTTTTACCTCCACCTCACATGATCATCTCAATATCACAGTCAAATTGTCAACTCCTCATTTTTCTACTCGGCCTCCAGTCGGAGTTATCTGTTGCTTTTTCTCTGCCAACCAGTCGTCTGATCTTCAGTATAGAGTCAATGAAGGCAGCTGTTGATGGAAGAAGTATACAGCGGACTTTTGGAAATGCTTGGGGTGGCACGCGAGCAGTATGGAAAAACTGACTGCTTTGACACACTGTGTTAAGAATCCGAATCTTGTTCTTGATACTTAGTGCAGCCTTGCCTTTCGGATCCTAGTTCACTTTGAAACCTTCATCTATACCTCATGTGTTTGAAACGATGCTGCCCAAATAAGTGAAAGAGATGGTTTCCTTCAAATACCTCTCGTTGGTAGTGGTTAGTGCTTGTTGTTGTTGCTGGTGGTGGTTGGTTATCTTCATTACCTCTTTTTCTCTGCGTTCACCTGAAGTGTTATGTTTTCACTGCGTGCCTCTTCGGCCAACTTGTTGATTTTAGCTTGTAAATCTTGGATTTTGTATCACATCCGTCGTCCACGAAGTCCTGGTATGCTATAGTCTCTCTGTTGGTCCAACGTATGCCTGTTTTGTTTTGTTGATTATTATTATAATATTATTGTTTCCTATAATTCCTAGAGGAACATAGGGCTTCAGCCGTGCGTCTCCATTGCGTTCGGTTCTCTGCTACAGTCTTCACCTGGCTCCAAGTCTGCCCACACGTTTTCATCTCCTCTTCACTTCACATGACCTCCTCCAAGTCACCGTTGCACTGACGACCGACTCGCCGCTTCCCTTTCGGGTTCCACTCGAGCAATGGCTTGTCTAGTGATGTCACTTGATGGTTTGTTTCCTCAGAGTATGGCCAGCCAATCCATCTCCATTTCTTCCTGCCTATTTCTTTCACAATCGGTTCCTGCTCAGTTGGTTCGCTCATTGCCAGAGATCTCTGTTGGTGATCTTTTCTGGCCGGCTGGCCATCTGATCTTGAGTGGTATTGAGCGAAGACAACTGTTGATGAAGGTCTGTAGTTTGTTTGAGATGCTCTTTATGACACGCAGTGCAAGTCTCTGATCCGTATAGTAGCACTGACTGACTTCACATTGGAGTTGAAAATCCGGATCTTATTTTTGATGGTGAGTGCTGTTGACCTCCACACAGACTTAAGAGTAGTGAAAGCTTGTCTTGCTTTTCCGATTCTTGCTTTGATATCCTCGTCAGTTCCGTTCTCCTGTAGTTGAAACGATGCTTCCCAGGTAGGTAGGTAAAAGAGGTTGTTTCTTTCAGGTTCCTTCCATTTATGCTGATTATTGTCCGTTGTTGTTGTTGCTGTTGGTGGTGTGGCCCAGGAATCTTCATCAACACCTCTGTTCACCTGAAGTCCTATCTTCTCTGGATGCTTCTTCTGCCAGCTTGTTGCTTTTCGCTTGCATATCTTCCAGTTTGTGGGAAATCAGACATATATCATTGGCGAAGTCCAGATCCTCCAAGTTTTTTGTGTGGGTCCATTTTATGCCTGTTTCCTCATTGCCCGTTGTTTGTCGCATTATCCAGTCTACTGCAATCAGGAAAATCATTGGGGATAGTAGTCAGCAGCTTGTCTTACTCCTGTCCTCACTTCGAAGGATTCCGTAAGTTTCTCGTTGTGGATTACTTGGCATGCAGAATTGTCGTACAGCTGTTGGATGAGATGTATAATTGTCGGTGGCACCCCGTAGTAGCGAAGTAGTTGCCAAATCACCTCTCGATCAACGCTGTCGGAGGCCTTTTCAAAGTCGATGAAGTTGAGATAGAGGGGTGACTGCCATTCCAAGCTTTGCTCAATGATGATCCGTAATGTGGCGATCTGGTCAATACATGACTTGTTCCTCCTGAATCCAGCCTGTTCCGGTCGAAGTTTTTCATCCAGGTTGTCGTGTTTGGTTCTCTCCAGGATGATGCGACTTAGTATTTTGCTTGGGATGGACAGGAGCATAATTCCGCGCCAGTTCTTGCATTGACTTAGGTCTCCTTTCTTCGGTAGTTTGAATAAGTATCCTTTCTTCCAATCCTCGGGTACTTTGCCTTCTTTCCACACCTTCTCCAGTAGTGGCGTCATCAAGTCCGCTGTTGTTGATGATCACTTACTTATTTAGTGTATTTGTGTTCGCATCACTGTGGTGATTTGATTTCGAAACTTTGATTATCTTCTAAACCTTAGCATCGTTGTTCGGAGATACAGTTATATTATTCATGCAGAATTCCCCCGCCGCCCCAGAAAGATTCACTTCACTTTGAAGGAAGTTCTGAATATGTTGTGCAGAGGAGGAGAATGATGAAAGCTTCGCAATGAAATCACCCGGCATCGCGCATAAACTCTCGTTTTCTCACATGATTTCCACCATATCACCCACCCTCTAACGTCTAATTATTCCTTTCCCATTCAGGTTCCACTTGGTCGACGGCCTGGCGCATTATGTCACTCAGTGGTGTCTCCTCACCGTGTATCCAATCCACCTCCATTTTTGCGTATATTTGTTGAGCAATGTGTTCTCTGTTGGATAGATGTATATAGAGATAGATATAAGCGAAAATCGAACCTTTAAGTAATTTCAAGTTATACTTCAGTTGTAGTATATCAGTGTGCCTTGTGATACTGGTAGGAATTTGTAATCAGTATTATGGGTAACGTTTCCCGCAGGAATCAATGCACAGCCTAGTATTTTATTTATTATTTTATTTAAACGCAGAAAAAACTTGGTACAATATGGCACCAAGAAAGATGCGCCACACAATAATAATAAAATAACATATATTAAAAGTAAAAATATAAGTAGAAAACGGATAAAGAACTTCATCTGGAAGGAAAACATTCATGTTTAACAAGTTCAAACAGTATTCGTTAACTACCATCAGCAAGGGAAGAAAGAAGGAAATTGTAACACGTTCGCCACTGATTACGATTCTTGGCCATATCCGATAACGTTTCGAGCCATCGATTCGAGCTATCTCGCGGACCTCAACCAGGGAGTCGTGACGCACCAACCGATGCTAATCTAGCACAAATATCCTTCATCCCACGACGCCACGTCATGGACTGACCACCCCTCCGCCTTTTCCATCCCGTCCCAGGGCTAGCGAACAGAGACCTGTACGGAAGCCTCTGGGGTGACATTCACAGCACATGTCCAAGCCACCGGAGCCGGCGTTTTCAGATGACGACACTCAATGAATGGTGACCTCCACTGTGTTCAAACACACGTCGCCGAACCTCAGAATTACTCACGCGATGATGCCATCGAACGCAAGCAATCCTGCGGAGACAGCGATAATCGAACACGCAGAGCCGCCGCACATCCTCAGCTCAGAGAGGCCAGGTTTCACAGGTGTAGAGCAAGACAGCCCGCACCGAAGCATTGTATACCCGACCTTTGACAGCCAGGTTAACGTCGTGACGGCGCCAGAGGTGGCTCAAGTTGATGTATGCCACCCTAGCCTTCATTATACGGTTGGAAATCTCATCCGTCATCCCTCCACCAGCACTCACACAACTACCCAGATACACAAACTTATCAACAACTTCAAGCGGTTCACCCGCAAGATTGAGTGCAGGTACAGGCTCCTGCCAATTTTGTAACGGTACTTGCACTTGGACGGTGCAAAGCACATACCATACTTACAGACACTGATCTCCAACTGATTAAGTGCGATTTGGGCAGCCTGCATGCTATCGCACAGTAAGACGATATCGTCTGCATACTGGAGGTCGAAAAGTCTATCTCCAGGTAGCAGATCTACACCACCTTCACACCCTAGTGGTGGCGAAGAGCAGAGTGACGAAGATTCTTTTGTATGATTCAGAAGATTTGTAGCTCAGGTGGATGATTTTGATGTAGTTGTGTACTCTGAGCTGGATAGTTTATTTGCGAAGCTTTCATTGCCCCACAACTAGGCAACATCTTCAGCGCATACTTCAAAAGATTCTTGTGTGCAGAAAGCGTGAAATAAACACACAAGAAGCAAAGCTTTTCACGCTCATTCGATTGGTCGTTCACTTGGGTCTCTATACTTTGGTCTTGCCGATTAAATTATCAGAGTAGATCTTCTACACCTTACTGCACAGTAATTAGGTTGAATTGTTCAGTATGACAAAACATACAATATAACTTCTAAATTCCAATGTCAATGCTCTCAGATCGAGTCAACTTTCAAGAATAGTTGTTTGTTATTTAAACAGACATTAGGTTTATATTACACTGCTGAGTGGTAACAAAAGTCATAAGTTTGTGTCCACACCAATGTAAAATCTCAGCTGAGAACCAAAACGTCATACGATTGATACAATTGATGTTATTGACAGATGAAACTTTTGAGGATTACTTGTGACATTTATTGGTTGAAAATTGCCTACTTAATAGTAATAAGTAGTGTACTTTGGATTTTGAAATTTTGTCCGATCAACCTACGTTAAAGGTATCCTTACAGGCTGAAAAGCGAAAACTGTCGCGGAAAAACAGAACAATTGACGTTTACATGTAAAATAAGATACTGATCACGAGAGATGTAAATTTTGAATTTCTAGTCCGGCACTTTACTTGATTAGTGACGGCTAGCAGCGGAATCTAGGATAAATTCGTTGTCTTATTTACGATTCTTCGGCTGGGTGTACTTGCATCCTCACTGAGTGTCACTGTTCCCAGCAGTAGTATTTGTTGATGATTTCGTGTTTGAAAGTATGGGTGCGTTGTTCGAGTCACTCACTGGGGATGCAGCTACATTCAGCTGATTGGTCCCAAATAGGGCGAAACACGTCTTGTATTCCGAAATTAGTCACCATCAACCAAATAACACCGTGTTTATCTCAAGGCATTATCTATCATAGCCTCCATACTAGTAGTTGACATGCTAACACAGACCAAGCATTATGAAATAATACCGCAATCATTATGAATTATTTAGTATAATTCTAGCATCTGTAAGAAAAATTCGTAAGAAGATTTTTCTGAAGGCTTCACTGTGTAAGTCACAGCTCTTCCAGCAGAATTATAACACCGGGAACAGTTCAAAGTGAGAATAATTACAATACCAATCGACATAAGGGGCGAGGATATACACCTTGAGTAAACAAAACGAAAAATAAGTAGGGCTAAAGTAGGAATCGGGAGAATGATACTATAGCATAGGCGGATTAAGACCATGAGAGTTGGAGTGGTTGGAGAAACTTTCTCTATATACAGAGGTTTGACCAAAGCTTCAGTAATACAGATGAGTGGAATACCTAATGATTTGGGTAAGTTATTTTTTGCCTTAATGAGATAACTTTAGAGGAATAGGTTGTTGTTTAGATAGGATGGCCAATATCGATGAGATGTTCAGTACCACTTGCACCACTTCCACATCTTCGTAACCACACTGAAAATAGTGTTCTTGCGTGCTGATATACAGTTATAGTGTCTTGCACTAATTATTTTATGTACCTCAGTAGAGTGTCAATTATTGCATTGGCTAAATTGAAAATATAATGAATTAACAAAACCGAAATATTTCCCGGCTAGACATTTGTAAAAAATTATATTTGTAAAATCTCAGCGGTTTTGAAATGAGTAACTCCAACGTTTCGTTCGGCAATCTGGTCCGAACTTCTTCAGGGAAATTAATCAAAATTAACATAACAGAGGTTTTATATATAAAAGGCACATCTTTTGTTTTTAAAAACTTTGTCCAATCATGATTCATAAAACAAGTATTAACAAATATAATAAACAAAATTGTATGAGCTGTGATCAAAATTTGACCTCGGACTTACAAATATTGGTCTACCTTTGTTAAACACTTTAAACAGAGTGTGCATGCGTGTGTGTGTAAACAGTTGTAAAACATTTCTTAACGTCTCCATAGGAAGATATAGACAGTCGGGAATTTGACCAAGTATTATTAATTAGTGATACATATCCATTTTTATTTATTAATCAGGATTTCCTATGCATCAGCTAACATCTCGCCTGCATGTCTGTTCAAACTGCTAGTATCTAGAATTTTATGATTAGACGTATTTTCAAAATTATGGTGTTTAGGATTAGAGTTTAGTTTAAGCACCCTGTCGAACTTATTGATTTGTCTTCTTTCTGAATATTGAATATTTGTAAGTCCGAGGTCAAATTTTGAACACAGCTCATACAATTTTGTTTATTATATTTGTTAATACTTGTTTTATGAATCATGATTGGACAAAGTTTTTAAAAACAAAAGATGTGCCTTTTATATATAAAACCTCTGTTATGTTAATTTTGATTAATTTCCCTGAAGAAGTTCGGACCAGATTGCCGAACGAAACGTTGGAGTTACTCATTTCAAAACCGCTGAGATTTTACAAATATAATTTTTTACAAATGTCTACTTCTCACTCGGCGCCCAAATATTTTAGAACTATTCTGTCAAATCTTGACGACAGTTCATTTGAATTCCCGGCTAAATTGGTTACTTGAATATTCTCATAATTTATTCAGAAGAGAAATAATTAGAGCGAAGAATTGTTTTCAATAAATTCTTTCATCCTCAAACTCTACAATTATAAATGCATTAGTTGCAGGATTTCATCATGAGCTGACATTGGTTAGAGAACCATTAGAAAACCTGGGAGTACTGGACAGCTGTTTTGTTCTAGTTTGGGACTCTTCATCAGTACGCGCCCACCGGGGTTCGAACCCAGGACGTTCTGGTTACGAGGCGAGCTCGCATACCATTACGCCATTGGGACCCGATCCAATGGCCAGTTCATGAATTCTAACTTCCACCAATTCACGATATAGCGCAACCGCTAGCCAATGTTTTCGGCGAGTATTTGTCCTCACACCCGACCTGCTGCACCCTACTGGTCACGACTTCCCACTGGAACCCCAGGTAACTACCTACCTGAATAGGGCCAGCCCGGTGGGTGCGTACTGATGAAGAGTCCCAAACGAGGACGAAGTAGCTGTCTAGTACTCCCAGGTTTTCCAATGGTTCTCTAACCAATGTCAGCTCATGATGAAATCCTGTAACCAATCAACCAAGTCCCTACAAACCAATACTTGAAAATCAATGAAATCCTTCATCCTCATCCTCTACAATTATGAATGCACTAATTTTAGCAATAAGCGGTTCGAGCCAAAGGGAATTAGAATTATGTGAGAAAAGGTGTTACACATGTGGTACAAGTAGAAGATGGAAGAATAGTCTGTCTGTCTGTTAGTTTTGATTACCATTTAAAATATGTGAGAACATCAGATAAAATGAAATGAAATAGTTGAATAATGTATACATGTGTATGTGTGTACATACATGATGTGTCAGGGGTTCAGAGGTAGAACGCTCGCCAACCATGCATATAATCCCGACGTCGATCCCTGGATGATGCACTCCTAAACCTCGTCAAGCTGATATAAGGAGGGAAGGTTGGGGGTGGGTGGGTTAGCAACCCCACCCCCCAAATAAACAAAGCCACTGTTACCGAAACTTCAGAGTTCTAGCTTGAAGACCTATGCTCCACTTGGAACGCAAAGGAATAAAAAAAATACATGAATATACTCCATGAAGACACAGGTGTGTGAGAGACAATACGAATACTACAAAGAGATAAATCGACTATTTGCATAGACCAGATATCAGTTCAAGGTTGATGAAACAGTAGGAATGGTGTGGTGTAAACTTAAAAGTAGCACCGGTGGATGGTTATCAGGTAATACTGAAGTTAATGAAGGGGAATGAACAAGATTGTGTAATTATGATAACAAGTTAGAGAGGCATTACGTAAAAACTTAGGGTAGTAGAGAAATAATTAGAAATGTCATAAAGTTGTGAAAAATGGAGGGTTTATTCACCTTATTGTAGGCCAAGGTAAACATAGACATACTCCATCTGCGTACAGAGACTAGGTCTTCTGGTATCGATTACTCCCTCTCTGCTATTGACAGAAGGCGTAACCGAGCTCCCCTAGATAGATTAACAGAAACACGGTAGATAACCGAGAACGTCTTTTCTGGTTTTATTGAGTGTCCAGTAGTATCTACCCAGTGGACTAAGACTGCACTATTTACACATCTGGTTTCCCTTTACTCAACCATTCAGATACGTGTTCGCGTGGTCATAGATGGATAAAGCCCTCTGAGTACGGTCAATGTAACTAGCTGTACATGTGTAGTTGAATTTATAGATATGCACATTAATGAGGCCATCTTTGGTAGTTTATCCTTGACTCATTGTGTGAATACTGTTGAGTACCTCAACAGATATTCTAAAATGTTGATTTAATGAATCAGAGGGTGCATAGATCATATCTTCACTCTCCGACAGATCCTAGAACATAGACACACTTTAAGGTGTCCAACAATTGCCATATTTCTTGACTTGAAGGCGGCCTTCGACTCCGTGGATCGAGAGGTACTATTTCAATGTATGATTGTAAAAAGGGGTGGCAAGAAAGTACATTGCACTAATCAAGGCACTCTACTCAAACTCACATAACCGTGTAAGGGCTTTTGGGGAACTGTCATCTGAATTGATAACAACCAGTGGTGTCCGTCAAGGATGTCCACTTTCCCCATTCCTGTTTAACTTCATCATAGATATGCTAATGGAAGTATCCTTAACTGAACTTAACGACTTAGGAATCGACGTGTTACCAGGGAATAGTCTTATGGACTTAGAATATGCAGATGACATAGTCCTGTTAGGAGAGGATGCTGACAAAATTCAGAGTCTTCTGAACACCTTGAGTAGCAATCTTCGTATGTTTGGCATGCGATTCGCCCCTGTGAAATGTAAGATGCTGCTACAGGACTGGACTACGTCTACCCCTAGCTTAGTGATAGGGAGTGAAGTGATAGAACATGTTGACCACTTCACCTATTTGGGAAGTTGTATCAGCACCAACGGATTGATTGGTGACGAAATCTCAGCACGGATCCAAAAAGCTCGGGCTGCTTTCGCTAACTTACACTGTCTCTGGCGTAGGTGTGACATCCGGCTATCAGCCAAGGGACGTGTGTACTGCTCAGCACTTCGCTCCGTCCTTCTCTATGGCTCTGAAACATGACCAATACGAGTTGAAGACATGAAAAGGTTGACTGTTTTTGATCATAGATGTCTACGAACCTTTCTCACGTTAGGTGGTATAATAAGGTAAGTAATGTTGACGTTAGGCGTAGAGTGTTGGGCAAAGAGGGAAAATCAATCGACGAGGCTATAAAGTTACATCGATTGAGATGGCTAGGTCACATGTTGCGCATGAATAACCATCGCCTCCCCCGACGGACGGGCATTACTAGCTGATATAGGTGCAGGTTGGAAAAGAGTGAGTGGTGGCCAAACAAAAACATGGCCTCATCAATCCATGAAATCATTGACAGTTAAACTGAGTCAGGTAGGGAGGGAGATGCAGACTTCCGGGCTGGGGCCCTCGGGACTCTAAGAATCAATGGCTAGAGACAATAGGCGACATGGCTCAAAATCGTTGTCAATGGCTTATGCAGATGTATTCAGTCTCTGTAATCTTTTATATTCCTTTCTACCATTACTCATTCTGTTTCACTCTTATACTTGTCAAAACTCTATTGATTCTCTTCACTCATTTTCTTGTCTACGTTTGTGTGGTATTTTGAACGTGGCAACTGGAACTGGTGCACTTCAGTGCCAAGTTCTATGTTGAATCCAGCTAGCCAATGAATCAATAGAGAGAATATTCCTTGAGGGTAAACTAGTACTCACTTCCTGAACTAAACCCTATCCATATGATTATGAGCAATAAATTGTGTTTGAACTGTCATCCAGCTAACAACGTTGTATCTTCACCGCGTATATTATATTAAATAAACTTACTTATCGAATATAGAAGTATATTCTATCACAATACATAAATTCTACTCTGATACTTGTGTGTGAAGAAAGTGATATCTGTGAGTGGATTTCAAAATTCTGTCGATATGCCTATTTATAAACATCAATACGAAATAATGACTGTTCACTTATTATTTTGTATTTTCCTCTTTATTTTTAAACCTATTGTTTAGGGTTATTCTGCTCCATTGATTGAGGCGAAAATTCAAGCAGCTTTAGCCAGTAATGAAGCTGATCCACCAAGATTTTATTGTCGACCATGTCCACCTGGCTGCTCAGAGTGTAAAGCGAATAAACTTTGTAGTGCACAATTTGATTACAATCTACTTCGAGCTATTCCATTAGCTTTTCAAAGTTTTTGTATTACAATTTGTCTACTATTTGGTATGGCAATGTTTAAAATTCGTAGAGCACGAGTAAGTCAATGTTTTTTACCCAGCCTTATTTAACTCTCTCTGTTGAAATATATTTAATTTCCCTTTTCGTTCAATCAGATGAATTTTATTTCATTCCTTTGCGTCCTGAGTGGAACATATATGGTTTCTAGTTTCAGAGCTGAAGCTTCATAAACAACGTCTTGAACGACATCAAATTCACAAGAGAAGAGGAATTCGAGGACGAAATCCCATTTTTGGACGTCTAAGTCAAGCGAACAACCACAGGAAAATTAGTAACTCAAGTTTATAGAAAGTCAAGTCACACAGATCAAATACTCAATTACAACAGCAACAATCCAATAACACACAAAAGGATCTGTATGCAATCACTATTCAAAAGAGCCAGAACTCATTGCAGCACTCCCACCTTAAGGAAAACTGAAGAAAAATATCTCATGGACGTCTTTCAAAAGAATAGGTATCCACGGAATTCCATCAAAAGACATATACCCCCAAGCCAACCTATCAAACCAAGAGACCCCAAGGAAAGCACAAAGAAAGTCGCCCTGCCATATATAAAGGATATATCAGAAATCACTGCAAGACTCGTCAAACCTTTAGGAATCGACGTCGCACACAAACAAACAAAATCACTCCACTCAGCTCTGTGTCAACCAAAAGACTCAACAACGAAAGAAGATAAAACCAACATCATCTACAAAATAAATTGTAACAACTGCGAAAAACACTACATTGGCCAAAGTGAACGTCCCCTTAGTCTTCGTATCTATGAACACAAACTAGCCATCAAAAGACATGACATCCACTCCCTCATATTGTTGCATACAGACAACCATGGACATCAATTCGACTGGGACAACGTTCAAATATTAGACTGAGGAAACACCAAGAATGCTAGAGAATTTTTAGAAGCTTGGCATTCCAGTGAATCATCAATCAATAGACATATCGAGATAGACAAAATTTATCAACTGATAAGAAAGAAATCTCACACACACAAAGAGTCAAAGTTCAAGTCAAAGAAACAATGAGTTCCAATAGAAGTAGCCTAGAGGGTGTGAAAACACGCAAACACAACCAATTAAGTGCAAGGTTACCAGGGGAAATGCCTAATAAACTCGCGGAGAAATCTTAAAGCTCACTTCGAATTGAAGTATTTGCTGAAGATGTTGCCCAGTGAAAGCAGTGAAAACTCCTCAAATAAATCATCCAGCTCAGAGAACACAACTACATCAAAATTATTCACCTGCTCTATAAATCTTCTCCATCATATCTACATCTAGTTCTAGAAGAAAGAGTATATTCGTGCACTCAAGTGAACAAATAAACAAGCAACATAGAAATCTTAGACAAGAAGAAGAAGAGATAAGACAAGGAATAGCTCTTTACGGGCACCTAGAAGCTGATCGAGGAGGGAAAGATGGTGAAGCAGAAGCTGAGTATAACCATAGAGATCTGAATAGAGGAGTGAATAAGAGTGCTATGAAGCATAGAAGACTCTTTTAAGACTCACTAACAGTTGAGGTTGAACAGACTGCAGGTAAGAGAGACCTCACACATCAGGCAGAAGAGAATCTAGCTAGATTTGACATACACTGAGGAGGCATTCAGGTTACACCGCACACCAAGTGTGGGGGGCTTCGAGTGGAACCTGAAAGGGAATCTCCGAGTTGGGTGTCCGAGGCTTGACCAGAGATGATCATGTGAAGAGGAAATGAAAGCTTGTGAGCAGTTGTGTAGCCAGCTAAAAGTGATAGCAGGGAATCTAATTGAGAATGGAAATGTGCCTCTGTAGCCCTATGTCCCACCTGGAATGGCAAAAAAGAAAACATCAACATAACATGTGGGATAATTGAACAGTGCTTCATGTCGCAAAATTTCATACCTGCACACCCAATAAGATATGAAAGAAAAGTGAAGTGCGAAATGGAAAATAATTTTGTCAAACATCATAGTGAGGTATAAAAAAGAGAATAAAAGGGTGAAACAAATAAACATATATAAGTAAATTGAATGCTCCTGTCATGATGAAGATGCATCATCTACGTGGCTCTGTCGAATCCTCACGGATATAACAACCTGGAGTTCTTGACCATAGAATATGGCAGACGTTTAGAATTCGAACAGGCATTCCTCACCTTTCTACACACTTCAAACTAACAACTAGTGCATAAAACAGGATTAATATCTTTGATTATCAGCGTATTAATAGTTCTCGGGGATATAGATTCCACCCTAACTGCCTTACTTGTTTCACGCAGCAGTGGATATTTAAAAAAAATTATGTTTCTACCCTTACTGCAGATTATTATTAGATTGTATAACTTACTTTTGCCATATAAATATGAAAAACTTCCGTCAACGGGGTCAATAGATCAAAGAAGGAGCATAATTTGCAGCGGAAGAAACTTATGGAAATATTTATATTTTCAACGATTGTTTTGTAGGGAAAGGTTTGACTTCAAGTTCGATCACAATCTGACAACAGTTAAAGAAACATTGAAAACCATGGTGTATTGGAGTTATATTGAGACGGGCGTTGACCCGTAAACTCTATCAAGTCTGGTGTCAGAACAGGCTTTCACCGATGATACTAGCTAGCGGTGCTGTTATGTATCGCGGATCAGTAAGAGTTAGAATTCATGGGCTATTGGATTCCCTCTCACTGACAGAATGATCAACACACTCACCTCGTAACTTGAAGATTTTGAGTCCGATCCCTGATGGTGTGATCGTTGTGTACTGATGAAGAGTCCCAAACTAGGACGAAATAGTTGTCGAATACTCTGCGGCTTTCCATGTTTCTCTCATTGATATCAGTTCATGATCAGACTTGTAAAGAATGTTCCTTGCTCACTAATTAATGTATTACGATATTGTGCATGCATTTTTCTCGTTTGAATACCTTTATTTTTGCTCTTTTTTTTACAAATATTTTAATTCTTCTAGGTAGTTAAAAGTGCTAATCTTGTGCTCATGGAAATAATGCTTGTAGGAGCGATTCTCTTGTATTCAACAGTGAGTTTAAACATTTTAATTCGACTATTGCTATTATTCAAAATTAGTTAGTGTTAAACAAGCACAGAGTGGCAAATAGATAGTTATAGGTATTATCCAACAACAAAGTTTATATCCAAAGATTCAGTGTTTCAAAGTCAAATAATTGCAACAGCTTTTAGCAACATTTTGGCAAGATATTCCACAAAAACAAGAGCTTCAGGTAACTATGAAAATGTAACGTAGTAATCGAAAAGCGCGTCAAGGTTCAGTGTGAAGTCAGTGCTACTATACGGATGAGAGACTTGCACTGTGCGTCATAAAGAGCATCTCAAACAAACTACAGACCTTCATCAACAGTTGTCTTCGCTCAATACTTAGCTCAAGATCAGATGGCCGGCCAGCCATTAAAGATCAGCAACAGAGATCTCTGGCAATGAGCGAACCAACACAGCAGGAACCGATTGTGAAACAAATAGGCAG
>OX235271.1:29625466-29651859 GCA_944472155.2 Trichobilharzia szidati
GAGGGTGTGAAAATATACAAAAGGAGCATATGAGAGTGATAATAATGAATTAATTATTAAAGCAAAAGCAAACTAAAAGTAAGATTAAAAATTACAAAAAAAGAAAAGGAAAAAATCAAATTTTTTTTAACAGGGAACGACCAGTGAGAAGGTTATGACCAAGGTAGAATAAGAGACTGGACAAACTTTTTCTGTATACAGAGTTCAGGGTTGTATTGATAAATTGCCAGCGCCTCCGCCCCATACACAAAAGCCGAAACCTGACGCCCTTTGTACCATTTGGCTTCACTTTGTCGATGCTCTTGAAAGATGACTCCGGTGGAGCTACGTGGCCTGAGTTCACCAAATGCTCGAGAATTGAGCTAGTAATTGTCTTACATTGTCCCTTTGCTAACCATGCCGGATAATGCCCAGAGATGCGTTTGGAAAGTGTGCGCATTATTTTCACGAATATACGTATTTCATATGCAAAAATCGTCTTTATTGTGTGGTTAGTGCGTTCAAGGTCATTTGCCCGTTGGTACTTACTAGTGCTTAAAGTTTAACTTTGCCCTTAGTTAACATACTCTCAATCAGAGATATAAAAAATGATTAGTCCCTTTAATAATTTCGGATCGTGTTATATTAGAAGATGGAGTTTATCTGAAATATGTTCTGATCTATTTGAAGAAGACACTTCAAGAAATCTGATCACACATTTAATTGTTAATCTAATTTATGTAAGAAATAAAGGCCCATTAGAACGAACAACGTGATAAAAGGATTTAAGAATAATAGGAATAATTAACAACACTATGCTTGGTTATCTAATCAGATAAAGATTACCAAGGTAGATTAAGAGTCATAATAAATTGTTTTCGCACACGCACATATGTGTGTGTGTGTACTGCCTAGCAGTTCGCTCTGTCCTCCTCTATGGCTGTGGGACATGGTCATTGAAAGTGGAAGACATGAAAAGGCTGGCCAGCTGTCTTTGATCATAGGTGTCTGCGTTCTATCTCCCGTGTTAAGTGGTATAATAAGGTGAGTAATATTGAGGTAAGGCCTCGAGTGCTAGGTAAGGAGGGAAGGGAAATCAATAGACGAAGTTTGAGAAGTTACACCGATTGAGATGGTTAGGGATATGTGTTATGCGTGCCTAACTCTCAATCGCCTTCCTCGAGGGGCACTGTGTTAGCTGGCATAGGATCAAGTTGGAAAAGAGCTGATAGTGGTGGTCAGACCAAAACATGGCCTCATCAGTCAATGAAATCCATACCAGTTAGTTTAAGCCAGTCATTTGGGTGGGAGTGTAGACTGTCTGACTGGTTGGGGTCCTTGGTATGGTAAAAACCACAATGGCTCGAGACAATCGGTGATATGGCTCACAGTCGTTCTCGATGATGATGGCGCAGATGCATTCATTCTTGTGGTTTGTCATATCCAATGAAACTCTGCTGTTCTTCCATATTACTAATCTTTTTCCCTCACTCACTCTTCTGTTCATTATCTCTCTCTCTTTTGAATCTCTCTACTCTCTTCTTTTGCTTTGTGGGCTACAAGGTGGCAGTGTGTGGCAAATTGAACTGCTGCACATCTGTGCAAAGTTCTATGTGGTGGTGGTGGGTGGCTTACGTTCACGAATAGCTATCGCATGCGCGTATTTTAGTAAGCGCCCCTGACTGTTTTGATAAATAGTCTTAAAAACGATTTTGATATGAATCTTGTTAAGCTGTAGACGAAGTTGGTAGTATTCCACTTGCGTTACTAATGTTTAACAGTTCATTTGTTTTTCTAACCATTTGCGTATTAGTTTCCCACCCTTAAGTGCAAAGACCAATTTCTCACCCCTATGTATGTGACACCACACATACATGAAAACTGGTGCATAGTATGTGTGTAACATAAATAATCACTTGTGTACTTTTTCGCCTTGTAGTAGAGCATGTTTATGGCTTTTTCAGAAATAATCGTCATTTATGGCTATTTTGATGAAGACATATTTATCTTAGGGACAGAATAGACTGTAGGTTTTGAAAACAACTGACTTCTGTATCGGTTTAAAAGTTTTAAAAGATATCTGTTTTCGATATATATTATTTTTGTCAACATATAGCATCGTCAAGTCAGTTCTTCTATACGGATCAGAAACTTGGCGGGTCACAAAGAATATTTCCAACAGCCTGTTGCAGACCTTTATCAACAACTGTCTTCGCTGGCTCTATACTCAAGATCAGATGGCCGGAAAGAATCACCAACAAGAAACTATGAGAACAAACAAAACAAGAATCAATCGCTCAACAAATATGCAGGAGAAATTGGAGATGGATTGGACACTTGCTGAGGAGGCCGCTGGGTGACATCGCGCGTCAGGCCAGTGCTCGAGTGGAACCTGAAAGGGAAGTGGCGAGTGGGACGTCCCAGGGTGACATGGAGGAGATCGTGTGAAGAGGAGTTGAAACGGTATGGACTAACATGGATGCGTGTGAAAAGTACAGCAGAAGACAGAAGCAAGTGGAGACGTGTAGTTGAAGCCTTATGTTCCACTAGGAACCCAAGGGAACAATAATAATAATATATAGCGTCGGCTGTAAAAGTACTCTGAATCCTGTTAAATAATGGACAGAAACTTTGAAAATTTTAAATATTGTTCTGTCCATTTAGGCTTTCTATAAACTGACCGACACAAGAGTAGGCCTAGAATAATGCAATTTGCAGCTGTCTTCCTCACATCTAAGACTTCTGTGATTTTGCACAGAGTTGAGTGTCTATCCAGTAGACGTGTAGTATCTTCATGATTATTAAACATCACAATAATGTTATCAATGTATCCGTTAACATCATTTTGTTTATTTCAATTGGCCTTTTGTTCCCTAATAGAAATCGATTTGACAGGTAATTGTATGATCAGATGTAGTTCGAAATGTATTTTGCAAATACATCAGAACATATTTCAGATAGACTCTGTCTTCTAAAAAGACTATCCAAATTTATGTACTTCCTTTAATATAGCGAAAATAGTCATTTAGACATCTATAAAACACAAAATAATTGAGCTAAGAATATTCTTTTCGATAATTTCCTCTTCTGGCTCTACAATTATATATTTGTTTATATACATAGAATATTCTAGAATAGTAGTCAATAACAATATTAGCGTTTTTTTAAAAATAATATCGATTTGTAAAGTAAGATCAATGCAATTACAGTTCTTTAAACATTCTTAGATAATAATAATAAAGATATAGTAGCAAATGGAATATCAGCTAAAAATAGGAAAACTCCACAAAAATTCAGGATCATTCGAACCTAGATGGCCAAGGTGGTGATAATGTCTGAACTAACTTCTTTTGGATGCAAAAATTCGGCTTTTTAGTATGAATCTTAACAGCCTCAGCAATGTGTAGTAATCGAACTCTTAAGGCGAAATTGAGATTTGTTGGTATGCTGTAAATGACTCTGAAAGCCTGGTTAACATCAATCTTGTGTTCTGTATCCACAAGATGAGACAGAATAGCACTGCGAATTGATTTTGTTTGACCTTTGCTTAACCAGGCAGGGTGATGTTCGGAAATTTGACGAGAAACACGCCTGATTGTACGGCCTATGTAACTGGCTCACTCCACAGGAGCAGTTAAATTGGTAGATACACATGAAAGATGCGAAATTAGGCAGTTTATCGTTTATTCCAGAACGCAAAAGAGGAGTGGGTGGTTTTGAAGACACAGCGTAATTCAGCAGTAGGGAATGCTCTTTTTACCGCATTTGTAAGGCACTGTGTTAGTATCTCGTTGATGTTGTCCCCAAGGAACTGCATTTGTAAGAATAAGGCCTTTTTAGGAACTGTTAGTACCTTGGGCTGCTTTGATTTTAGATTCATATTTTTATCAATAAATTTTTCTGGATAACCATTTTCACTCAGCAACCGTTCAATATTATTAAGTTCCTCGTCAAGACATTCGTCCGAGCAGGTCACTCTTGCACTCTATCAGATTGCGTTTGTGTTTCAAGGGTATGAAGCTGAAAAAATGAGTATGCCGACCAGTTGATGTAGGTTTTCTGTATACACTTCTTATTGTGCCATCCTCTTTTGTGGACCCTTTATATCTATATTACGTAATCTCGCTATTGGTTTTCTTAATCTTTGTCTAACAGGTCAGTTTGAATCTATGTTTGTGCAATCACTCCGTGTTTTTGCCATCTTTATTATCAAAAATCGCCCCAACTTCCCATCTTCGTTAATAAAAGGATTATTATTGTCATTATTATTATGACTAATTGAGCAATTTGTATGCACATTCTTACCATCCTAATGACGAATGATCACGGTTGCCTAATGATGTGACCATGGCATCCACCAAATATAACAGCATCTCAATCCTCAGACCTTGTTGAAGCGTCGGTACTAGAAGCCGACATGTTAACACAGACTTAACATTTTGGTTCCGTCAGTGAACACGAAAAATAGGAGCGTCGGTGGCACAGCGGTTAGGACGCTCGCCGACCATGCACATGGTCCGCGGTTCGATCCCTCGCCGACGCACTCCTTTACCTCGCTAAGCCAGAAATCATGCTAGTGAAGAGGAAAGGTTGGGCATGAGGCTTGCAACCCCATCCTGTAAAATAAGCACTGTTACCGAAATTTCGAGCCACAAGCTTGAAGCCTTATGTTCCACTGGGGAACGTGAAGGAAAAAAGACACAATTTCACACGTTCATATCCTCTTACTACTTGTCATATCAGCGTGATCTTTATTGTAACTCTCACTAAAGATTAGTATAAAAGCATATATAGCAAAACATACTGTTTACAATATAAGAACCAAAAAGACTGATATCAATTTGTGGTATATCTTGAAATCAGTCAAATCTCTACAAACATTTTATACCAATTACTCTATCTCAACCTGTTGTATGCTTGCATGACAGTACATCCATAGCGATTGGCTAAGTTCTTACATGGAGAAATAGTTTCTCACACGGATTCCTCTTGGTGAATTTGAAAAGAGCAATAATAGCACTGAGTGTAGGATTAAATGGATCCCTCGGTTCTTTCTTAGATATCTTGTCAGTTGCTGAAGACCTAAATAATGAAATTTAATACTACTGTAGCGCCAGAAGACAAAGGCCAGGCAGCAGATCGTTTATTGAGGAAATCAAGAGATATTTATATGTTTTTGTGTACATTATTATCCGTTATTATTGGTAGAAACCTCGCCTGGATTACTAGGTCACTAGCATTCTAGCCGGTCCCAAGCCCGGACAAAGAGGGAGGGTTGGGGCGTGGTGCTAGCAACTCCACCCCCAAAACTTAACCAAATTGCTACGAAAACTTCAACGCACAAATATGTTCAAAATTCTAAAAATACAAACAATAACCTTATTTTTCGCTGGAATCGGGGAAGTGAAATGACGCAGGCTGGTGAAAGCCTTCGGGAAGCCAGTCAGCCGATGTGCCTTCTTTCGATGAAAGCGAAAATAAGGATGGGGACGTGGAATATTCGTACAATGTACGAAACTGGAAAGGCTGCTCAGGTAGCCGCAGAAATGAGGAGATATAAAATAGAAGTGTTGGGAATCTGCGAGAGCAGATGGAATGGATGCGGAAGGTGCCAACTACCAACTGGAGAGACAATAATCTACTCCGGTCACCCAGAGGACGATCACGAGCACACCGAAGGAGTGGCCATCATGATGTCACCAACAGCGGCTAAAGCTCTCATGCAGTGGGAACCAATCTCCTCCAGGATAATGACAGCCAGGTTCAACTCAAAAGGAAGGAAGGTTACAATCATTCAATGCTACGCGCCTACAAACGTCTCAGAACAAGAGAAGAAGGAGGATTTCTACAGTCAACTACAAACAGTAATGGACAACGTCCCAAAGAGCGATATCAAAATCCTGATGGGTGATATGAATGCGAAACTGGGAGGAGACAATACAGGAAGAGAACTCACCATGGGTCGTGAGGCCCTCAGTGAAATGAACGAAAATGGCGAACTCTTCTCAGACTTCTGTGCCTTCAATGATTTGGTGATTGGTGGCAGTGTGTTCAAACACAGGGATATACACAAGACAACATGGATTTCACCAGATGGACACACCAAAAACCAGATCGACTTCATTTCAATCTCAAGGAAGTGGAGACGGAGCCTACTGGACACAAGATCGAGGAGAGGAGCAGATGTGGGTTCAGACCACTATCTAGTACAAAGGACTTTCAAGGTGAAGCTGAAAGCCTCGAGGATAGCTGGGGATAGGCCACAGTGTAAGTTCAACACGCAAAAACTGAAGGACACAATCACACAGGATATTTTCACTGCAACTGTCAGAGCAAAGCAGGAAACACTACGTGGCACCACTGAGGAATCATCCGTGGAAGACCATTGGAACTCTCTGAAGGTGATTTTCAACGAAACGTGTTCAACGGTTTTAGGAAGAAAGAAGAAACAAAACAAGGAATGGCTCTCAATGGACACGTGGAAGCTAATAGAGGAGAGGAGAATGGTGAAAGAGAAAATGATTCAATGCAAAGACGGACGAGAGAAAGGGACACTGAGCTCAACTTACACAGCACTGGACAAAGAAGTGAAGAAGAGTGCCAGGAAGGACAAGAGACAATTCTACGACAACCTGGCTACTGAAGCTGAGAAGGCAGCAGGCAAAAGGGACCTGAGGACATTATATCAGATAACCAAGTCTCTATCCGGGAAGAGATCAACACAAGTGAAACCTATAAAAGACAGCCAATGGAACCCAATTACCAAAGAAGAAAGACAGATTAAACAATGGGCGGACCACTTCAAAGGACTCTTGAACCGACCGGCACCTACAACCCGTCCAGAAATACCAACAACAGCACGAACACAACTGCAAGTTGACACCAATCCTCCAACGAAAACTGAAGTCATGAATGCAATCAAGCTTCTGAAAGCTGGAAAAGCAGCTGGACCAGATGGAATACCCCTGGAAGCACTGAAAGCGGACCCAGAAACGACAGCAGATATGCTGACTACATTATTGCGAAAGATCTGGAAAGAGGGAAAAGTGCCTACTGACTGGAGGAAAGGTTACCTTGTGAATCTACCAAAGAAGGGTGACTTAGGACTCTGCAAGAACTGGCGAGGAATCATGCTCCTGTCGACGCCAAGTAAAATCCTGAGTCGCATCATCCTGGAGAGAATGAAGGACGCACTGGATACAGAACTCCGACCAGAACAAGCTGGATTCAGGAAAGGCAAATCATGTTCTGACCAAATTGCAACTCTACGCATCATCATCGAACAAAGCATGGAATGGCAATCAAACCTCTACCTTAACTTCTATCAACTTTGAGAAGGCCTTCGACAGCGTTGACCGCGAAGTAATTTGGAAACTACTCGAGTACCACGGCGTACCCCAAATATTCATCAACCTTATTCAACAGCTGTACGACAACGGCACATGTCAAGTGATCCACAACGGAAAACTCAGCGAGGCGTTTCGCGTAAACACAGGAGTCAGACAAGGGTGCTTATTATTACCAATGATATTCCTAATTGTGGTGGACTGGAATATGCGTCAGACAATGGGAAACGAGAAGACAGGGATATCCTGGACCGACGTGAAGAATCTGGAAGACCTGGATTTCGCGCGTGGATGATTTATGTTTGATGTCACACAAAATCGAAGACTCACAAGCGAAAACCGACAAACTGGTCGAAGAAGCAGCCAGAGAAGACAGGACTCCAGGTGAACATTGACAAGACGGAGGTTATGAAAATAACCAACTAACAACAACAACAACAGCAACATACAGTGCCAATCACCATCAACGGGAAGGATTTGAAAGAGGTCACTTCATTCACTTATCTAGGGAGCATTGTCTCAACCACAGGAGGAACGGACGAGGATATCAAATGGAGAATCAGGAAGGCGAGAAACACATTCATCAACCTGAAACCAATCTGGAAATCTTCCGTCACTCAGCCTGCATCAACAACAAAATTCGGATTTTCAATACAAACGTCAAGTCAGTCAGTTCTTCTATACGGATCAGAAACTTGGCCAGTGTGTAACAAAGAATATTTCCAACAGCCTGTTGCAGACCTTTATCAACAACTGTCTTCGCTGGCTTACACTGAAAATCAGATGGCCGGAAAGAATCACCAACAAGAAACTATGGGAACAAACAAAACAAGAACCAATCGCCCAACACATATGCAGGAGAAAGTGGAGATGGATTGGACACTCGCTGAGGAGGCGGCTGGGTGACATCGCGCGTCAGGCCAGTGCTCGAGTGGAACCTGAAAGGGAAGTGGCGAGTGGGACGTCGAAGGGTGACATGCAGGAGATTGTGTGAAGAAGAGTTGAAAGAGTATGGAATAACATGGATGGAGGTGAAAAGTAGAGCAGAAGACAGAAGCAAGTGGAGGCGTGTAGTTGAAGCCCTATGTTCCACTAGGAACTCAAGGGAACAATAATAATATAATTATTGGCAGAGAAACAGCGTCTTCTGTTTGGTTGTTTACTCGCTGAAGGTTATTCTGTCATGTCTTTGTGGCCATTTCTTTGAAGGTCAGACCACATTTCTGCGAATCGTATCTGCCCACGCAAAGTCTGCTGTGATTGGTTGTTGAGTTAGTCTTTGTTTTTGTTTTTCACATGACCAATATTTGGGACGTAAACATTGACGTAAATTACTGTCTACCAATTTCGGCTCACAGACAGTTCTCACCACAACCACACTACTATTACAGTTTTAACAAACTTTATTTTATTGGAGATATAATGGGGTATTATTATTATATTATTATTATTTCCTTTAATTCCTAGAGGAACATAGGGCTTCAGCCATGCGTCTCCATTGCGTTCGGTTCTCTGCTGTAGTTTTCACCTGGCTCTAAGTCTGCCCACACGCTTTCAATTCCTCTTCACATGATCTCCTCCAGGTCACCCTTGGACGGCCAACTCGTCGCTTCCCTTTCGGGTTCCATTCGAGCAATGGCTTGTCTAGTGATGTCACTTGATGGATTGTTTCCTCAGAGTATGGCCAATCCATCTCCATTTCTTCCTGCCTATTTGTTTCACGATCGGTTCCTGGTTGGTTCGCTCCCAGAGATCTTTGTTGCTGATCCTCTCCGGCCATTTGATCTTGAGTATTGAGCGAAGGCATTTGTTAATGAAGGTCTGTAGCTTGTTTGAGCTGCTCTTTGTGACACGCCAAGTCTCTGATCCGTATAGTAGTACTGCCTTCACATTGGAGTTGATAATACGGATCTTATTTTTGACGCTGAATGCTGTTGACCTCCACATAGACTTGAGAGAAATGAAAACTTGTCTTGCTTTTCCGATTCTGGCTTTGATATCCTCGTCAGTTCCTCCTGTAGTTGAGACGATGCTTCCCAGGTAGGTGAAAGAAGTTGTTTCCTTCAGGTTCCTCCCATTTATGCTGATTGTTGTCGGTTGTTGCTGTTGATGCTGGCCAGGAATCTTCATTACCTCTGTTTTGTCTATGTTCACTTGAAGTCCTATCTTTGCTGCTTCTTCTGCCAATTTGTTGCTTTTAACTTGCATATCTTCCAGTTTGTGGGAAATCAGACATATATCATCGGCGAAATCCAAATCCTCAAAGGCTTTTGTGTCGGTCCATTTTATGCCTGTTCCCTCGTTGGTTGCCGTTGTCTGTCGCATTATCCAATCAAGTGCAATCAGGAAGATCATTGGTGACAGTAGACAGCCTTGTCTCACTCCCGTCCTCACTTCGAAGGATTCCGTGAGCCTCCCGTTGTGGATTACTTGGCATGCAGCGTTGTCATACAGCTGTTGGATGAGATGTATAATTGTCGGCGGCATCCCGTAGTAGCGAAGTAGTTGCCAAATCACCTCTCGATCGACGCTGTCGAAGGCTTTCTCAAAATCGATGAAGTTGAGATAGAGAGGTGACTGCCATTCCAAACTTTGTTCAATGATAATCCGTAGGGTGGCGATTTGGTCAATGCATGACTTGTTCCTCCTGAATCCGGCCTGTTCCGGACGAAGTTTTTCATCTAGGGCTTGTTTAATTCTCTCCAGGATGATGCGACATAGTATCTTGCTTGGAATGGACAGAAGCATAATTACACGCCAGTTTTTACATTGACTCAAATCTTCTTTCTTTGGCAGTTTGAATAAGTATCCGTTCTTCCAATCCTCGGGGTACTGATTAGAATTAAGAACGATGATCATGGTTTGCATAGACGAATCGAAATGGTAATTGAGCAAAATCTAAAATATTTCTGTACTTATATGTATTGTGTGATCGAAGTTTATCGAATAAATAGAAGATAGATAGATAGAATAGATAGACTATCTTAGGTTTTTCTGAGCACATACCGAAAATTCTGCAATTTAGAGGAAGTAAATCAATGGACAGTGCGCAGTTGTGAGATATTTGATTGACAGACGGCATCAGCAAAACATCCTGAATTCTTTCAAAATAATAAACAAACTGTCAAACTCCTTTCTATCTGTTGACTTTCTCAAAGGCCATCGCTATCAAGCAATCGAAAGATCACGTATGTACTCAAAAAGAAGCTGTGACAATTCTCTCTCTACCTTGGTAACTCGTTTTCTAAATTTTTGTTTGATCAAATCATCCTTTGAATATATAAATGTTAGTTCTTTTTCACCCTTACTTAGTTACGTCATCGTTTATTAAGTGTTATGACTCATATGTCTGATATATAACTAAATGAGCTTTACTCACAATATTTCTCAAATCTTATTTATCTACTGAACATTATTTAGTAGTGACTTATGTATTATAATTTAGGTTTCCCTATATCTTGTTACTACCCCTTGCTGAAATAGAACTATTATTAGCTTGCATGCAACTGACAAGATACCCAAGGGAAGAACCGAGGGATCCGCTTTGTGATTGCTTTATTCAGAGAAAAATAAGGAAGAATGGAACTGCGCAATAAATTCGAAAGGGAATAAGAATATTAATAGACAGAAGACAAGTAGTTCAGCGAAGAATCCCTTTTCGGCGAATTCACTTTCATAGCTGTACAATCGCAAATATATATGGCTGTTTTGTATGTGTGTGTACATTAAATTTGTCAAACGAAAATACAATTATTAAGTTCAGATGAATTGGATGTTGATATAAGTGAGTAGTAACAAAAGTGATGAGTTGTCACAAACGATTGTTAAAGAAGAGTTACGCAATAAAACGAAACTACAATTATTAAGTTCAGGTGAAGTAATTGTTGATATAAGAGGGTAGGAGGAGTGTAATAATAGAACACCTCGTCAACACTGGTCATTCCATCTCAACAAACGCCTCCTTCAAAGTAATCTACAAAGTGAAGAACGAGCTTCCAAAGACAGTACGATTCCGTCTTCTTTGCATCGCAGAAGCCATAGCCATTAAGCTAGAGGAACCAGAACTGTGCATACAAAAGAAAATTATTCAACCACTTCTACTCCCATGGTAACAACTGTGTTGATTTGACTTAACTTTTCTTTGTTTGTTTGTTTGATTTGACTTAACTTTTGTTTGTATGCTTATTTTTCTACTTGAAACCCTTGTGTAATTCCGTATATTTTGTTTCCATGTACACCCTGAGTACAACTCTTTCATTAAACTATTCATGTTATTACGTAACTCTTCTTTAACAATCGTTTGTGACAACTCATCACTTTTGTTACTACTCACTTATATCAACATCCAATTCATCTGAACTTAATAATTGTATTTTCGTTTGACAAATTTAATGTACACACACATACAAAACAACCATATATATTTGCGATTGTACAGCTATGAAAATGAATTCGCTGAAAAGAGACTTTTCGCTGAACTACTTGTCTTCTGTCTATTAATGTTCGAATGGGAATTTTTCATGAATTAAAAATATTTGGCTCAGGAGTCATCAAAAGCATTTCTAATAGCCTGATGCAAGCATTGAAAGCAATAGATTCCTTTGACCCATACTCAAGCACATATATTGAACGAGAAAGAATAAGAGAAAAGTGACTTTTTTGGTTCAGCGAACCAATCAAACAGTTTACTGACCACAATATATGCAGAAGGGAATGGAGATAGATCAGACGTATGCTGAGATGTTCAAGTGATATCAAATGCCACACAGCCCCTCAAATGCAACCTGAATAGAAATCGGCGGTTTGATCACTCGACAGTGATAAAGTAACAGATATGAGAGCCGGCGATGAAAGATTACGGAGAGTTGTTGAGCCGGTCAAAGGTAATGATAGAGAACAGAGTGACATGGTTATTTAGGGCTGAATCGGTATATTCCACTCTGAACTCCAGGAAAGGAACAAATAATCACAATGGTAAAATGAGAAAGAACTACTTTTCAGGTGTAGAAATAAAGTACCAGAAACTTGCCAGTCGATTGTTACTGAATGATATAGCTTTGGGCAATCAGGACAATGAAAACATATATTGTCAGAGTTGCCCTCACTTATTTATACCAGTCGTAGCACTAACTTGAGGTAAACTGGTGGTTAGTGACTGGCAGAGGAATCGAGGATGTGCATTTCGTCCTATTTGGGGCTTGTCAACTGGATGTATCTGCATCCCACACTGAGTGATGGTGTTCCTCGAGTCCCAAATAGGACGAAATGCGCATCCTGGATTCCACTGCTAGTCACCATCCACCAAATGACTTCAAGTTACATGACCAGACATCGTCGAAGCATCTTCACAAGGAGTCGACATGTCAACCTGAGATCGAGCACTTCGGTTCAATCATTCAACGAGAAAGTCCAAATTGAATTAAATAGATGCACCATTATTTCACTTTTACACTTATGCTACTTATTACTGAAAAGTAGTAATATTTGTTTTTTCGTAAATTATTCTACAGTTTTCTTGATTAATACATTGTTTATTACTGTTAACACTTCAGCAGAATGTATTGTTTTCTGCTCAGTTGTTTTTTTGACACTGTATCCCCCTTTAGTACCTTACTTAGAGGAATCCCTCATTCCTGTTTCATTATACATATCTACGAATTATTTGACTAAAGACGTACATTTCACCGTTTCACCACTAAATATTATGGATATATTGCTGTAGAATATGAAGAAGTTATCGAGAAGAATGTTGTAATTAACATCAATGTAACTAAGGGTCCTAGGTTTTTAACTTCAGTAATTATAATTGGTATAGGTCAATACGATGTTACATTATTTTTACTCATCACTTAGGGTTTGAGTGTTACATCGTTGAATTCTGTTCTCTGCCGACTTTCTTTTAGCTGGATTGAGGATTGCCTATAAGTTTTTATTTCCTCCTTACATGATGTCCTCCATATCATACCTGGACACACTTTAAACTTGTCGATTAATAGCTGATTTACAATTGAGGGCCAGTATGGCGTGAGACGTCGTTTGAACGGCTTTTCAGCGTATTCACATTCTATCTTTATTTCCTTTGTCAACTTTGTTGGTTAGCATGCTGCTTAGTTAGTTTGCCATCAGAGTTCTTTGTTGCCTGTTTATCCTTTTCAGCCAGCTATTTGATTTTCAGTACAGAGAGAAGGTGACAGTCTGCATTGGCCTGTAGGAAATGCTTTTGGTGAGGGATGCCGCGAGTCTACGATACATATAGAAGCACAGACTTGATATTACTGTTAAAAATTTCGATTTTCTTTGTTGCGATTTGCATCTGCACATTGATTTAAGTGTGACAAACGCCTGTCTTAATTAACAAATCCAGACTTTGACGTCTTCATCTGGTTCATACAAAATAAATCCTGTATTATTCAATCTGGAATTAATTAGTGTATACTGGTTCCATTTCCTGCCGAAGAACTCTAAGAGGATTTAAGGCTTATGAATTTTCTCAGTTAGCGTATTCCAGTTCGGGAAGAGCTCTTTTTAGCAATTTTTCTTTGGAACTTATCCATTCGAATATACTGTAGAAATGATCCAATGCCATTTATAGTTTAATGAGTTAAAGTAAAATAAATACATCCAACCTAATGTACATCCAAAGTTTGCCGGTGACTGAGATTCACAATATTTATACACACACGAGAGTGTACCACTTATATATGATAGAGAAGATTTGTAGCTCAGGTGGACGTCGTACACAAACCAACAAAGTCACTTCACTCAATTCTATATCAACCAAAAGACTCAACAGCGAAAGAATATAAAGCCAGCATCATCTACAAAATAGATTGTATCAACTGCGAAAAACACTACATTGGCCAAAGTGGACGTCCCCTTCATCTTCGTATCCACGAACATAACCTAGTCGTCAAAACACATGATATCCACTCCCTCATATCACTACATACAGACAACCACGGACATCAATTCGACTGGGAAAACGTTCAAATATTAGACAGAGGAAACAACAAAAATGCTAGGAAATTTTTAGAAGCTTGGCATTCCAGTGAATCATCAATCAATAGACACATCGACATAGACAAAATTTATCAACCGATAAGAAGGAAACCTCACACACAAAGGGTCAAAGTTCAAGTCAAAGAAACAATGAGTTCCAATACAAGTAGCCTGGAAGGTGTGAAAACACACAAAAACAACTAATCACGTCCAAAGTCACCAGGAGAGATGATTAATAAACTCGTGGAGAAATCTAAAAGCTCACTTCAACAAATTGAAGTATGCGCTGAAGATGTCGCCTAGTAGGGCGATGAAAGCTTCGCAAATTAACTATCCAGCTCAGAGAACACAACTACATCAAAAAAGTGTACCACTTGTCATTGGAAAATGAATCCATCTAAATAGGCGAATGGTACCATTTATTACACTATGAAGACGATGGATAGATACAACATTGGAACGGATGAAAGCCTCTTCATAAGCATGGAATATCAATCAATCAATCTGCCTAAAATCACATAATTACCTGTTCAACAGAAACCTGAATCTATGGTGGTCATTAAGTGTAACCTGGTCTTATATGTTCAGACAGAGTTGATGTATACCAATAATCTGCTGTAAGCTCAGCTGACGCGTAATGACCAGTGATTTAAGTCACCTCCTTGTATCACTTAATTTTCTCTCCATTGCCCTTACTCACTTGCTTCTCATAACCACACTTTCTCACTTTTCAAGTGAACAAAACACAAACATTATTATCAATCTAACATTTTTATTTTGATAGCATTATTAGAAGACGGAAATTATCTGAAAAATGTGATGTATTTGCGCTATACATTTCGAACAATCTGATCACACATTTACTTGTAAAGTCAATATATATGGAAAAGTTAAGTTAAACAAAGTGACAAAAAAGAATTAAGAATAATTAACACAAACGTTAGGTAATCCAATCACATAAGGATTACCAAGGTAGGTTTAGAGTAATAACAAACTGTTTTTCAATACACAGGGGTGGCTTAAGTTCATGAATAGCTATAGCCTCAGCGTATTTCAGTAAACATCCTTGACCGTTTTTATAGATGACCTTAAAGGCTGAGTTAACATCAACCTTATGGTTCATCTCGATTAAATGTTTAGCTATAGACGAAGTTGGTAGTCTGACACCTGCATCTATTGGCTTGTCACAATTCATCTGTTTTTCTAACCATTTTGGGATATGCTTTCCCACCCTCACGTGCAACGCGCGATTACTCCTCCCTATGTATGTATGTCCACACACACACACACGAAAATTGGTAAATTGTGTGGGATATGATATAATCACTTGTGCACTTTTGAGGTTTCCAGTGAAGCATATTTTTAGCTTTTTCCACAATTACAAGCTGGGCTGCATAGTAGGTTCTACGGATAATGGAATTCAACCTTTGTCTCAAAATCCTACTATTTATTTCCCCATTATATGGTAATTTGATGATGATGGATTGTAGATTTAGAGACTACTTGACTTCTACACCTGTTTAAAAATTTCAAAGAATATCCGTTTTCAACAAGAGTATCCATCAATATTTCGTTTTCTTTGTCTATAACATCAGCCGTGCAAATACGCTGAATCCTCTTAAATAGACACTTCACCAAGCCTCTCTTATACTGTAATGGACAGAAGCTGTGAAAATTAAGGTATTGCCCTTTCCAAGTGGGCTTTCTGTAGATAGACCGTCTTAATGAGCCATCGTCTCTTCGACTCAGAAGTATGTCTAAAAATGAGAGCTGGTTGCGACTTTCTTCCTTGCATGTAAGACTAATATGATTCTGTACAGAGTTAAGTCTGTCTAATAGACGACTCGCATCTTCATGATCGTCGCATATCAAAATGATATCGTCTGCATATCTCTTATAGAAAGGCAATTTGGAAATTAAATCAGAGGATAAGTTTTCAACATAAGACATGTAAACGTCCGCTAATAAAGATCCTAATGAACTCCCCATAGCAACGCCATCCACTTGTCGAAAATGTTCACCTTCAAACGTGAAATGGACGTTGTCAGTACATAATAGTAATAAATCTTTCAAATAAGTTAAAGGATTTGATGCATGCTACATTCATTCATATAGACCTGCATTGTTGGGAGATGGCAGTGTATTTATTTATTTTTTTAAATTTTATTTTATTTTGATTTACAGCTTGATTCCACACCGTATTTTCAGTACAAGTATGGAACTTTCAGCATGGATATCGGTAGCCCAAATTCAGGCCGACCATAGATATCGGGTGTGCGCCGGCAGGGGATCGAACCCCGGACCATGTGCATGGTCGGCGAGAGTCCTAACAACTGTGCTACCACTCCTATGTATAATAATTTACTTGAATAGTCGTGAGGGTGGTATCGGTCAAATTCGTCTAGTTCCTTTTATGCATGTTGACGTGAACATAGACTGAATTATATATATATATATATATATATATATATATATATATAGTTGCGCTACAGGATGCAGCTTAATGCTATCCCGGTCTTTCAAAAGGCCCGAATAACATTTTTGATCACCGATTAAATTTACACTAAACTTATCCCACTTTAACTGATTGAGAAATAATTCAATGCATATTAGAATATTATGTTGGGGATAATACGTAAATCAGCTTCCCATAAGTCGAAAGAACATGAAATTTTCTAAACTATCTAGTGCTAAATACATCAGATATGAGAGATATTTGTACTGGTTGGAGGATTTCATCATGAGCTGACATCAGTTAGAGAACCACTGGAAAACCAACTGACAGCACTGGACAGCTGTTTCGTCCTGGTTCTGGACTGTTCAATAGTATGCAGCCGCCGGGGTTCGGACCCAGGACCTTCTGGTTACAAGGCGAGCAAGCTCGTAGACCATTAAACCAGCTGGTTCCCCAACCGCTCACTAACTGATGTCACCTCATGATGAAATCCTCCAACCAATCAAACAAAATTTCCTACATAACCAATACTTGGAGATAATTATATTACAGCCAACCATTAATGGTTTTAGGTATGTTTAGCCTTCAAAATGTGAAGCTAGGCCACTTATCGTTGCTGTAGTTCGAACG
Source organism: Trichobilharzia szidati (assembly GCA_944472155.2). Taxonomy (NCBI): domain Eukaryota; kingdom Metazoa; phylum Platyhelminthes; class Trematoda; order Strigeidida; family Schistosomatidae; genus Trichobilharzia; species Trichobilharzia szidati. The sequence continues at coordinate 29,642,876 of OX235271.1, forward strand.
ATATTCATATATATATGAATTTGAGCATCATACTCTACATAAAAATCGCTTATATGACTGTGAACGCTTTACAACAGTATCGGTAGACGTACTTAAGGTATTTTGGATGCTTGAGATAATGAAAAAATCCGTTGGATTTGATGCATGTTACATTCGGTCATATAGACCTGCATTGTTGGGGGATTGCAGTGTATTTTACTCCTATGTATAATAATTTACTTGAATAGTCGTGAAAGTGGTATCGGTCAAATTCGTCTAGTTCCTTCTATGCATGTTGACGTGAACATAGACTGAATTATATATATAGTTGCGCTACAGGATGCAGCTTAATGCTGTCCCGGTCTTTCAAAAGGCCCGGATAAATAAATGTAAGTATACCCACCCAACGGGTATTTCTTTTCTTAAATAGACTGGTTGGTCCTGCCAGTTGTCATTTAACTTGTCTCAGGGATTATGTCGTCCATGTCGAAGTTGATTTCTTTAAATGGTGAAGTCACGGATAGCTTATTGATTCAGCTATGGTTCCTTAGATCAAAAACGCTAATTTAATATTTTTGGAGCTAACACACGCTATCATGGTGTGATTGTAAAGGGAAGGGTTGTATTTAATAGGAACTAAAACAAACCTGAAACAGTTTTGGCTGCCTGTGTTGAATTTTGCCATAGCTCTGTATAATTTAACTGATCACAGTGAGTTTTGTGTGGGTTTCAAATTTTTCAAGAGTTTTTTCCCTATAAATCTGTTGGTACATGATCACCCTATGATGATAACAATGGCTAATAAATTCATCCTACCCATAATTATATGAAGAAATTCGAATGAAGTCATCTGTTTCACTCATCTGAGAAGCATCGTTTCAAACACATAAAGTTAGTGCAGATAAGTATGTTTAATTGATGGGTTTCAACATAGAACTTAACATAGAAGTAAACCAGTTCTAGTTGCCACACCCTATGATCTACACAAAGGCAGAAAAAAGGGATATAGTGGAAGTATAATAAGCAGAAGTGAAAGGGAGAAAGAGCAGTAACGTGGACTGATCTCAGGGTTTAATGGATATGGGATACCATGAAGAATGAATGAATCTTCTCCATTGACAACGATTTAAGCCATATCACCAGTCGTCTCCAACCATTGGGTTTTACAATCCCGAGGACTCCAAATAAGCAGTCTAACCTCCTTGTCAGAGATTTCATGGGCTCATGACAGTTTTGGTTTGACCATCCCTAACCCTTTTCCGACCTGCTCCTTTGTTGGCTAACATTGCCTGTGGACGAAGGCGATGGCTCGGAATGCAAAAAATGCCTTCTAACCATCTCAGTCAATGTAGCTTCACAACCCCATCAATCGAATTACACTTCTTACCTAATGCTGTACGCCTGATATCAGTGTTACTCTCCATAATATCCCACTTAACACGAGAGACAGAACACAAACATCTGTGATCAAAGACTAGTAACCTCCTCATATCTACCACTTTCAATGGCTGTCTGACAGCCATAAAGGAGGATAGAGTGAACTGATGCGTAGTACACATGTTCTTTGGTTGACTGCCAGATATCACAACTACACCACAGACGACGTAAATTGACAAATGCCACACGAACCTTTTGTATCCCTACAACCAATCCATTAAATCTGATGCAGCCTCTCAAAATAAGTGGAATGCTCAACACACACTATCACTTCACACCTTATCCCTAAGCTTGAAGTCAGTGTATTCCAGTCCACAGTACTTAGCACATTGAACATGTCAAGTCACTTCTTTTATATGTTTTGAAGAACTGGCGTATATCAACAAACCAGCATTTCAAACAGCCTGTCTCATACTTCTTACCAATATCTACTTTTGTTCAATACTGAATATCAGACGAAAGGAAAGTATGGAAAACAAGGGACTCTGACAGCGAAGTAATCAATATCCTGTTGCTTAACAAATATGCACAAAGGGATAACATTGGTTTAGGCGTACACTACAGAGAAACCGCACGTTAGGTCACCTAGTGGAAACCTAATGGGAACTGACGAGTAAGACATCCAAAGGTGACACAGAAGAGTACGTGTGGAGAGGTGACGGAAGCTTGTAGACTGAAAGCATTTCGAAGTGATGGTGTGGTGAGAGATGGTTGCTAGCCAAATTACTTGACAGTAATTGAGGTCAATGTTAGTCATGTAAAAAACAAGGTCAAGATGGACAGGCGGATACAGTTAACATATAGATGAACTGACACAGCCACAAGAGATGCAAGGTTAACTTTGTGTGGGGAACTACCCATCAACAGACTGTATTTTCTACTAACATTAACCTGCAATAATGTACATCAAAATCTATAAATATGTGTTGATTTTCCGTAATAAAGGTTCTGTTGCCTGACTCTTGCCTTCTGTCGTTACAATGGTAGACAGCCAAATGGGATGGAGATCTACTGCCGCAAGCTTATATTCCACTCGGAAGGAACTCAAGGAACGAATATTATCAATTTCTTTTTTTTCATTCCTTCACGTTCCCAGTGGAACAAAGGGCTTCAAGCTAGAAGCTTGACGTTTCGGTAGCAGTGGTGTTTATTTTTACAGGATCGGGGTGGCAGTCTCATGCCCAACCTTCCTTCTTCACCAGTCTTATTACTGGCTTAGTGAGGTGAAGAAGTGCGTTGGTCGGGGTTTCGGATCCCGAACGACATACGTGGTTGGAGAGCATTCTACCTCTGTGCCACCGATGCGCAATGGTGCCATCCTTCATATATATACATATTGATTTCTAAAATTATCAAAATCCTCAATATCTCGCATTCATTGTTTATATATATATATCTATTTATTTATTTATTCATTTATTTGTTTATCTTATCAGTTAACTGTACATCAAATTAATTTTTTTTGTGAAAAAAAAAACGAAACAATATTTAGAAGGAGAAAAAAAAAGAGAAAGAGTGAATATATAAATAAACAAGAGAAGGATTTATTCTTTCAAAACAGACTTTGCACCGATGATTATAATCAATCACATTGACACACACCAGCATGCAAACACACATACATACACATGCACAAACCAACGAAGGAGTTAACTAACCAACCAACCAACCAACCCATCCACCAAAAATAATTTGAAACCTGCAAAAATAAATGATGCAGAGTCGTCTCCGTCGTCGTTAAAAACGACATTGTTAGTCTATCATGATTGATACGAGTTATATCTATATATATGAGGAGGAGGCATTTCATTCCAATTCTCTAGGTGTGCATGTGTGTATGTGTGTGTTGTGAGTGTAGATGATGATTAAACATTGAAGATAGTGGAAGGAGGTAAAAGTTGGAATTTACCTACATGGTTTATGCATATAGAAACCATTAGAATAGAGGAAAAAAGGACAGGTAGATATATATATATATATATTGCTGTATACACCTGTATATACACTTATCCATATAGGTTAAACATGAAATAATACAGTTGAAAACTACTTCTCTTAGTATACATAGTACATACAAGTACACATTTTAGCTAAATTATTAAAATGAACTCTGATTTTTCCCTAGATATCTTGGTCATATTGTAGTACATTTGTTGGCAATTTGCTTGTTGTATAAACTGGTGATGTATGCTGTTTAGGATAAACAAGATTCTCGTGTGTTGTTGTACTTAATACTGATAATAAGTTATTATTATTATTAGTATTAGTATTACTGCTACTACTAGTGTTAGCCTTACCAGGGTAATGACGTAAATTATGTTCGAAATGATGTTGATACTGTTGAGAATGATGGTTTTGAGGATGAGGATGGGGATGAGGATGAGGATGATGGTGATGATACTGGATTGGAGATGGATGTGAATAAGGCGGTTGATAAATATGCTGATGATATTCATTAGCGTGGAGCGGTTGTCTCTGTAGATGTGGAATATACTGATGTTGATGATGGTGAGGATGAGGATGATGTGATACGACTAATTCATTCAATCCATTGGATTTTATTGGTGTCATTGCTGTTGTAATAGTTGTAGTAGAATTCAAGTGACTGCGTAAGTCCTTGTTATCTGCTGTTCTGTTGTTATAGTAATTTGTAGAATAATTTAAGCCATGTTCATCTCTGCCTTGATTTATATCATTTAGATTATCGAATGAATTCAGTGTACACGAGCTTCGATTAGATTCATTGGCCTTATTTAAAATATTCTTTGGTGAATATGCAATGGAATCATATGGAATTAGGGTTGATGATAATGTTGCTGGCAATAGCGTTGGTGAAGTTACTGCTGACCTTAGAATTTCTACATCTGATGAACGTTTATACGGAGCAGTAACATATGTAGCTATTTTCGATGGACTTGTCCGTTTCCATTGTGGGGAAATAGGCGAAATATCCTCGAAAGATTCATTCTGTAGATTATTCTGACTATATTTAATCCCATTCGAGGAGGAAAATTCACTCGGGGTTGTAGCGGTATTTGTATGCAGCATTTTCAGTGTGTTGAAATTCATAGAATTCTTTGTATTCATACTACTAGCTGAATTCATAGTTAAACTATTTGGAAACCATGTTTCTTCTGAATTTAATGTGTACGGGCTGTTAGTGACACTAAGACATTTTGGTTTTAAGATAACCATTTTGCCTTGATATGTATGTGATCTGGATGTGGTACGTGGTGGAATCGGAGGCGGTGCATTATTATTATTACTATTATTATTGTTAGGCATGATTTTATCACATTCTGTAATTTCGTTAACAGAGGATATTCGACGATGTAATTTTTCAGAACTTACTTTCGGTTTATTAATAATTTTATTCAATCGTTTCAAAGATGAATCCAACACAGTTGGAGAAGTAGTCGAGGATAAGGGAATAGAACTTTTAGTCATTTTTTCAGATAGGCCAAGCTTGCCGTCAAATGTTGGCAAAGCCGATGACAAAAAAGAAGCACTATTGTTAGTATTATTATTTTTGCTATTATTTGCAACTCTTGACGTGTTATAGTTATTGTTAATTGAAATCGGTGATGCTGGAGAGGAATGCGAGTGAAGTGAACGAGTAACACTTAGTCTAGAATTCTTCAAACTGCTCGGTGTTGTGCTAATCGGAGATTTTATAGAATTGTTGGGTGTATTTTTTAATCGTCGGATCTCTGGTGACGTTAGTGTACTAGATGCTGTAGACTTATTGACGCTTATTGGCTTTGTTGGTAAAGGTGAATATGTATGATTAGGCGATTTAATACTTGACTGTTCATTCGTTGAACTCTTATTCACTGTGTTCCCCCCTTTAGTATCAGTTGAACTAGAAGATTTTGTTGATGACAGTTTTAAACCTGTGCTATTTTGATGAATATCAACTTGCGGCAGTTTGATTTTAGTATTCTGTTGTAATGAAGATGTTGTAGAAGATGATGATCCACAAGAGGACGAGGAACACGAAGATGATGACAGTGTTTTACTGCTTGGAATTTGTTGTGGCTTATTAAGCGTTTTAATTGAACTATTATTTGTAGTTTTGTTCAGTTTGTCTACAGTGTCATTATGATATACACTTTTGATACCGGACTGTTCAATTTGTTCTGTTTCTTTCAAGTAAATAGGAGATACTGGTATTTGAAAATTTTCCTTTGTACTTTGTATTTGTTTGTTTGGATTGTTATCGCCTAGCGAAATCATCTGGGTTTGTTTCACTGTTAGAATTGGATGATTGTTAATAGTTGTAGTGGTATTGTTGACGCTATTACTAATAGTGTTACTATTGCTAGCCGTTGTAGAAGTCAGTACTGCACTCTCTGCTTTACTGCCCAGTGATTTGATTTCTTCTAAACTTTTACCAGTAACAGAGTTTTCAGACTTCTAAAAAAGAAGTTAAAAAAAATACATTTGAGCTTGTAGTATACATAGATCTCATTAAAAAAGCATCCATATTACTTACCTCGGAAGAAAAGATGGAAGCGTCAGCAAACCTCTTTTATGCTTAAATTCTTCTGCATTAATCTGTGCTGCCCCTTAAACTGTCTTTTGCTACCGAGAGTGGGCAGACTTCTATCTTCCTGTCAAAGTGCTCTTATGTGGCCGCAGGTTCATAGCCTCTGCCAGGTAAGTATTACTATTCACTGCCTTCATGCAGTTGGGGTGATCCTCATAAAATTGAAACAATGAATGCGAAAGTCTAGCACTTATAACCAGATTGGTAGATATGCAGGTCTACTTAAGGGGTGTGGAGAACACCTATAGTGTATACAGGCTCCAGAATCCCAGCGGACAGAATTTCCCATGAACCTGTTTTGGTCACTAGCAACAATGGGAATGCGGCTTCTGAAGCTGCTCCCATGCCTTGTAGGTTGGACGTAAGGTCAAAGGCTCGGAGGGTGCGGGTGGGAATGCTCTCTTGCGAAAACCCCCTGCTTCGGTCACGGCATCTAAGCAGTATTCCAGCAGTATCACAAACTGTGAGATGTCGTGTGGCCCATCTCTTGGTCCCATCATATGCGAAGTTTATGTTTTAACACTAACTTATTGCACCCTAAGACAGAAATTTTGGCTAGATCCTTCTCATAAAGTTTGCCAACAAAACCCAGGGTGAATGAGAAGCAATATTACCACAAAAGCACGTGTGAATGTAATTAGTTAAGAAGTGATGCGTCATCACTTGTAAGCGAAAAGTACATTCCTCTAGAGTTTCCATCTCTGAAAATAGGTGATTGACAAAGAGTGAAGGTCAACTAGGTGGGCGATGAGAATAAGAAACGCTACTGGATTCCGTTACAAAGTCTGAATAGGCAGCTGGCTTGTCACGAAACCTGAAGGCCTTGGAATTCGATTCCCACCGGTGTCATAGGTGCGTATCTTAGGGGTATTGCAAATTAAGACGAAACAGCTGCCCACTACTGCCTATCTTTCAATGGTTCTCTAACTCATATCAATTCATTATATGGCTTGGAAACATAAGAGGTACTGGTAAGATATTTCATCCCACCTTGAGACTCTTCATTGACGTATACCTGTGAACAAGACAGTGAATTCTCTAAGTAGTCGTCACGTGAGTGTGAGTCACATTCCAAAAACCTATGACTTCCAAATTCCATCACTCTGTTTTATAGCGCTGTTGTCAATTATTGTCACAGATAAATGACTGTTCTGTGAACCAGCTATGTGAATCCTACAGGTCAAGATGTCTTACTGGATGAGTAAAGTGAATGAAGAACTATCACCTCTCTAGTGATAATCTGTTCGCGATAAGGCTATCCTTCTTTGTATTAGTTATTAGTTGGTGTACTTTTAGCAAAGGAATCTCGCTAATCTATTTATTGAAATGATGAGTGTATGACGTTGTGTGGCTTCGTCATGACCTTGTTGCATCTTTTTGGATATAGTATATATTCATATAGTGAGGGTTGTGAAGGTACTATACTAACTGATCAGCATACACCCATATGTTATCTCTTTATATGCATATCTACATTATATTATTATTATTATTACTGTTCCCTTGGGTTCCTCGTGGAACATAAGGCTTCAACTACACGTCTCCACTTGCTTCTGTCTTCTGCCGTTCTTTTCACCTACATCCATATTAGTCCATACTGTTCCAACTCTTCTTCACACGATCTCCTCCATGTCACCCTTGGACGTCCCACTCGCCGCTTCCCTTTCGGGTTCCACTCGAGCACTGGCCTGACGCGTGGTGTCACCCAACGGCCTCCTCAGCGAGTGTCCGATGCATCTCCAATTTCTCCTGCCTCGCCTGGATTACCAGCTCGCTAGTTTTCTAGCCGGTCCAAAGCCCGGATAAAGACGGGGGTTGGGGCGTGGTGCTAGCAGCTCTAACCCTCAAAACTTAACCAAATTGCTACAGAAACTTCAACGCATATCTACATGCTAGACATTTATTACTCCGATGAATTCAGTAGAGAGATTAACAGTACTTAGCATAAGGAACTAAATCTGAATTTCGGATACTAATATCCAGTCAGTCACTGCTTCTATATGATTCAGAAGTGGCGAGTCTTTTCAGGAGAAAGCATTTCTAAAAAGCCACTAAAGACTTCCGTTACACAGACGTGTTTACTGGATATTGAAGATTAGTTAGCCAGAGAGTAACTCTGACAAAAAACCAACAGAAAACCCATTTTTACCCAAAACGTATGCAGAAAGAAATGGAGACAAATTGGAGGACCTAAGCTGAGAGGACCATAGAGCGACATCACATTCTGAGCTCTCAGGTGAAATCCCAGCTGGAAGTAACAAGTTAGACGTCCGAGTGTGACATAGAGAAGATGATGTGAGGAGGGTAATCAGCAGCCAGCTTAACTAGACGATATGGAACAGTGTGAAATGGGAATGGAAATGCAGCTGAAGCTCTTTGTTCACCTCAGAATTCAAGGTATGAATAATAAAATGCCTAAGAGGTAAAATCACAATGCAATAAATACACTGGTATCACTGTCAGCGTACAGCATGACTTAAACAGTATTCAATGGCAGGAAAATCATCTATCCACCTAAGTTACAAATACTCTTCCGTTACTAATTGTCATCCAAAAATAGTAGTTCAGTCAGTAAACATGCTTTTTCAATTATACACTTGTTTCTTACAAATAAATTTGTTTTATTAATTTCATTTAAAAGTAAAAAAAAGAATTAGAAGCAAGAAGTGGAGTAAAATAACCGAAATTACTTTTTACCGCACAAATAGCAGAGATAAATATAGAAAAGAAATAAATTATAACTGTAAATTGAGGAAAAAAACATTTAAAAAAACACAAAAAACCTTTTAACGGTCAATTTTCAATGACTCCTCTTGTACTCTAAGCCTATCAATTGTAGATATCTGGATAGTTTAAATATAAAGGCAAGGGGGTATTCAGTTAATCCTTGTACAGTGTAAAAGTGGCACAACATTGATAGATATATAATAATAATAATAAGGACAGTAATAATAACAATGATAGCAACAATAACAGCAACATAATGTATGATGTAATTAAAAAAAAAACAATTCATGTT
>OX235271.1:29652357-29884422 GCA_944472155.2 Trichobilharzia szidati
GCCTATATTGCGAATCGACAGAATTTGTAACTTATGGCGTATTCTATTCCGACCCAGTAACTTAATGTTAACGTGGTCTTCACGTACATAACCTGGCTGTGCGTTCGGTCGTTGGTGGATTAATGGGTAAGCACTTCTGCAGAGTACCACATTCGAACTGCCTAGTGCTTATATTTCAGTGGTTCTCTTACTGATATCAATTCTTGTCATTAAATCAATTATTCATCCCTTGAGTTTAGAGCGGAACAGAGGGGTTCAGCAACAAATCTCCATTGAATTCTGTTGTTCGCTGTGGTCTATTTTCAATTTGGCTCCACAGCTGCTTCTCAAAAGCCTTCATTCCCTCTGCACATAATCTCCTCCACTTCACCACCATGTCATTTCTTATCATTCCTAGAAGTCAAAGTATTAAGCATACCAATAGACATGTGCTACTTAACTTCATCTGTTTAGATGCAAGTGAAAATTGCAGTCACTCGTTGTTGACTTGTATAACAAAACTACCCACTTGATCTGTTGTAATATGTATGTTTTTATTATTATTTTTGTCCCCTTGGGTTCCTAGTAGAACATAGGGCTTCAACTGCACGTCTCCACTTGCTTCTCTCTTCTGCTGTACTTTTCACCTGCATCCATGTTAGTCCATACTGTTTCAACTCCTCTTCACACGATCTCCTCCATGTCACCCTTGCATTGACGTCCCACTCGCCGCTTCCCTTTCGGGTTCCACTCGAGCACTGGCCTGACTCGCGATGTCACCCAACGGCCTCCTCAGTGAGTGTCCAATCCATCTCCACTTTCTCCTTCATATCTGTTGGGCGATTGGTTCTTGTTTCGTTTCTTCCCATAGTTTCATGTTGATGATTCTTTCCGGCCATCTGATCTTCAGTATAGAGTCAGCGAAGACAGTTGTTGATAAAGGTCTGAAACAGGCTGTTGGAAATATTCTTTGTGACCGGTCAAGTTTCTGATCTGTTCGTATAGAAGAACTGACTGACTTGACGTTTGTATTGAAAATCCGAATTTTGTTGTTGATGCTGAGAATGCATATTTAATATATTGCAGTATGTGGGAATAGATTTATACTCTTTTTAAAAGTTGGGAGCGATCACCAAGATAGCTGAGACACCTAGGTTTCATGCTTATTGACACTCGTCAGGCTGGTGTGTGTTTGTAACGTTGAAACAACTAATTCTAAACCGCGTCCCCTAGGGTTGCAGTAAGAGACTCTACGACTGAACTGTTTGAATTCACAATTGACCTCGTGTGGAACTGTAATAGATACACTGACTGGTTATCAGGGTGCGATAAATATCATGTATCTAGTTCTGGAGTTTCTGAGGTTAGCCCCACCGCTAGTCTTCCCTATTTACTGGGTTTGATACCGGCTAAGTGTGGTTTATATTAGTGTGTCGACTACGGGCGAACCCTGAATCACCTGTGTGTTTGACAAGCATTCTGATGTTGAACCACTGACGACATTTAGTATTGTTGGTATTGATTGAATTCTATCAGTCAACACTCCGCAGAGACAATTTGTATTATTATTATTATTGTTTCCTTTAATTCCTAGAGGAACATAGGGCTTCAGCCGTGCGTCTCCATTGCATTCTGTTCTCTGATAGAGTCTTCACCTGGCTCCAAGTCTGCCCACACGTTTTCATCTCCTCTTCACATGACCTCCTCCAAGTCACCCCACCTTAGCACTGACGACCAACTCGCCACTTCCCTTTCGGGTTCCACTCGAGCAATGGCTTGTCTAGTGATGCCTCACTTGATGGATTGTTTCCTCAGAGTATGGCCAGCCAATCCATCTCCCTCCATTTCTTCCTGCCTATTTGTTTCACAATCGGTTCCTGCTGTGTTGATTCGCTCATTGCTAGAGATCTCTGTTGCTGATCTTTTCTGACCGGCCATCTGATCTTGAGTAGTATTGAGCGAAGACAACTGTTAATGAAGGTCTGTAGTTTGTTTGAGATGCTCTTTATGACGCGCAGTGCAAGTCTCTGATCTGTGTAGTGAGTAGCACTGACTTCACTCACATTGGAGTTGAAAATCCGGATCTTATCTTCGTTTTGATTCTGAGTGCTGTTGACCTCCACACAGACTCGAGAGTAGTGAAAGCTTGTCTTGCTTTTCCGATTCTTGCTTTGATATCCTCGTTAGTTCCGTTCTCCTGTAGTTGAAACGATGCTTCCCAGGTAGGTAAAGGATGTTGTTTCTTTCAGGTTCCTCCCATTTATGCTGATCGTTGTCTGTTGTTGTTGTTGTTGTTCTTGTCCAGGAATCTTCATCACCTCTGTTTTCTCTATGTTCACCTGAAGTCCTCCCTATCTTTGATGCTTCTTGTGCCAACTTGTTGCTTTTCGCTTGCATATCTTCCAATTTGTGGGAAATCAGGCAAATATCATCGGCGAAGTCCAGATTCTCCAAGTTTTTTGTGTGAGTCCATTTTATGCCTGTTTCCTCATTGCCCACTGTTTGTCGCATTATCCAATCTACTGCAATCAGGAAAATCATTGACGATAGGCTGCCTACCGTCGCCAATGATTTTCCCGATTATTATTTGGCTATATAATAAATAATCTAAATTAAAAATTCATTAAGAAAGCTTTCACTTTTTTGCTGTCTCATTATTTTCTGATTACAGTGTGTTTACAAACGATATTACTCAACTCCCTTCAGTATGGATAATTATATTTGTGAATGTGCTCCAGGATATTATATTGACAATATCGAGAATGTAAGTCATCTATTTCTGTGTATATAAATTCATGTTCTACTTAATAATTGATGATGTGTTTTTTTGTCTTAATGTGAATGAATGTGAGTTTCAAAGTAAAACTTTGCACAAAAGTGCAACAGTTCGAGCTGCCATCTTCTAGTGATTTCTCTACAAAGCTTTGTATTTTACCAGAAAAAATCATCACTGGTATTCTCATACAAAACAAACTCAGGGGAGACTCTAGACCAACTGGTCAATTCTCCCTTGGTTTGTTTTGACTTCCCTTTGTCATTACTTGTCTTTCGAATGGAATATAAGACCTCAAGCTTCATGAAGTTCCACTAGTAGCGGTGTTGTCCTCTTTACGAAACGAATTCACTGGCTTCCCAGCCAGTTAGATTAGGCAGGCTAAAGGAGTGTATCACATGTGAATTGAACCCGAAGCATCCTCTGCAGCTAGCTAGCTGGCGGACATTCAACTATGGCACCACCTACCACCAAGGACACACCGATTACATTAGTTATACATTCTACCCGCCACTTGTCAGTTGTGCTGATCCATAATCAAATGAAAATCCGCCTGAATCCTGGCTGGATTCAAAACCCCCATAGGCGCCCAATTTTACCAGTCCAGTGCTCTACAAGTTGGTTGACTTGCGACACTCAACTTTTGAAAAGAGTCAAACAAACAAGTGTAGTTCAGTGATGAGAGATAGATACTCTTCTCGGTGAATGCATTTTCCTGTTGTTTAGCTGTTACAATCACATCTATTTTTACAATTTATTCACAAAAGAGGGTATCAATGATTATGAACATTGAACGTTTGTTTATTGGCTTTGTTCGCCATTGGCGGGAAACTTGAAGGCGCGAGTGATCCGATCGTGAACAAGTTAGAAGAAGACGAAAGAATACGAATAAAAGTACAATACATTCCTTGTAAAAACATTTCTTCATAGACTTAGTACAGAATATTGATGATTGTGTTTCGGAATTAAAGTCGATATCTGTGCTTAGTGGTTGTCGATTCAGAGCGTCTTAGGAAATAATAGTATCTTAGGATTAAGTTCCTTGACAGAGGGGATAGTAACAAAGGTGGTGTTTTGTCATAATCCTTATTAGATTATGGGGGTTTTGAAGGGATTGCTATTCATTTCAATGTAGATTTTGTAATATATATATATATATATATATATATATATATATGAGTTAATCCATGCATAAGAGGAGTTGAATAAGAAAGAGTATTATGGGTACGTAATGAGGTGGATAATTTGGTTGAATGAGTTGTAATCAAGATGTACATTGAATCGATGGGAAATGCAATATGACAAGAGTTATAAAGATTTGAGAAAAATCAAACAAACTAAAGCTACTTAATAATAATAATAGCTTTATTCCAAACAGTATTTGTGGTACATGTATGGAATTTTCAGCGTGCATTACAATATTGCATCTAATTACCTCATAATTTTTTAAAGATTTTAAAAACAAAAAGCAACAACAACAATAAAAAATAGATTAATAAAAAGAGATAAAAAAGAACACCGTTGCATTCACATTTTAAACAATGCACTACAGGAATATGAAATATAAAATTAGTGTGTAATAAAAGATGTAAACAACAATATAATAGTAACACAGAAAGGAAAACAAAAACTAATGGGAACTATTTGTTAGAGTGCCGCAGTAAGTTGATCGTGTCATACCTAAAGGATTTCTCATCATATAACAGCTGTGCCAGATAATGTATTGTGGAGTTTTTGTACTTAGTAGTCGTAGCATATAGCCTCCTATAGCTGCTTCTAGTTCTACCAGATGAAATGAGAGGAGAGAGCTGCGTATAGAGAGGATGCTCAGGGTCTGACAATATAGTATTCGCTAGTTTCTTACATGACATATGTCTATCCACAATAGTGTTAACCAGTTGGTTTAACGATATCCCACTTCCCCTACTAACAGCTTTTAGTACTTTTCAGTTAAGATATCAATACAGACACACAGCCGTTTCAGGCAGGCCGTGTGAAACTTGATTCAAGCAGTTGTCCCAGAGGGGCTGTACAGTTACGCATCGCTAATGCTCCTCCTGTTTCAAGTACTTCAAGAAGAAAATTTCCATGGTGTGGACAACCGGGGGGTAATAACTGCCCACACGCCTCCATAAGTATACAAAGCTTTCCAGTCACTACTTCACAGTGTATGTCTACACGTTCACTTCCATTTGTAGGACACACCTAAGCAGAACTAGCAGCATATTCCAATGTCGTCAAAAAGAGGATATTTTTTTATTAAGTGGTTATTAAATTGCTTGGAAAGTTCGAGTACATCTAATCTGATCCGAATAGAAATCCAGTAGTATTCATCCTGAAAGATACATTTAATGTCTGATCACACAGTCAGCGTCAACCATTATTCGTCAATTATATTTCTTATAATTCTAATTTAAAGATGTTAGTAACGATAAGGAGCACTTTGAATTGATCACATGCAGCCTGAATTATGTGTACAGAAGTTAACGTCGTATATGAGAAGGAGATGCTTATCTATGTTATTGTGATTAATAACACTGCTATATCATAAATTGATAGAGGTTAGAATTCGTGAGTCATTGAATTCAATCAAACTCGTTTGTTGAATGAATGGTCAAGGGGTTCACCACATAACTTCAGGGTTCTCATGTAGGGTTGAATTCATCCATTTTATCTTCATAGGATGATTCAGATCAACAAGAAATCGAATAAGTAAAACCAATCACTGGTATACATTGAATATTAACATTTATGTTTGATATCAACATCTCACTTAGAAAATTATTCTTATTGAAACTAAGCAAATATATATAGAAATTACACTTGTATATATATGTCGTCTAAATTCAAGTTAAGAACTCCAACGTAACTCACATTCGGCTAACATTTGGTGGTCCCTATTTCTTCAGGTAAATAATCGAAATTAAAATATCAAATATATGCATACGTATAAAAACAGACATCATCCTGCGTTTGTCCAATCTTGTCCAATCATATCTGACTCGTTGGAATAGACATCAGAAACACAAAATGAACAAAATTGCATGATGTGTTCAAGATTTGACCGCTTAACACTCTACGAAAATCTTTACTACATACATACTGGGTGACCTTGACTTTTATTTAAACATTGTCACTAAACTCTGATGTTAAATTACACACTGTTTAAAGTGTATAACAAAACAGACGCATAATGATAAGAAATGGTTCCCGTGACCCAAGTGCTCTAGTGGATACAACGCTTTGACATTTGAAACTATAGCCACTGGATTCGAGCCTCAGTAGGGACGACGGCAATCACTCACTGAGAAATGCAGACAAATCTAAGTGACGAGTCCCAAGTAGGACGAAATGCGCATCCTGGTGGATTTCACTGCTAGTCATTATCCACCAATTGGCTTCAAATAATAATAATACTAATAGGTTTAAGCAGCTATCCGGTCAAATTTTGATCACAGTTCATCCAAGTTTGTTCATGACTCAGATACACTTGGACAAGAATTTTAAAGACGAAATATATATCTTTTTATGTACACATACATATTTTAATTTCGCTTGTTTCCCTGAGGAAGTTAGAACCAGTTTGCTGGATATAGGAAACGTTGAAATTATTTCAAATGAACTGTCGTCATTATTTGACAGGATAGTTCTAAAATATTTGGGCGCCGAGTGAGAAGTAGACATTTGTAAAAAGTTATATTTGTAAAATCTCAGTGAGATTGAAATGAGTAATTCCAACGTTTCGTTCGCCAATGTGGTCCATACTTCTTCAGGGAAATTAATCGAAATTAACATAACAGAGGTTTATATATGAAAGGAACATCACTTGTTTTTAAAAACTTTGTCCAATCATGAATCATTCAACAAGTATAATAAGCAAAATTTTATGAGCTGTGATCAAAATTTGACCTCAAACTTACAAATATTGGTCTACCTTTGTTAAACACTTTAAACAGAGTGTGTATATGGGTGTGTGGATAAACAGTTGTAAAAACATTTCCTAACGTCTCCATAAGAAGATATGGACAGTCGAGGAGTTCTAACCAGATTGCCGAACGAAACGTAGGAATTACTTATTTCAATCTCGCTGAGATTTTACAAATATGACTTTTTACAAATTGGAATTATTTATTTTAAATTTTGCTGAGATTTATACAGAAGTGTAATTTTGCTAACGTGTGTCTACTTTTCACTCGACATCCAGTAATGTTTTGTAACTATTAGGTCAAATCTTGATCGGAATACGTATATAGAAGCTAAGCAGATATTTTTATAACAGTAATTCATAATTGCACATTATTAAAAGGAAAATCTTACTAAGATTTGATTCCGTAAATCGATATAGACATTTTCAAGAGGAGTCAGTTTGTAAAGATTTGATTTGTTTCAAGTTTGATCGCAGATTGATATCACCTATGAAACTTTTAAAAAACAAGGGGTACTGGATATCTATTTGAACCTAGTTCTCAGCAGTACACACCTATGACTGTACTCTACTGCGGTGTGAATCCAAGACTTTCAAGGCTACAAGGCAAGCTCACTAACCGTTCAGTCACTGGGAAGGTATCCAGTGATTTTTAACTTTGTCAGTTCACGAACTGCAGAAGAGTCCCAAAAGGGGACGAAACAGCTGTCTAGTAGTGCTCATTGGTTTTCAGTGGTTCCCTAACTGAAACAGTGTAGCTGTGGTTTACCGGTAGAACTCTCGCCAACCACGCACACGTTGTCTGGGGTTCGATCCCTGTCTGACACACTCCCAAACCTCTCTAAGCCGGTGGTAAGGCCGGTAAGGACGGACAGTTGAGCTTGAGGCTAGCGACCCCACCCAGTAAAAATAAAACCCATGCTACCGAAATTTCAAAGCTATGGCCTAAAATAAAAATAAAAAATCTATCCGTAAATTATGTTTATTCGAAGATTACATCTAACTAGACTGTTATATAAATTCACATCATTAGTATTTCTACTTATAGGTTCATTAAACACGTCATATAGTACAAGTTCATAGTTATCCTCTCAAGTGTATACCGAATAAGGTTTTAGGAAATTAGTTTATTGGATATATGATACAATTTGTTCGTTCTGCATTTATGAGTGCGGAGTAAACGTGGCTTATTGTCTGAAGCACTGAATTTTCAGTCAAGGGGGGGCGGTGTTCTGGGGATTCAAATCTCATCCCACCCATATCAGCCGTGACTGTAACTGGATAGTATCATCAGTCACTAACATTTTAATTGTGGCTCATAACCTTGGGACATTAAAGTCGTGTTCTAAGAACCACGTGTAAACAGACTAACCGAATAATTAACTTCATTTCTTTGATGTGGTTGTGTTCTCTGATCTGGATAGTTAATTTGCTAAGCTTTCATCGCCCTGCTAGGCAACATCTTCAGTGCATACTTCAATTTGTTGAAGTGAGCTTTTAGATTTCTCCACGAGTTTATTAATCATCTGTCCCGGTGGGTGACCTCGGACGTGATTGGTTGTTTTTGTGTGTTTTCACACCTTCTAGGTTATTTCTATTGTAACTGATTGTTTCTTTGGATTGTTGCTGTTGTAATTCAGGATTTGATCTGTGTGACTTGATTTTCTATAGACTTGAGTTTAATTTTCCTGTGGTTGTTCGCTTGACTAAGACGTTCAAAAATGGGATTTGGTTTTCTGATACTTCTTCTCTTGTGAATGTGATGTCGTTGAAGACGTTTATCAGGTTGTGAGCTTTATCTAACTCGTTTCTTTTGATAATTACAAATGTGTCGTCTACGTAATGTATCCAAATCTTGGGTTTGATCTTTGGTAGAATTATATTTTCGAGCCTTTGCATCACTGCTTCTGCAATCGAACCTGATATTGGCAATCCCATAGGTGTTCCTTTGACTTGTTCATATATTTGGCCGTTGAATTGGAAGTACGTTGTTAGACATAGGTTTATGTATTCCATCCAGCTTGTGTGTTGCACTTTTGATTTTTGTGGAAGGTGTTCGTCGTTGCTGAGTAATTGCTCCATGGTTTATTTTGCTAGTTTTTGTCCGATTGAGGTATACAAATTAACCATCCAGCTCAGAGAATACAACCACATCAAAATCATCCACCTTAGTTACAAATCTTCTCTATCATATCTAAATCTTACGAGCGGTATAAGCATAGTTGCTAATATTAAATCAATACCTATGAAAGGTGAATGAGTTGTTGTAATCAGAGAGCACAAAGAAATAAAGGAAATTTTATATAACCTAATCGTTGAGGAGGATAGATGAGTCAACAAGGGTCAGAGAAATAAAATAAGCGAAACAGTTAGGTTGAAAATAATACAATCCTCATCATAATAATAGAAGTGGATGAAAAATTTCCTTTTGTTTGCATATCTGTTTTACTCTTTACTTGCATGAGCGGATTTATATAAAAGCTCTTTTTTTTCACAAAATTGATCAGTTGTCATAGTCATAGTTGTTAATATTAATCAGTATATAAGAGAAGTTGGATAAGGACGATAGAGTTATTCATCATGACAAACAATTTAATAATAATAATAATAATTTACTTTATTCCAAAAACAGTACTTATAATACAGAATGGAATTCTCAGTATTTGTCACAATATTGCATCTGATTTACTCAAAATATAAATAAATAAAATTAAAAATTAAAACAAAATTAATCGGAGGAATTTGTCCACATTTACGACATACTTATTAGATATAATAATAATAATAACAGTGAGTTTGTTTCAAACAGTATTGTCGATTCAGTTTGGAAACTTTAGCATGTTATGGATAATTGGGTCTAATGTTCTGTTGATATGGTATAGTGAGGGGAAATACAAAATTAACAGTTATAATACAGCTTAAATTATGTCCACACTTATGAAAAAAATAAACAAAACAAAAAATTGAGAGGATTATAAATATAAGAAATACAATAACAATAAAGTATGATGCTTTAAGGGTGAAGGAAATGGTTTATTTAGTGGTGCTAAGAAGGTTAGTTAGTTCATGCCTCACACTATTTTCATCACATAAAGTACGTGCTAAATATGGTATAGTGGAATTTTTATACTTAGACGTACGTGCATAAATTCTTCTGAAAAGACTTCTTGTTTTACCTGAGGAGACACAAGGTTGGAGCTGCGGGTAGAGTGGGTGCTCAGAGTCTGACAAAATTCCTCTAGCGAATTTGTTGCATGACATCAAATGCCTATCAGTGACAATGTCAACGATATGGCCCAATGGGATACCACTCGTCCTACTGACAGTCTTCAGAGTTCTACGAAGTATGACATAGTCCTTTTTAAGCAATCCAGGAAAGAATAAGGGTGAACAGTAAAGAAGAATAGGTAAAATACACGAGTTGATAAACTGTAAGAGGAGTGGTTGAGTTATGCCTGAGTGCCTTAACTTCTTAATGTAAAAAGTCAAACGAAATATTCTTTTAGAAATCGCTAAGACATGGGAAGACCAGGATAGGTCAGAAGAGAGAATTAATCCAAGATACTTAACTTCAGACTTGCTTTCTATATCAGTATCATCGATTTTGCAAGGGTCATAGGAACCAATGGCTTCATTTAACTTTCGTTTACATCGGAAACTGAAATTAACAGTCTGACATTTGGAAGGATTAAGTTTAAGACCGTTAGACGAAGACCATTTGCTAATTTCTGATAGAAAGTTGTTTATCTTAGTGCAGTCAAGCTGAGAGTTAACAGACATTGAAATAGTTAGATCATCGGCATACTTAACAAAGTTCATTTCATCACAGTGAGGTAAGTCATGCAAGAAGAAAGAAAACAGAAAAGGAGAAAGGACAGCGCCTTGAGGGACACCAGCCTCAGTAAGCAATGAAGTGGACGACTTTCCCTGACATACAGGGAAAGTTTAATTCAATGAATTTTTAATTCAATTTTAGATTTTCCCGTCGATTGATTGAACCGAAGTGCTCCGTCTCAAATTGCCATGTCGCCTTCTTGTGCAGATGCTTCGACGATGACTGGGCATGTAACTTGAAGTCATTTGGTGGATGGTGACTAACAGTGGAATCCAGGATGCGCATTTCATCCCATTCGGGACTCATGGTCAGCTGGATGTGCCTGCATTCCTCAGTGAGTGATGATGTTCCCACCGAGGCTCGAACTCAGTACCCATTGTTTCAAACGCCAGAGCCTTATCCACTAGACCACTTGGGCCACGAGAGCCACCCCTTGTGCGAGGGGTCTTATTAATTATTTAAACTAATTTTAGATTTTCCCGTCGATTGATTAATTAACTGATAATTACATGCCCAGACATCGTCGAAGTATCTGCACAAGAAGCCGACATGTCAACCTGAGACTGAGCACGTCGATCCAATCAACCGACGGGAAAATCTAAAATTGAATTAAATCACTAATATGACCCGTTGCACAAGAAGTGGCTCTCGTGGCCCAAGTGCTCTAGTGAATAACGTATTGGCGTTTGAAACTACGGGCACTGGGTTAGAGCCTCGGTGGGAACATCATCACTCACTGAAAAATGTAGGTGCATCCAGTGGTGAGTCCCAAATGGGACGAAACGTGCACTCTGGATTCCACTGCTAGTCACCATCCACCAATTAATTTAATGAATGAGTTGTCATGAAGATGCATACAAAAAGGAAGGAAATGTTGTATTATGTAAGAGTTCGAAGGAAAAGGAAGAGTTAGAATAAGACAAACAAACCAAAAATCAAGTTAGTGGAAATCAGGTTGTTCTTCACTTTGTAGATCACTTTGAAGGAGGAGTTTGTTGCTTGTTTTTTCATGAATAGTCCCCATCCAGGCATTACTGAAAACAAAACACATAGTTCAGCGAAGAATCTCTTTTCGGCGGATTCATTTTCTCAGCTGTATAATCGCAAATATGTATGAGTTATTTTGTATGCATGTGTACATTAAGTTTGTCAAACAAAACTACAATTGTCTATGGTTATTTTAACTAAACAGGTGAGAATTAGTAAGTTTTGGGCAGAGTTACGTAATACAAAAACGGTCAAGAAAATTGGGTGTTAATGAAACTAGTGTAGTAACAAAGGTGATGAGTTGTCACAAACAGTTGTTAAAAAAGAGTTACGTAATAATATGAGTAGTTTGATGGTTGAGTTGTACTCAGGGTACCCATTGGAGTAAAGTAGATAATACGAAATTACGTAAGAGTTCTAAATGAATACAAGAATTATAATTAATGTACACATGCATACAAAAAAATATTTGCGATTGAACAGCTAAGAAAATGAATTCGCCGAAAAGCGAATCTTCGCTGAACTATGTGTTTTGTTGTTTTCAATAATGCTTGTTTTTTCTCAACTCTTTATACCTCTTGTCATATTACATTTCCCATCGATTCAATGTACATCCTGATTACAACTCATTCGATCAAATTATCCACCTCATTACGTAACTCTAAGACTCTTATGCATGGATTAACTCATATATATGACAAAATCTACATTGAAATGAAAAGCAATCCCTTCAAAACCCCAAAATCTGATTAGGATTGTGACAAAACACCACCTGTGTTACTGTCCCCTCTGTCAAGGAACTTAATCGTAAGATACCATTTTTTCCTAAGACGCTCTGAATCGACAACCACTAAGCACAGATATCGACTTCACTTCCAAAACACAATCATCAATATTCTGTACTAAGTCTATGAAGAAATGTTTTTACAAGGAATGTATTATACATTTTTTCGTATTCTTTCGTCTTCTTCTAACTTGTTCACGATCGGATCACTCGCGCCTTCAAGTTTCCCGCCAATGACGAACAAAGCCAATAAACAAACGTTCAATGTTCATAATCATTGGTACCCTCTTTTGTGAATAAATTGTAAACATGGATGTGATTGTAACAGCTAAACAACAGGAAAATGCATTCACCGAGAAGAGTATCTATCTCTCATCGCTGAACTACACTTGTTTGTTTGACTCTTTTCAAAAGTTGAGTGTCGCAAGTCAACCAACTGGTAGAACACTGGACTAGTAAAGTTTGGAGCTTATGGGTTTTGAATCCAGCCAGGATTCAGATGGATTTTCATTTGATTATGGATCAGGAGAAGTGACAAGTCAGTGAATTGGTCTACTGACGGATAGAAAGTATGACTAATGGAATCGGTGTGTCCTTAGTGCTAAGTGTCCTAAGTGAATGTTCGTCAGCTGTAGAGGGTTCAGTTCACATCTGACACTCTCCTATAGCTCGCCTAGTGTGACTATTTGGAAACAGATGGACGTGTGGTTATCAACTTCACCACTACTAGTGGAACTTCAAGAAGCTTGAAACAGACTTAATGACAAAAGGAATTCAAAACAAACCAAGGGGGAATTGACTAGTTGGTCTAGAAACCCCACTGAGTTTGTTTTGTATGAATAACAGTGATGACTTTTTCTAATAAAATAAGAAGATTTGGAGGGAGATCATCAGAGGATGGTGACTAAAGAAGATATCCGGGTGATGTCATTAGGCAGTCAGATCTAGTAGTGATCATCAGAAATGGGGAATTGTAGGTCAATGAATTGCAATCGAGTCAC
This sequence comes from Trichobilharzia szidati, assembly GCA_944472155.2. Lineage (NCBI taxonomy): Eukaryota > Metazoa > Platyhelminthes > Trematoda > Strigeidida > Schistosomatidae > Trichobilharzia > Trichobilharzia szidati. The sequence goes on from OX235271.1 coordinate 29,665,642, forward strand.
CTGATAGTAACGTCCTATTTGACACAACTTATCAATAAAGACATACAGGTTCAAGGAAAAGTGGTGCATTAGTATATACAAAAAGTGACGCTACTCTATCTTGAAAATTGAAATCACAAAGCAATGTTTTACTCTAGATTATACACAGGTGTGTTTTGAATTAGAATAATAAAGTGATAAACGTGCTTATTTGAGCTCATTAAAACAATTTTTTATTATCCCGGTTAATGGTGGCTAACGACGGAATATAAGACACCGGTCTCGTCCTATTTGTGACTTAATAGCTGAATGATGTTCTCACTAGGACTCAGATACGTCCAGCTGACCAGTCCTAAACAGATTTAGAAGTTTTTCTGTTAAGGAGGCGTAGAATGTTAGTGGAGTGTGGAACGATTCTGGATCACCCACATTTTATTTCCAACCGGTAACCAGTGTGTGTTGAGACAAGCCACTTCACCTAACACAATTGCAGCTTAATCAAAGGGGGTGGAGTATAAATGCTCACTTAAAATGACTGTTTTTTTGTTTTTCGCGTTGACTGATTTTCATTGAACTGAAATGCTTGGTTTCTGTCTAACATTTCCACTTTTAGTATAGTACAGAAGTTTCGACAGTGTTAGGTTTGGGGTTAGGTTTGAAGTTATTTTAGTTGATTGCAGTTAACAGTGGAGTCCAGGAGGCCCATTTTGTTCTGTTTAGGACTGGTCAGCTGGACATATCTGCATCCTAGTGAGAACACCATCCAGCTACTAAGTCACAAATAGGACGAGGGTGGTGTCTTATGTTCCGTCTTTAACCACCATTAACCAAAATAATCAGCGGCTAGGATGGTCGTCGACCAAGCACATGGTCCGGGGTTCGATCCTCGGCCGACGCACTCCTTTACTTCGCTAAGCCAGTAGTCAGACTGGTAAAGCGGAAAGGTTGGGCATGAGGCTAGCAACCCCATCCTGTAAAAACTAACACTGCTATAGAAATTTCAAGCCTCTAGCTTGGAGCCCTATGTTCCACTGGGGACGTGAAGGAAAAACAAACCAGAATAATAAACTATCAGATTTTGTAGATACTGTTTCTTTTTGTGGTTTTTTCACTGTTGGATGGAATAATTAGTGACTTATGATCTCTAGAAGTTGTGAAATACGGGAATACGTCTTTGCCTTAAGGATTTTTGAGTCATATGGTTGTGGAAGTGGTTTGAGGGGTTATAGCTTCACCACCCTATTGAATTTACAAGTATTCTACAAAATCAATGAGTGTACAATTGTTCGTTGTGTGTGTGACCTCTTAGTGATTAGCACTCTAATCTCCACAGTGGTATTTTAAAAATAATTATATACCAGTTTTACTTTTTGGTGTCGTAACAGGTTAGTCATTTATTATTTGTCGTATACTAGTTGACTAAATCCTTGTCATCGTGTTTCCACTTGTCTATTCGAATTCGAATCTTAGAAACAGACCTCTCATTTGACTGTGAGTCACTCTTATAATTATGTGAGTGGTCGCCGTCCAGGATGAAGTAAGCGGACGGGGAGATTCGAACCAAAGGACCTATTGGTGGTTAAAAGTCAAGCGATTAAAGCCACTGGGCCACATTTTCAACTATTATTATTATTGTTCCCATGGGTTCCTAGTGGAACATAAGGCTTCAACTGCACGTCTACACTTGCTTCTGTCTTCTGCTGTACTCCTCATCTGCATCCATGTTAATCCATATTGTTTCAACTCTTCTTCACACGATCTCCTCCATGTCACCCTTGGACATCCCACTCGCTGCTTCCCTTTCGGGTTCCACTCGAGCACTGGCCTGACGCGCGATGTCACCCAGTGGCCTCCTCAGCGAGTGTCCAATCCATCTCCACTTTCTCCTGCATATTTGTTGGGCGATTGGTTCTTGTTTTGTTTGTTCCCATAGTTTCTTGTTGGTTCTTGTTCTTTCCGGCCATCTGATCTTCAGTATAGAGCCAGCGAAGACAGTTGTTGATAAAGGTTTGCAACAGGCTGTTGGAAATATTCTTTGTGACACACTGGCCAAGTTTCTGATCCATCCGTATAGAAGAACTGACTGACTTGACGTTTGTATTGAAAATCCGAATCACTTTGTTGTTGATGCAGGCTGAGTGAGTGACGAAGATTTCCAGATTGGTTGTTTCAGGTTGATGAATGTGTTTCTCGCCTACATAGACTGAGAGTATTTGGTTTGTCTCTGGGCTGTTCAAACAAAGTGCACTAATTAAAATAAAATTATTTCAGTGTATTTGAATACAATGTCCGATTCTACTTTACTAACCAGTCCTATATCTGAAAATGAGAGAATGACGAGCAACCCCCCAGCCTTTGAATAACAACCTCAGTGATGCTGAAATTTCAAAGCACAAAAAAGACTTATTCACTTAGACTACTCCTCAATTCAGGGATGGATGAAACTGATGTGTGAAAGTCTTCGGGAAGCCGATCGACTGATGAGTTCTCTTCCGATGAAAGGTATTTTTTATGCATTGGAAAATGAGGCTGACAAATCCGCTTCTGGTGTACGAGAATCGGAGAGAGCAGATAGAAGTGGACTCTTTAAACTGTTAACTGGAGGGTCAATTATCTACGTTCTTCACCTGAAGGACAAAGACACACTAAGTGAGTGGCTGTCATGATGTCACAAACAGCATCTAAAGCTCTTATGCAGTGGGAACCAATCTTCTCCGGAATCATGACAGCAAGCTTCAATTCAGAAGGTAGAAAACTTACAAGTATTCAATGCAATGCACAATACTTCGAACAACGCAGACCAAGAGAAGGAGGAGAAGTTCTACGGACAACTGCAAACAGAAATGGATGAGATCCCAGTCAGATAGTGACATCAAAATCCTAATGGGTGATAGATGTATGCAAGCCAAACTGGTAGAAGACAACAGAGTAACAGGTAACGTCCACAGCGATAAGAATATACACCAAACAGCATTATCACATGCCAGACACAAAATCTAGAAGAGAAGATTGCGGGCTCAGACCGTTATCTAGTTCAAGGAACCTTCGAGGTCAAGTTGAAGGTCTTCAGAGAAATTGTAGATAGGCAACAATTTTAAAAACCAAAAATTGAAGGACAATATCGCAGAGGAAACGTCCACCGCAGCCGTCAGAGCCAAGTCAGAGACATTAAGTGGCATCACTGAGCAAACCTGTGTGGAAGAATACTGGGAAACGGACACGTGAAAGTTAATAAAGAAGGGAGAGAGGGATGGTGAAACAGAAGTTGCAGTAGTGCAAAGATGGACAACGTTAGGAGAAACTGAGTTCGATTTACGACTCACTGAATAAGGAAGTGAACAAGAGTTCTAGGAAAGACAAAAGACAATTCCGTGACACACTTGTATATGAAGCAGAATAAGCTGTAGGCAACAGGGACCTCAAATTACTATACCAGATAACCAGGTGGTCATCCGAGAAGAGATCAACACAGATGAAAGCAGTGAAAGATACAGAAGCGAAGCTTATTATGAAAGAGGGAGAAACAAGGATATCACCACGTATACGCATGCTTTGAGCGTCGGTGGCATAGCGGTTAGGAAGCTCGCCGACCATGCACATGGTCCGGGGTTCTATCCGCGGCCGACGCACTCCTTTACCTCGCTAAACCAGAAATAATGCTGGTGAAGAGGAAAGGTTGGGCATGAGGCTAGCAACCTTATCCTGTAAAAATTAACACTGCTATAGAAACTTCAAGCTACTAGCTTGAAGCCCTATGTTCCACTGGGGAACGTGAAGGAAAAAGAAAAAAAAACGCATGCTTTGAACTAGAATCTTCGAGTAACAATCTATTCGCATATACTACTAAGAATTTTGATGTCAATGAGACATAACTGTAAGACTTGATGAAGAGGAAGCTATCAAAAAAAGAATATTCTTTGTGTCAGCGACCAGCCTTTGGAAATAAATGGGATGAAATAGTCTGTATTTCAGGAGCCAATATCTGTTAGGGGGGCATCATTGGAGACCACCTTATAAAGGTGAAATGGATGCTCATCGAAGGCACTGGTGTGAATATCGTTATATCACGAAATGACAAAGTTAGAATTAAGGAATCATTGAATTCCAGCCAAATTGCCTGAATGGTCAACAGGCTTGGTCGGATAGCCCTAAAGTAGTCCCCCAGGTGGATCCCATTGCCTAAGAGTCCTCAAACTAGGACAACGAATTAGCTGGCCAGTGTGTGGCCAGTGGTTTTTAGTCCTGCTTATTCGCTAACTGATGTTGGTTTGTGGAGAAATCTAACCGTTTAAAGTTTAATCTGAATGCCCATAGATCCCATAGTCTGAATTCAAATACTAGTTAAGTATGATTTTCAGTATCTGGAGTGAATGTGATTACTTCGTCTTTTTCTAAACAAGAGTCTTCATATTTGAAAGTTAGTTTGATTTCCAGTTTTATTTTTGTTCACCTATTTTCCTTGTGAGGAAGACTTGACAACTAACTGAGCGTTCTCTAACTAACTTTTCCCTACTCTCATACATACATATCACTATTCTGAATGATTTTTCAGCTAATATATTGTTAAAATCAATAGGCCTGCTAGCGTTATATCGACTGGTTAAAAATGATTGGTTACTTTCATTGCCTAAGGCCATTGAAACTTTCGTATGATTGGTTGACTTAGTTGTGAACTTAGCATTAAGAAGGTAGAAAAACTTTAGTATGCCAAGATGGATACATGGGAAGCGTTTCTTTTTTGTACCAAAAATCGTATATATCTACTCAACCACACAAACACACACACGGAATATAAAATATAATGCTTGCATTATCATCATTGACGGTTATCACTGCTATCACTATTTTTATTGTTATTATTATTATCGATCTAACCGGTGAAGGATTGGAAATTCAATTTTTTTAGCCCGGTTTATTTGACATTTGATATAACAGTTTATTTTTGACTTTTTCCTTAGTACTATTTATAACCGACTTTTTATAACAGTTTTTCCCGATTTATTGTCGATAGGTGGTTTATAAATAAAATATTTTCCATCTGCGTTGTAATCGAGCATCTTGTCCTACTTTAGGTGGTCTCCTTATTAATGCGTGCCCATGACCCAACCTGGGATCGAACCAAGGAGACTTGGGTTACTAAACGAGCCTGTTGACTATTGAGTCACTGGTTCGAAATTTTTCAGTCTGTGAATTCTGTTTCTTTGGTAGCTCTGTGTACAACATTACCGTGAATAAGTACCATCTAGGAGCTCCTGCTTTATTCTGACCTGGTGATGAACCCTACCTGACACAAATTTTCAGTAGAACTTCAGGGCATCTATCCTACAGTTATTGATGAGTTGCACTCATTTCACTTCGAGGTGAAATCTACTCAAAAATTTGTTGGAATTTCCATAAAGTCCAGAATTTGAATAATTCACTGTTAGTTCTTATGTTGTCTAGATAGTTGTAAGACTGAAAAATCTCACGGAGAAATGTTATAAGCTGTAGGGTTTCTGAATTCTGTACATTTCGCCATTCGGAATATTTCAAACACTTTACAAGTCAAGGAACATTTCGATTGATATTTTTTCTTGTACAGAGAAGCTTCAACATTCTATCTAATGAACTAAAGTCATATTTCCTAATTAATTTGCCACCATAGACGTTTTCACTCTGATAATTCAGTTGGTATCGTTTTGTGATATCAACGATGCTTTTGTACAGGTCTGATCATGAGCTGACATCAGCCAGAGATACTTTAGGAGTAGTGGACAGCTTTTCTCTCCCAGTTTAGGACTTTTCGGGATTATGCACCTCCCCAGGGCTCGAACCCAGCCCCTTTTGACCAAAAGGCGGGTTCACAGACGACCATTCAGCAACTGGGATCCGATCCAAAGGCTCATGAGTTCGAACTTCTGCTCATGTCATCATATGCATGCCTGCCAGTGTCATTGGTGAGTAACTGTTCTCTTACGTGACTTGGTAGATCCTGTCGGTCATGACCCTTTTTGGCGGTGAAAGTTAGCTAGAACTTAAAAAGCGCTGACTAACAGATCTTTGAAAAGTTTGGTCTTCAATGCTAAGCTGTCTCCAGAAAAAATATGGGATATGCAATCAAACTTTAAGTATCCTGAATTTACTGTGTTGTGTATGTTTGCTGTTGAATGAAACAATGAAATTGATATGGAGGATATTCAGTGTAGCTTCTGTACATTTTCTTAATGACCATATTCCTTCACATTATAGAGTAAATTTATTTGATAAAGTCTCACAATGTCATACAGTATTATTTACTGATGACATCTTGAGTACAGTTTATTACTGCTCATAATCATATCAAGGTGGTACTCACACAGCTTACCAACATCATTAATGTACATGAGTAACAAATCGATCAGACATATAAGTGAATAAATAAAAGTCAATATAACCTTCAATAGACAATGCATGAAACAGATTATAGGAGAAGATAAAGTACATTCGGAAACAGAATGAGTGTTAACAATAAAATAAAATAAGATGGGAAATAAGACGAGTGTTGTTAGTGTCAGTATTATGTGTGTTGTTAGTAAAACAAAATAATTTTCTATAGTTTGGTTTGTAAGGGTTAGTTATGTTTTTACGAGTTGATCACGGATTGATATCAGTTAGGGAACCATTGAAAACCAGGGAGTACTGGACAGCTGCTGTTTCATCCTAGTTTGGGAATCATCGGCAGTACGCACCCACTGGGATTCGAACCCAGGACCATGTATACTAAATTCTTATGTTCAAGTAATCTGAGTACCACCGGTCTTCTGGTTCGATCTACGTAGTTGACCTTACAGTCATTGTAAAGTATTTTGTTAATGATATAATGTTTTCTAATTGGGTCAGTTAGGTCCTTTAACCTCCCTGCTGAGTGAGCTTGCAGGTTTAAACGTTAATAGCCGCCGTGTTAAGAATTATACATAGGGTTTCGGATGTCCCTTCATTATATAGTAAAACTGTAGATGCCTTAAATCCTTTATTATTTATGTTGTTATCATTACTAGTTTCACTATTGTATTTTCTTTTCCTGTGAGGTTTTGTAGTTTTCGTAGTGAATTTTATGGCATAGTTATTTAACACCAACGCTTCTTCTATCTGTTTCATTTCATCATTTTGGTTTTTTTTGATGTACTATTCAGTATTACTACTCGATTTGTTAGACAGACAAGTTTAGGTAAATGTCACGTGTTCTACGTGCCAAACTATTGCTCTCTTTCATGAGCAATGTTTACTGATGTGGGACTAACGAGGTTAGAAAAGTTGGCGGAATTCAGGTTATTAAGGAAAAATGCCGCTGCTATTCTCAAATATAAACTGTGAGTGGTATATTCAAGCTAACTTGCAAGAAGACTGACACTGGCTAGAGCTTGCAATATTCTGTGATTATAGCAGCAGAGATTCTACTGTTTCGTGTTTATTATTATTATTCTCTTGGGTTCCGAGTGGTGGTACATAGGCCTTCAACAGCACATTCCCATTTCACTGTCCTCTTCAGTCCTTTTTTGGCTAACTCCACGACTGCTCATAAGCTTTTACCTCCACCTCACACTATCATCTCCATATCACAGTCAAATTGTCAACTCCTCGTTTTCTACTCGGCCTCCAGTCGAAGTTATCTGTTGCGCTTTTTCTCTTCCGACCAGTTGTCTGATCTTCAGTATAGAGCCAGTGAAGGCAGCTGTTGATGGAAGTATACAGCGGACTTTTGGAAATGTTTGAGGTGGCACGCGCGCAGTATAGAAAAACTGACTGCTTTGACACACTATGTTAAGAATCCGAATCTTGTTCTTGATACTTCGTGCAGCCTTGCCTTTCGGATCCTAGTTCGTCTTGGCATCTTCATCTATACTTCATGTATTTGAAACTATGCTACCTAAATAAGTGAAAGAGATGGTTTCCTTCAAATATATCTCTTGTTAGTAGTGGTTGGTGCTTTTTGTTGTTGTTGTTGCTGGTGGTGGTTGGATATCTTCATTACCTCTTTTTCTCTGTGTTCGCCTGGAGTCATGTCTTCACTGCGTGCCTCTTCGACCAACTTGTTGATTTTAGCCTGTAAATCTTGAATTTTGTATGACATATGTCGTCCACTAAGTCGTGATATGCTATAGTCTCCCTGTTGGTCTAACTTATGCCTGTTTTTTTTGTTTTGTTGACGATCACTTACATATTTAGTGTATTTGTGTTCGCTGTTCACTGTGGTGGTTTGATTTCGAAACTTTGATTATCTTCTGAACCTTAGCATTGTTGTTCGTAGATACAGTTATACTATTCATGCAGAATTCCCCCCCCAGAAAGACTCACTTCACTTTGAAGGAAGTTCTGAATATGTTGTGCAGAGGAGGAGAATGATGGAAGCTTCGCAATTAAATCACCCACCATCGCGCCTAAACTCTCGTTTTCTCACATGATTTCCACCATATCACCCACCCTCTAACGTCTAATTAGTCCTTTTCCATTCAGGTTCCACTCGGTCGATTGCCTGGCGCATTGTTGTCACTCAGTGGTGTCTCCTCACCGTGTATCCAATCCACCTCCATTTTTGCGTATTTTTGTTGAGCAATGTGTTCTCGGTTGTTAGATGTATATAGATATAGATATAAGCGAAAATCTAACCGTTAAGTAATTTCAAGTTATACTTCAGTTATAGTATATCAGTGTGCTTTGTGATACTGGTAGGAATTTGTAATGAGTATATGGGTAACGTTTCCCGCAGGAATCAATGCACAGCCAGCCCAGTGGTGGCGAAGAGAAGAGTGACGAAGATTCCTTTGTATGATTCAGAAGATTTGTAGCTCAGGTGGATGATTTTGATGTAGTTGTGTACTCTGAGCTGGATAGTTTATTTGTGAAGCTTTCATTGCCCCACAACTAGGCAGCATCTTCAGCGCATACTTCAAAAGATTCTTGTGTGCAGAAAGCGTGAAATAAACACACAAGAAGCAAAGCTTTCCATGCTCATTCGATTGGTCGTTCACTTGAGTCTCTATACTTTGGTCTTGCCGATTAAATTATCAGAGTGGATCTTCTACACCTTACTGCACAGTGATTAGGTTGAATTGTTCAGTATGACAAAACATACAATATAACTTCTAAATTCCCATGTCAATGCTCTCAGACCGAGTCAACTTTCAAGAATAGTTGTTTGTTATTTAAACAGACATTAGGTTTATATTACACTGCTGAGTGGTAACAGAAGTCGTCCACACCAATGTAAAATCTCAGCTGAGAATCAAAACGTCATACGATACAACTGATGTTACTGACATGAAACTTTTGAGGATTACTTGCGACATTTATTGGTTGAAAGTTGCCTACTTAATTGTAATAAGTAGTGTACTTTGGATTTTGAAATTTTGTCCGATCAACCTACGTTAAAGGTATCCTTACAGGTTGAAAAGCGAAAACTGTGTCGTGGAGAAACAGAACAATTGATGTTTACATATAAAATTAGATACTGGTTACGAGAGATGTAAATTTTGAATTTCTAGTCTGGCACTTTACTTGATTAGTGACGGCTAGCAGCGGAATTTAGGATAAATTCGTTGTCTTATTTACGATTCTTCGGCTGGGTATACTTGCATCCTCACTGAGTGTCACTGTTTCCAGCAGTAGTATTTGTTGTTGATTTCGTGTTTGAAAGTATGGGTGAATTGTTCGAGTCACTTACTGGGGATGCAGCTACATTCAGCTGATTGGTCCCAAATAGGGATTCCGAAATTAGTCACCATCAACCAAATAACACCGTGTTTATCTCAGGGCATTATCATAGCCTCCATACTAGTAGTTGACATGCTAACATAGACCAAGCATTATGAAATAATACCGCAATCATTATGAATTATATTTAGTATAATCCTAGCATCTATAAGAAAAATTCGTAAGAAGATTTTTCTGAAGGTTTCAATGTGTGAGTCACAGCTCCTTCAGCAGAATTATAATACCGGGAACAGTTCAAACTGAGAATAATTACAATACCACCAATCAACATAAGGCGAGGATATACACCTTGAGTAAACAAAACGAAAAATAAGTAGGGCTAAAGTAGGAATGGGGAGTATGATACTATAGCATAGGCAGATTAAGACCATGAGAGTTGGAGTAGTGGTTGGAGAAACTTTCTCTGTATACAGAGGTCTGACCAAAGCTTCAGTAATACAGATGAGTGGGATACCTAATGATTTGGGTAAGTTATTTTTTGCCTTAATGAGATAACTGTAAAGGAAGAGGTTGTTCAGATAGGATCGCCAATATCGATGAGATGTTCAGTACCACTTGCACCACTTCCACATCTTCGTAACCACACTGAGGATAGTGTTCTTGCGTGCTGATATATAGAGTTATAGTGTCTTGCACTAATTATTTTATATACCTCAGTAGAATGTCATTGATTGCATTGACTAAAATGAAAATGTAGTGAATTAACAAAAGCGAAATGTATCCCAGCTAAATTGGTTACTTGAATATTCTCATAATTTATTCAGAAGAGAAATAATTAGAGCGAAGAATAGTTTTCAATAAATTCTTTCATCCTCAGACTCTACAATTATAAATGCATTAATTTTAGCACATAATGGTTCGAGCCAATGGGAATTAGAATTATGTGGGAAAAGGTGTGGTACACGTGTGGTACAAGTAGAAGATGGAAGAATAGTCTGTCTGTTAGTTTTGATTACCATTTAAAATATGTGAGAACATTAGATAAAATGAAATATCATACATTTGTTCCCCTTAATGAATTTGAACAAAGCAACAACTACAGTTTTAGCAGAATAAAATGGTACCATCTTTTATTTCGTCGCCTTCTCTTCATCTGCTTACGGGGCAAAAACATTATTAAATGTATCTACAAAAACAATTTAACATACTTGCACAGAGTTCATTTTAAACAGAAATCAATCGATCAATATACACATACACTAATAATATATACATGTATATATATATGCAATCTTGAACACAATTCCGAGCATTAATAATCATACAAAATGAAAACTTTTCAGTATTTCGCATTAGGATGAAAAATATCCAGTTACCAGGGCAAAGAAAGACTGATAACCGCTTCTTTCTGAACGCACAAATCAGGTTTTAGGCGCTTGATGGAAAAGGCTTCAGCAAACTTAAGGAGCATTGAACTCTTTTGCTTATTGATAATTTTGAATGATTTATCCACGTCCACCTCATGACCCGTGTCGAGGAGATGCCTGGCGATGGCACTGTTTAAAGTATTTGTTCCCCTTAGACGTCAGCTTTTTGTTACATGTTCAGAAAATCGTAGATATGCCCTTCTTTCTGTCCTTCCAATGTAACTGCTCCCACAGATACATGTAAATTTGTATATACAGTTGGAGTTAACATGAGAAGGATATCTATCGATTTTTGATTGTACCAAAGAGCAAGTTGTTCGACAGACAGGGACGAGCTTAGCTGCAGGATAGGCTATGACTAGTGATGTACTCAGCCTTCTATTGATCATCGCTGCAATGTTTTCACCTCTTTATAATCAAGCTGAAAGTAGATTGGCTTTTTTCTTACTGTGATTTGTTTTTCATTTGCGACTGCAGATCTTCCATACTTGTTGATGAACCTTTGAGGGTACCCATTATAAATAAGCAAAAGAGTTCAATGCTTCTTAAGTTTGCTGAAGCCTTTTCCATCAAGCGCCTAAAACCTGATTTGTGCGTTCAGAAAGAAGCAGTTATCAGTCTTTCTTTGCCCTGGTAACTGGATATTTTTCATCCTAATGCGAAATACTGAAAAGTTTTCATTTTGTATGATTATTATTGCTCGGAATTGTGTTCAATATTGCATATATGTATATATTATTAGTGTATGTGTATATTGATCGATTGATTTCTGTTTAAAATGAACTCTGTGTAAGTATATTAAAATTGTTTTTGTAGATACATTTAATAATGTTTTTGCCCTGTAAGCAGCTGAAAAGAAGGCGACGAAATAAAATATGGTACCATTTTATTCTGCTAAAACTGTAGTTGTTGCTTTGTTGAAATGAAATAGTTGAATAATGTATACATGTGTATGTGTACATCCATAATGTGTCAGGGGTTCAGAGGTAGAAAGCTCGTCAACCATGCATATAATTCCCGACGTCGATCCCTGGATGATGCACTCCCAAACTTCATCAAGTTGATAATGAGGGAAGGTTGGTGGGTGGGTGGGTTAGCAACCCCACCCCAAAAAAAACAAAGCCACTGTTACCGAAATTTCAGAGCGCTAGCTTGAAGACCAATGCTCCACTTGGAACGCAAAGGAATAAAAATATATATGAATATACTCCATGAAGACACAGGTGTGTGAGAGACAATACGAATTCTACAAAGAGATAAATCGACTATTTGCATAGACCAGATATCACTTCAAGGTTGATGAAATAGTAGTAATAGTGTGGTGTAAACTTAAAAGTAGCGCCGGTGGATGGTTATCAGGTATTGCTGAAGTTAATGAAGGGGAATGAACAAGATTGTGTGATTATGATAACAAGTTTGAGAGGCATTACGTAAAAACTTAGGGTAGTAGAGATAATTAGAAATGTCATAAAGTTGTTAAGTAAACATCTGTCAATGAAACAAAGGAAAAAAGAAGTGAAAAGAAAAAATGTGGGATAGGAATTGGAAGCATCAATTATTATGGAGGGTTTGTTCACCCACCTTATTGTAGGCCAAGGTAAACATAGGCATACTCCATCTGCGTACAGAGACTAGGTCTTCTGGTATCTTCATGCATTTATTCCCCTTGATGAATTTAAATAAAGCAATAACAACAATGGTTTGTGCAGAATAATATGGTACCACCATTTATTTCGTTGGCTTCTCATCAGCTGCTTACAGCCTAAATAAATTGTGTGGTTTACGTACAGAAAAGTTATAACATACTTGCAAGTTTTACATGTTGTCAGTTGACAGAAAGTTCCACAATTAGTGAAAAGTGCTCAGAAAATTGTGCTTATATAGTTTTTACACAGGCAGTTCAAGTCAAAATAAATGTGTGCATACAATGGTAAAAGAGTTACGTAATAAAGACGAGAGGTGAGTAAAATGATGAGTAACTAATAAATTTGGTAACGATGTACTGAGTTCAAATCACGTCATAGAAACAAGAGACAAGCAATATTACAGATTATACAAAGAGGGGTGAGGTTAAAGACAGAGACTACGTAATCATAGTGGGGAATAAAGACATCCAGCTACCATGGCAAGGAAAGACTAATAACTGCTTCTTTCTGAACACATAAATCTGGTTTGAAGCGTTTGATAGAAATTGCTTCGGCAAACTTGAGGAGAATGGAACTCCTTTATCTATTGATAATTTTAAAGGATTTCTCGATTTCCACCTCATGACCCGTGTCGAGGAGATGCTTGGCGATGGAACTGTTTAAAGAATTTGTTCCCCTTAGACGTAAGCTTTTTGGTACATGTTCAGGAAATCGTAGATATGCCCTTCTTTCTGTCCTTCCAATGTAACTGCTCCCACAGATACATGTAAATTTGTATATGCAGTTGGAGTTGACATGAGGAGGATATCTATCGATTTTTGATTGCACCAAAGAGCAAGTTGTTCGATAGACGGGAACGAGCTTAACTGCAGGATAGGCTATAGCTAGTGATGTACTCAGCCTTCTGTTGATCATCGCTGTAATGTTTTCACCTTTATAATCAAGCTGAAAGTAGATTGGCTTTTTTCCACTGTGATTTGTTTTACATTTCTGACTTCAGATCTTCCATACTTGTTGTATCTTCACCGTGTATATTATATTAAATAAACCTACTTATCGAATAAAGAAGTATATTCTATCACAATACATAAATTCTACTCTGATACTTGTGTGTGAAGAAAGTGATATCTGTGAATGGATTTGAAAATTCTGTCGACATGCGTATTTATAACACATCAATACGAAATGATGACTGTTCACTTATTATTTTGTATTTTCCTCTTTATTTTTAAATCTATTGTTTAGGGTTATTCTGCTCCATTGATTGAGGCAAAAATTCAAGCAGCTTTAGCCAGTAATGAAGCTGATCCACCAAGATTTTATTGTCGACCATGTCCACCTGGCTGCTCAGAGTGTAAAGCGAATAAACTTTGTAGTGCACAATTTGATTACAATCTACTTCGAGCTATTCCATTAGCTTTTCAAAGTTTTTGTATTACAATTTGTCTACTATTTGGTATGGCAATGTTTAAAATTCGTAGAGCACGAGTAAGTCAATGTTTTTTTTTTACCCAGCCTTATTTAACTCTCTCTGTTGAAATATATTCAATTTCTCTTTTCGTTCAACCAGATTAATTTTAAATCATTCCTTTGCGTCCTGAGTGGAACATATATGGTTTCTAGTTTCAGAACTGAAGCTTCATAAACAATGTCTTCAACGACATCAAATTCACAAGAGAAGAGGAATTCGAGGACGAAATCCCATTTTTGGACGTCTAAGTCAAGCGAACAACCACGGGAAAATTAGAAACTCAAGTTTATAGAAAGTCAACCCACACAGATCAAATACTCAATTACAACAGCAACAATCCAATAACACACAAAAGGATCTATATGCAATCACTATTCAAAAGAGCCAGAACTCATTGCAGGACTCCTATCTTGAGGAAAATTGAAGAAAAATATCTCATGGACGTCTTTCAAAAGAATGGAAATCCACGGAACTTCATCAAAAGAAATCTACCCTCAAGCCAACCTACCGAATCAAGGGCCCCCAAGGAAAACACACAAAAAATCAGCCGACCATATATGAAAAACTTCTCAGAAATCATTGCGGGACTCTTCAAACCTTTAGGAATTGATGTCGCATACAAACAAACAAAATCACTCCACTCAGTTCTGTGTCAACCAAAAGACTCAACAAAGAAAGAAGATGAAACCAACATCATCTACAAAATAAATTGTAACAACTGCGAAGAACACTACATTGGCCAAAGTGGATGTCCCCTTCGTCTTCGTATCCACGAACATAAGCTAGCCATCAAAAGAAATGACATCCACTCCCTCATATTGCTGCATACAGACAACCATGGACATCAATTCGACTGGGACAACGTTCAAATATTAGACAGAGGAAACACCAAGAATTCTAAAGAATTTTTAGAAGCCTACCTCGTATTCCAGTGAATCGTCAATCAATAGACTCATCGACATAGACAAAATTCACCAATTTGATAAGAAAGAAATCTCATACGCAAAGGGTCAAACTTCAGGTCAAGGAAACAATCAGTACCAATACAAGTAGCCTAGAGGGTGTTAAAACACGCAAACACAACCAATCACGTTCAAGGTTACCAGGGGAAATGACTAATAAACTCGCGGAGAAATCTTAAAGCTCACTTCGAATTGAAGTATTTGCTGAAGATGTTGCCTAGTGAAAGCAGTGAAAGCTCCTCAAATAAATCATCCAGCTCAGAGAACACAACTACATCAAAATTATTCACCTGCTGTACAAATCTTCTCCATCATATCTACACCTAGTTTTAGAAGAAAGAGTGTATTCGTGCACTCAGGTGAACAAATAAACAAGCAACATAGAAATCTTAGACAACTAGCAGAAGAAGAAGAGATAAGACAAGGAATAGCTCTTTACGCGCACCTAGAAGCTGATGGAGGAAGGAAAGATGGTGAAGCAGATACTGAGTATAACCATAGAGATCTGAATAGAGGAGTGAATAAGAGTGCTATGAAGCATAGAAGACTCTTTTAAGACTCACTAACAATTGAGGCAGAACAGACTGCAGGTAAGAGAGACTTCACACCTCAGGCAGAAAAGAATGTAGCTAGATTTGACATACACTGAGGAGGCATTCAGGTTACACCAAACACCAAGTGGGGCTTCAAGTGGAACCTGAGTCGGGTGTCCGAGGCTTGACCAGAGATGATTATGTGAAGAGGAAATGAAAGCTTGTGAGCAGTTGTGTAGCCAGCTAAAAGTGATAGCAGGGAATCAGATTGAATGGGAATGTGCCTCTGTAGCCCCTATGTTCCACCTGGAATGGCAAAAAAGAAAACATCAACATAAGATGTGGCATAATTGAACAGTGCTTCATGTCGCCAAATTTCATACCTGCACACCCAATAAGATGTGAAAGAAAAGCGAAGTGCGAAATGGAAAATAATTTCGTCAAACATCATAGTGAGGTATAAAAAAGAAGATAAAAGGGGTGAGACAAATAAACATATATAAGTAAATTGAATGCTCCTGTCATGATGAAGATGCATCATCTACGTTGCTCTGTCGAATCCTCAATGCCATAACAACCTAGAGCTCTTGACCATAGAATATGGCAGACGTTTAGAAATCGAACAGGCATTCCTCACCTTTCTACACATTTCAAACAAATAACTTGTGCATAAAACAGGATTAATATCTTTAATTATCAACGTATTAATAGTTCTCGGGGATATAGATTCCTCCCTAACTGCCTTACTTGTTTCACGCAGCAGTGGATATTTAAAAACAATTATGTTTCTACCCTGATTGCGGTTTATTATTAGATTGTTTACTTACTTTTGCCATATGAATATGAAAAACTTCTATCAACAGGGGTCAGTAGATCAAAGAAGGAGCATAATTTGTAGCGGAAGAAACTTATGGAAATATATATTGTCAAGGATTGTTTTGTAGGGAAAGGTTTGACTTCAAGTGCGATCACAATCTGACAACAGTTAAAGAAACATTGAAAACCATGGTGTATTGGAGTTATATTGAGACGGGGGATGACCCGTAAACTCTATCAAGTCTGGTGTCAGAACAGGCTTTCACCGATGATACTAGCTAGCGGTGCTGTTATGTATCGCGAATCAGTAAGAGTTAGATTTCATGGGCTATTGGATTCTCTCTCACTCACAGAATGATCAACACACTCGCCTGGTAACTTGAAGATTTTGAGTCCGATCACGGGTGGTGTGATGGATGTGTACTGATGAAGAGTCCCAAACTAGAACGAAATAGCTGTCCAATACTCTACTGTTTTCTATGGTTCTCTAATTGATATCAGTTCATGATCAGACTTGTAAAGAATGTTCCTTGCTCACTAATTAATGTATTACGATATTGTGCATGCATTTTTCTCGTTTGAATACCTTTATTTTTTTCTTTTTTTTACAAATATTTTAATTCTTCTAGGTAGTTAAAAGTGCTAATCTTGTGCTCATGGAAATAATGCTTGTAGGAGCGATTCTCTTGTATTCAACAGTGAGTTTAAAGATTTTAATTATAGACTATTGTTATTATTTAAAATTATTAGGTAACCTTACTACTGGTGTGTAGCTTGAGTTAACACTTCCGACTTTGCTAAGTCATTTCAAGAGTTTATGATGAGATTGTTATATTTGTAAGATGTGTGGAGAAGACTCAGTCGATAGGAAATCCCTGATTAATTCGGATCACATACTTGTCAGCACTCATTAACAAGATATATATCTGCAGTATTGAGATAGCCTCCAAAGCCTCAGGATGGTCGGGGGTGGGTGCCTTGCGCTGCGGGTTGGCCACCCCTCCGCACACCTCTTGAAATGCTCCCATATGACCGGGCGTCTTACATAGTCTCTCCTGAGGAAGTCCTACTCACTGCCTTCACGTGGCGGAGGTGTTTTTCACCAAAGTGAGAGGGCGAAAGCGGATGCCCGGCGCTCTTCACCGGGTTGACTGTCCATTGGATGACAGTCTAGGGGAGATGGCTAAACCCTGATTCCAAACCTCCAACGACTGGCGTATGAAGCTCACTGGAGCTCATCGGCAGACGTATGGACAAAGGGCTTGTTGGATGTCTGGCCCCATTCAAAATGGCCTATGAACCGAACTCCGGTGACTGGCTGCCAATGGATAGTGGACTCCCTACTCCACTCCTACTGCCTTGTAGGTCACACTTGGTTGTGTAAAGGCTAGAGCTGCACTCTCAAACAAAAGGCCGAGCGATTCTGGGGACATCACTCGTACCAAATTCCCATGAAACTTCATGAACTCTCTTACAAACGAGGTACAGTCAAGGCTAATATGGAGTGCCTGGGGCTGCAAACCGTCTACTGACTCCGTCTGTGGAACAAGAGTTGGACAACCCTGTCGCAAAACCTTGCATGAGATCGCCGCGCCTGGGCAGCGATGATTCGAGATGTTCATGAAGCCGGCTCATCCTCTCGTAGGAGATAGCCGAAGTAAAGTAAGTAAGTATTGAGATAACTCATATATCTCCTCTCCTTATTGGATCTTTGTCACGAATGATACACCTTACTGGTAATCACTAACACATGTACGAAGAAACTTAATCAAACACTGACTCCTACCCAAATTCTGCTACACATTATGTAGTGTGCCATAGGGCGCATCAGTGTCAAAGGCAGCGTTGGAGAAGTAAGCCGCACCTTCATTTATCTGATATCTGTTTTGGAAATTGGTTGCATAAAGAATAAGATTCGGATTTTCGATACTAAAATTCAAGTCACTGAATGCTTTTTATATTGGTCAGCTTGTTGCAGACTACTGTCGTTAACTGCCTATGTTCGATATTGAGGATCAGGTAGGTGGCTGGCCAGAAATGATTAGGAATAAGGAACTCTGACGATGAACCAAACATCTTTTGGGCAAGAAATATGTACGAGATAAGGGAGATCCAATAGACATACATTGAGGAGTCTGTTGTGAATGACATCATGTGTTGAGCCCTCTCGTGGAACCTGGATGAGAAACAACGTATTGAAGTTCCGGAAGTGTGACACGGAGGAGATTATTGTATGAGAAGATAAAGGTTTGTGGGAAATTGTGGACCCTTCTGATGAAAAGGACTGCAGAGGACGGGATGAAATGGAGAGGAGTCCTATGTTCCACTCGGAACTCATCAATGTCGTTTCAATTAAATTAGTAAATGTGTTACATACTTCATCAGTATGCCTTGATCTCCAGAATTGGATATTTACAAATGTATTGTTCACGTATTTATGTAACTTCGACCGGAACAGGTTGGATCCAGGAGAAACAAGTCATGCGTTGATCAGATCGCCACACTACGGATCATCATTGAACAAAGACTGGAATGGCAGTCACCTCTCTATCTCAGCTTCATCGACTTTGAAAAGGCCTTCGACAGCGTCGATCGAGAGGTGATTTGGCAACTACTTCGCTACTATGGGGTGCCACCGACAATTATACATCTCATCCAACAGCTGTACGACAATGCTGCATGCCAAGTAATCCACAACGGGAAACTTACAGAATCCTTCGAAGTGAGAACAGGAGTAAGACAAGCTGGCTGCCTACTATCGCCAATGATTTTCCTGATTGCAGTAGACTGGATAATGCGACAAACAGCGGGCAATGAGGAAACAGGCATAAAACGGACTCACACAAAAAACTTGGAGGATATGGACTTCGCCGATAATTTATGTCTGATTTCCCACAAACTGGAAGATATGCAAGCGAAAAGCAACAAGTTGGCAGAAGAAGCATCCAGAGAAGATAGGACTTCAGGTGAACATGGAGAAAACAGAGGTGATGAAGATTCCTGGGCAACACCACCAACAGCAACAACAACAACGACAGACAACAATCAGCATAAATGGGATAAATCCGAAAGAAACAACCTCCTTCACCTGGGAAGCATCCTTTCAACTACAGGCGGACAGAACTGACGAGGATATCAAAGCAAGAATCGGAAAAGCAAGACAAGCTTTCACTAATATCAAGTCTGTGTGGAGGTCAACAGCACTGCTCAGCTTCAAAAATAAGATCCGAATTTTCAACTCCAATGTGAAGTCAGTGCTACTCACCATACGCATCAGAGACTTGCACTGCGCGTCATGAAGAGCATCTCAAACACACTACTGACCTTCATTAACAGTTGTCTTCGCCCAATACTCAAGATCAGATGGCCGGCTGGCCAGAAAAGATCAGCAACAGGGATCTCTGGCAATGAGCGAACCAACTCAGCAGGAACCGATTGTGAAACAAATAGGCAGGAAGAAATGGAGATGGATTGATTGGCCATACTCTGAGGAAACAATCCATCAAGTGACATCACTAGACAAGCCATCGCTCGAGTGAAACCCGAAAGGGAAGTGGCGAGTTGGTCGTCAGTGCGAGGGTGGGTGACTTGGAGGAGGTCATGTGAAGAGGAGATGAAGGCTCGTGGGCAGACTTGGAGCCAGGTGAAGACTCTAGCAGAGAACCGAAAGCAATGGAGACGCATGGCTGAATCCCTATGTTCCTCTAGGAATTAAAGGAAACAATTTTAATAATAATTGTTTACCAAATGAAGACTATTCAGATTATCGATTTCAGATTATCCTTTCAGATTATCAAATTATCATTGAATTCTATCACTCAGATTTGGAATGCAGGCACCAGGCTAGGTGACTGACTGACTGTTGAGCTGGAGTGAATCGGTTATACTTCTACTGCAGAGATCGGTTGTGAGCCTAAATAGTACAGTGATTATATCTCTAACTGTGAATGACCCACTTTTGAGTCCCTAACTGGGAATTGTTGCGCACTGGATCTGACACCCTATCTGTAATTTTTTTTTATTCCTTCACGTTCCCAGTGGAACATAGGGCTTCAAGCTAGAGGCTTGAAGTTTCTGTAGCAGTGGTGTTTTTATTTTTACTGGATGGGGTTGCTAGCCTCATGCCCAACCTTCCCTCTTTACCAGTCCTACTACTGGCTTAGCGAGGTAAAGGAGTGCGCCGGCCGGGGATCGAACCCCGGATCATGTACATGGTCGGCGAGTGTCCTAACCGCTATGCCACCAGCGCCACTGTAATACAATCACATCTTCATGTTCTATAATGTACTAAACACTATGTGAATGATCAAATACCAACAACGTTGTATTAAAACGCACAAGTGAAAACTTGATGAAGTGTATTGTTGTTGTAGATAAGCAAGCAAAAACTAAGCGTAAATGGGGATGATCTCCTCAGCATTCCATCAGTCCTCCGTGGTAACTTCACATCAAGAAAAATGAAGATTAAACTTGTCCTCCATTTCGATTGTGAATTTTATCGCTAGATGTGACAACTATTAAATGCGTTTTATTTATGATTTATTTTATCCTTTGGTGTTGTTTAAACTATGCTTATAATCACAAATATTTTGTCTCAATTCACAGTTTTATTTCAAAAAGTAACATTTATGTACGATTGAACAGAGCTTGATAATAAATTCGATGAAAATAATATTCACATATTGCTGAAAACAAGTAGCTCGTTGATTATTTATTTGGTATAATCATGGAGAGGGAATGGTGACAGTTATTAAAACAAAAGCAGCATTAACTACAACAGGAGTCAAACAGGGGTGCTTATTATCACCAATGATATTCCTAATTGTGGTGGACTGGATTATGCGTCAAACAGTGGGAGACGAGAAGACAGGGATATCCTGGACCGACGTGAAGCACCTAGAAGACCTGGATTTCGCGTGTGGATGATTTATGTTTGATGTCACACAAAATCGAAGACTTACAAGTGAAAATCGACAAACTGGTCGAAGAAGCAGCCAGAGAAGACAGGACTCCAGGTGAACACAGACAAGACGGAGGTTATGAAAATAACCAACCAACCAACCAACAACAACAACAGCAGCAACATCCAGCGCCAATCACCATCAACGGAAGGGATTTGAAAGAGGTTACTTCATTCACTTCACTTATCTAGGGAGCATTGTCTCAACTACAGGAGGAACGGACGAAGATGTCAAATCGAGCGAGAATCGGGAAGGCGAGAAACACATTCATCAACCTGAAACCAATCTGGAAATCTTCCGCTGTCACTCAGCCTGCATCAACAACAAAGTGATTCGGATTTTCAATACAAACGTCAAGTCAGTCAGTTCTTCTATACGGATGGATCAGAAACTTGGCGGCGGGTCACAAAGAATATTTCCAACAGCCTGTTGCAGACCTTTATCAACAACAGCTGTCTTCGCTGTATACTGAAGATCAGATGGCCGGAAAGAATCACCAACAAGAAACTATGGGAACAAACAAAACAAGAACCAATCGCCCAACAAACATGCAGGAGAAAGTGGAGATGGATTGGACACTCACTGAAGAGGCCGCTGAGTGACTTCGCGCGTCAGGCCAGTGCTCGAGTGGAACCCGAAAGGGAAGCGGCGAGTGGGGCGTCCAAGGGTGACATGGAGGAGATCGTGTGAAGAAGAGTTGAAACATTATGGACTAACATGGATGCAGGTGAAAAGTACAGCAGAAGACAGAAGCAAGTAGAGACGTGTAGTTGAAGCCCAATGTTCCACTAGGAACCCAAGGGAACAATAATAATAATATAATAATCATTGTAAAACAGTATTCATAAGATCGTTTTAACAAACTGTTTATTATATAGTGATATATTAACTGAAGTTTGAAAGTAAAGTCTGGGACATGACAAAACTTGAACCAACAGACTTTGATTCACGTACCTGGGACACAACCAACTGAGTTGAATCCTTATTATAAATTATATCATGAAAGATAGGTAGAAAAATGTGTAATTTCTCCCTTTACTATCACCGTCTCTTCTTGTTTTAACTAGTCAAAGAGGCGAAGATTTTCTATTGTAGCCTAAGGCTGGTAGACTAACTTCTATTTTACTAAAGTTACGAGTTCACAGCCTCTGACATGTAAGTCCCATTCATCACTGCCTTCACATGGCGGCGGGGGAGGGCTCCTCGCAAAAGTGGAGGGGCGAATGCAAACATGTGGCGCTAACAACAACTGGAGTGTTTGACACGTTGGTCTGCCTAGGGGGGGGGGCTGCACAAAACCCTGATTACAAACCTAATGTGGTGTACATTGGCTCCAGAATCCGAACGTATCAAATAGCTTATGAACGTGTTTTGGTCACCGGAAGCCATGGGAACGCAGCTCATGACACACTGTTCCACTGCTTTGTGGATCAGGCTTCAATTCAAAGGCTCGTGAGTAGTGGTCCCTTAGGAGAGCCACTTGCTTCGATCTGAGCTCCCGGGCAATATTCCAGTCCTCGCACAAACTATGAGACTTTGTGTGGAGCATCTCTTGGTGCACATGAAATAACAAGTTTGTGCGTCGGTAGCACAGCGGTTAGGACTCTCGCCGACCGTGCATATGGTCCGGCGTTCGATCCCCTGCCGACGCACACTCAATATCTATGGTCGGCCTGCAAAATTGGGTTACCGATATCACATGCTGAAAATTCCATACTTGTATCAAAAATACGGTGTGGAATCAAGCTATAATAATAAAAAGAAAGATAATATTTTACGATAGTAGTGATTAAACTGTTCCCTAGTTTTAAGTAATTCTTTAACTTATGTAGGCGGTTCGTGTTTTAAGTAAAATCTGCATAATGTTGGTCGTTTAAAACAATACATCTATTAGCCACAAGAGATTACTTCAAAATGCCCATTGTATTATATCATGTTTATATTCAAGTGACACTTCACCTACTACCTTAGTTTAGGTAAGTGGATAGGTGGTATCATTAGCCCGCACAAAATAAGTTTATCCTATAGCCTGAGTAGATGACAATGTGTTACATTTGATACCAAATTTTTAATATTTTGAACAAAATGGAATACAATTAAGATATATATACTATTGTTTTGCTTTTGTCTAGATTGTCGTTATGTACTTTCCAGTTACTGATATTTCATGCCTTATTCTTCCATGGTTTCGTGAAGTTGGCTTCTCTGTTATGTATGGTGTATTAATTGTAAAAATTTACAGGTGAGTTTGTATTGTTTAATTTTTTTATTTTAATTTACATTACCTTATTAAGTGGTTCATCTTAGGTGTCGACCGAGAGGTTCTCTGGCGATGCTTGGCTGTAAAGGGAATGCCGAGAAAATACATTGCACTGATTAAGGCACTCTACTCGTACTCATGCAGCCAGGTGAGGGCTTATGGCGAGTTGTCATCTGAAGTGGTGACGACTAGTGGCTTCCGTCAAGGATGCCCATTATCCCCATTTCTATTCAACTTCATCATAGATGTACTAATGGATTTAACCCTAACTCACTTCAGAGACTCAGGGATTGACTTGCTACCAGGGAATAATCTCGTTGACTTAGAATATGCAGACGATATAGTCCTTCTAGGCGAGGACGCTGACAAAATGCAGAGTCTTCTGAACACCTTGAGCTGCAATCTACGAATGTTTGGCATGCGATTCGCTCCCGCCAAATGTAAGATGATGTTACAGGATTGGACTACACCGACTCCTAGATTAGAAATAGGAGGTGAAGTGGTAGAGCACGTTGACCGCTTCACTTACTTGGGAAGTACCATCAGCCCCAACGGGTTGATCTCTGACGAAATCTCAGTACGAATACAGAGGGCTAGTTTCGCATATGCCAGTTTACGCCGTCTCTGGCGTAGACGTGATATCCGGCTATCGACCAAAGGGCGTGTGTACTGCTCAGCAGTCCGCTCCGTCCTCCTTTATGGCTGTGAGACCTGGCCATTGAGAGTGGAAGACATGAAAAGATTAGCTGTCTTTGATCATAGGTGCCTGCGTTCTATCTCCCGTGTGAAGTGGTATAATAAGGTGAGCAATATTGAGGTTAGGCGTCGAGTGCTAGGTAAGGAGGGGAAATCAGTCGACGAGACTGTGAAATTACATCGACTGAGATGGTTAGGACATGTGTTACGTATGCCTAGTCATCGCCTTCCTCGACAATGGGCAATGTTAGCTGATATAGGGTCAGGTTGGAAAAGAGCTAGCGGTGGTCAAACGAAAACATGGCACCAGTCAGTGAAATCTACAACAGTTAGTCTAAGCCACGTAGGAAGGTGTAGACTTCCTGACTGGTTGGGGTCCTCGGGACAGTAAAAACCAATGGTTGGAAACAATTGGTGACATGGCTCAAAATCGTTCTCAGTGGCTGGTGCAGATGCATCCACTCCTTGTGACTTATGATTTCCAATGAAACTGTTTTGTTCTTCGTTATTACTATTCCTTTGTCTCACACCTCTGTTTACTGTCTATATTATGCATTTCTCCTACTTTCTTCTCTTGCTTTGTGTGCTACAAGGAGGGAGTGTGGCGACTTGAACTGCCGCACATATGTGCAAAGTTCTATGTCGAAAACAGTGGTAGACATATTTCGGGTGTACAGAAGCTTTTGACTTCTTCTCTGGTTCCATTCAGTTGTATTATTGGTGTAGGTACTTGACATTCTTTCTGAACATTTCTACCCATGCATGTTATGTTGCTAATGTTGTTGGTCTTATTTTTCCATGGATGTTTAATATCTGAAAGTTGATTTTCATTTCCTGTCGATTGATTGTTATTGCACTGAAATGTTGGGTCTCTGTTGACATGTCAGCTCCTACGATGGACACTTCAACGATTCCTGAAGATGAACCTACTGTTATTTGGCTGGTGATGATAGCTAGTGGTGAAATCAACGGCGTCCTACTTCGGACTCGTCAAGCAGTGATGATAGTGTTCCCATTAGAAGTCGAAACGACCATCCATTATTATCCTTGCATTCCTAAGGGAAAATAGGGCTTCGGCAGTGCATCTCCGTTTCGCTTGTTTCTCTCTCCCATCATTTTCAGCTAGCTCTATGGCTACTCTTTCATGTTACACTCGGACTCAGGATCAGCTCACCAATTCCCAATCGGGTTCCACTCGACGGCCTACCTACCTAGCTTGTGGTATCACTTGAATGCCTCCTCAGCGTATGTCTATCTCCATTTCCTTTTTCATATATGTTGAGCAATATAGGTTTTTGCTTTTACAAACTCCAAACCAGCTGGCATTCTGTAATTCCGATGCTTAATGTTCTGATGCGTCGATCAAGAGTTATATTTCTTTTGTCTGACTTAGCACTGAAGAAAACTATTCACTATAGGAATAGTGTCCCGGGTTCGTTTCCTGGTTACGTCATGCGTTCACGTTGGCGAAAAATATTAAGCTAGGATGAAACAGCTGAGTATTTTGGCAAGCGATTTCAGTTTGCCTTGAAATCAATCACATCTACACAAACACAAAAGTGTGTTTCCAACTTAGTTTTAATTTAATTTTTCCTGTTGATTGAAATGTTCGGTCTCTGTATTGACATATCGGACGCTAGCACGGACGCTTCCACGATGTCTAAGGATTACCATATCATTTGGTTGAGATGATGATGACTAACAGTGAAATCCGGGATGCGCGTTTTGTCCTGTGTGTGAGACTCGTCAGACGGGGATGTACTTTCATAAGCGGCAGTCGTTATGCCCCAATTGATGCTTTGGCGTTTGAAATGTTAAGTACTGGGTTCAGGTCTCATTGGGTGGGTGGGAGCGCTACAGGTACATCCAGTTGACGAGTCAGTCCTATGTGAATCCTGAATCCCACTGTGATAGTCACCATCATCCAGCAAATGACAACAACATGTCTTCCCGACTTAGTTTTTCTTTGATGTTTCTAACTCTTCTTCTTTTTTTTCTTTCTCTCCTCTCAAAACTTTGTCTTTCAGAGTTTTATCTGGTTTCCAGTCACGTAAAGCGCATCGTGTTCACGTGAGAGACAAAGATATTCTTAAGTATTTAGGCTTATTTATTATAATAACATTCACATATATGATTGCATGGACTGCAATCAATTTGGATTATATTAGTTCTAGTCCATGGGTTGGAGAAGATCATACAGTTATTAAAGGAAGCATGAAACCACAATCATCATATCATCATCATCTTCATCGTCTACATCATCTGTCAGTATGAAACAAGAAGGTTTTATCAAAGTTCCAAAACAGAATAACAGAAGTCATTTTGAAGAGTTGAATTCAAATAATAATTGGGATATTAGTAATAATTATAATAATAATGGTAATGATGATAATAATAATCGGAATGGAAGTTTACAAAATCACGCGTATTTGGATAATTCAGATGATTCAGTGGATATTATCACTTTTGAAGTTTGTCGTGCCATGTCATGGGATGTTGTCGTAGAATTGGGTAAGTATGTGAATCCTCTCCTTCTTTTTGAAATAGACAGAGGTGGTTCTGCTTGCCTTTTTCTGAAGCCATTCTAAAGCCATTTATGAGCTGTATGATTCTGTCCTGTAACCTTGAAGGTCATGAGCTTGGTGACCCCGGTGGGGTTTTGAGAGCGTACTGCTGAAGAGAGTAACAAAATAAGACGAAATAGTTGTCCAGTACTTCCTGATTTCAAATGATCCTCTAACTGATATCAATCCGTTATCAAATTTGAAACGAATCGAATCCTTTCGAATCAACACATGAAGGCATCTAAAGAAAGTGCCTAGGTGGTGGTATACTGTTGGCTACTTACAATGTAATTAATAATTAAAAGTCAATCTGAACGAAGAATATTCTTTTCAATAATTTCTCCCGTGCAGGTTCTTACAATTATAAAATATAATATTTGTTGTCGTTACAATAAAGGCCAGTTATGCGGCAGATACATTTTTTGACGTAGAATAACAGATTAGTTATGGGGTGTCAAAATAAATAGTCGTATTTGTGTGACAAACGTGCTAGGCTGAATTCGATTACAAAATATTGTAAAACGGGAGACAATGGTGGTGATTAGTCATAATAGATTTGTAGAGTGTGGGGTAGGAAAAATGACAAGTCAGTTCAAGGTTATAAAAGGTGTCAGGTGATATAATCTCCGCAGGAGTATCTCCCTTGAATTGGAGACGTAAAAACAGATTCTATCGCAAAGTTTAACCAGGGCGATCAAGAAAACTTTCTACTCTGCACGTCTGTGTCTATCCTTCAGTAGCCGTCCAATGTTCACCCAGCAACTCAAAGATGTCTTACCTAAGCTTAGCTCTTCTTCATGCATATACCATTTCAACTGTTCCTGTGGTTCAAGTTATATAGGGCGCACGATTAGGCAGGTTCGTCTACAGGTTCGAGAACATTTACCAGCTTGGTTCAGTAGGGGGGAAATTAAGTGCATAAAAAGCTCGATCCTGTCACACTTGGTCGATACTGGACATCATATCGATGTCAACACAGCTTTCAGGGTTATATACCGAATTCCGAAGTCGTTATCACATACAGTTCGCTTACGTCTTCTACACATAGCTGAAGCTGTTGCAATAAGATCGGCTAAACCGGAACTTTGTATCCAAAAAGAACACGTCCAGACGCTGTTCCTACCGTGGCCAAACTTGGATTGATGATTCTTCTTCTCACCAAGAGTGCTCCTTCCCCTTAACCCTCTTGGCTTTTTTCCTTTGCTTATTATTACAATTATTATTATTATTCGTCATAATTTATGCCCTTCATGCAAACATTCTCTCAATACTATCGAATTTTTCGTTTATACTATCCGAACTTATTATTAGTGATATTATCTCTTTTCTCAATATATGCCTCCACCTGTTTCATTTCACATATTCGTTATCTCATTATGAACCTCCCATTGCAGTCTTACTATCTCCTGTTTAACACAGACCACTTTGTACTAGCCACTCACCTGACACCTTTTATAACCTTGAACTGACTTGTCAATTTTCCTACCCCACACTCTACAAATCTATTATGACTAATCACCACCATTGTCTCCCGTTTTACAATATTTTGTAATCGAATTCAGCCTAGCACGTTTGTCACACAAATACGACTATTTATTTTGACACCCCATAACTAATCTGTTATTCTACGTCAAAAAATGTATCTGCCGCATAACTGGCCTTTATTGTAACGACAACAAATATTATATTTTATAATTGTAAGAACCTGCACGGGAGAAATTATTGAAAAGAATATTCTTCGTTCAGATTGACTTTTAATTCATAATATGGGAATTTTCCACACTATCAAATCTTATAATTAATAATTGGTTGGCGTTTTGAGCACAGCTCATTACTCGTAGTAATAAAATCATCGTATTCACATAACTTCTTAAGTTGCCTTATGCGGCCTTATTCCCTCCTGTTATTTTATTTTTAAAGTATAATTTTCTGTGTATCTGAGATTAATATTGACTCGGCGGACGAAGACTCTTGAGAAAAATTTGGGAGCAGTAATGCAGAATAAGGAAAATAGTATAAACAATAAAGGAATTCAAGGCCTAAGCAGTACTGCCACATAAAGAAGGAATATGTAGGATCCTTAATAAAACGGAAATTAGAGTGGCATTTAAATCAAGCAACAAACACTCTCTCAGAGACAGATTTCGTCGGCTTAAGGTAAGGCACTGATAAATCCGATTAAGAAAAATAACTGTGAGGTCAGTTACATAGGTCGAACTACTAGTAGACTTGGGTCAGTTAAGTTATCGAAACCCTCAACTGAGTTAATTAATGAAGAAAAAAGCTCGACCCCACTGCATTGCATTCACTAGATTGTCAGCGTAACGCCTACGCATCTGTAGCCAACTTACTCGCTCTCTGATTGGTAGATTCCAGTTTGCTGAAAATTAAAGTTAATCAGTTGATTATTATAGGCATTCATTATCCACTGCTGTGTATACATTAATTGTAAGAGTCATATGACAATGTTTTTATTATTATTATTTTTGTTATTGCCAAATACCAAACCTTAGTGATCTGCACTTCAGCAACTGTCATGTGTCATAAGTAAATTAACATCATCATAACATGAGAGAAAACAGAAGACCAAAACATTGTAACTTAACTGTCTGATTATAAAATTAGGATAAAATAAAGACAATGTTGGCTTTGTGACAAATTTTATATATGAGGGAAACAGTGATGATAAGGAATCTAGCGTTTTCTTTAACAAAGTTGTATAATTCAAATTGGAATTATTTTATTATTATTATTTTTGACTCCTTACTTTCCAAGTGGAACAGAGCGTTTGGGCAACACATTCCCATTTGTGAATAGATTTTCTGCTGTCATTTTCAATTGGCTCCATGATTAGTCCGAAACCTTTCATTTCCTCACCTGATGATCTCCCCCCACTTCACCAACCTTGGACACACGCCCAACTCATCGTTCCCTATTCGGGTCTCATGTGATGGCTGTGCTGGTGTGTGTTATGTAACTTGAGTGTCTCCTCATCTCATGTCTGATTCTTCTCTATTTCATCATTCTGCATATCTGGTTCGCTGTCAGAGTTCCTTTTTGCTTGGTTATCCTTTCTGACTGACCATCTATCTCATCTTCACTGTCCAGCCAGTGAAGACAACTGTTGGTAAACGTCCTCAACAGACTCTTGGAAATGCTTTAGATGACTCACTCACCAAATGTGGGGACCGTATAAATGTCGTGAAGCAGGAATCTTTGAACATTCAAGTGTTGGTTTATAGGGATTTGATTGGTTGGATCGGGTCCCATTGGCTTAACGGTATACGAGCTCGCCTTGTAACCAGAAGGTCCTGGGTTCGAATCCCGGTGGGTGCGTACTGATGAAGAGTCCCAAACTAGGACGAAACAGCTGTCCAGTACTCCCAGGTTTTCCAATGGTTCTCTAACTAATGTCAGCTCATGATGAAAATCTTTGAACAGTTGTCAGTTTCTTCAGCATCTCAGGTGTATCCAGTTGATGATTGTCAACTGGATAAAGAAAGTCTATCATTTGACTTAGATTGTTCTTGTATTCATGTTTATGTACTTTAATTTGGTGAAGTTGGTTGGTTTTCACTCAAAATGACCAGCAGAACTTGGGATTAGATTAAACTGTTATTGTCCAGTTTTTAAATTTTTAATTAATACCAGTTGATTTCACATTTGTAGCAAGTTGTACTCACTATTTTTGAAAGAGAAAAGTCTTATCCACTTACATCCAGAAATCTGTTTGTCCTGGAATTATTTTAATGATAAAACTCTGAAGCTGGCAGTCCTTTTAATGGTAAGGTGTATCGCCATTTTTTCCCTGGAATTATCTTTGGGGCCTCCAAGTGAGGCGGTGGTTCAGTGGTAGAATGCTAGCCAATCTCATACGTACGTGGTTCAGGCCGATGTACTCCTGAACCTTACCTAGCCGGGCAGTAAACCTGGTAAAGAGAGAAGGTTGGGCGTGGGACTAGCGGTTGCAATCCGTAAAACGAAAAAGCTTCTCCACTACTGGAAATTCAAAACCCAAGCATGTTCTTCTCGGAATAAAGAGGAAGAACAGTTAGTCAGTATGAATTGTGACTTGAAAAAAAAGAGTAGAGAGCCAGCAAGTTAGAGTGTTGCGTGTCGGTGGCGCAGAGGTAGAATGCTCTCCAACGACGTAGGTGGTTCGGGATTCAATCCCCGGCTGATGCACTCTTTTAACTCGCTAAGCCAATAATAAGACTGATAAAAAGGGAATGTTGGGCACACCACTGCTATCGAAACTTCAAGCCTCTATCTTGAAGCCCTATTTTCCACTGGGGTAGAAAGTTGGGCTATCTAGATGAAATACGTGTGTGTGTTGTACGTTTTATTGTACGATTTCACAATGAGTAATTCAATCTATTTTCATTCTTATGTTTTTTACCACAGCTGAATTCATTATTTTGGCAATCAGTATTCATTATTGTCGATTAGTTCGCACAGCTCCAACAGAATACAATGAAACTCAATATATTAGTGTAGCATTAATCATTGAAATGACGGTATCTGGTTTATTACATTTATTAAGGTAAGCCAATGTTGTAGTTGTAATTTTATACATATACTTATACTACTGTTAAATAATATAAGTAGTAAAACTAGATTATTAAAATAATAGTATCAGTAGGTTATAGCACAGCATACTCAGCAATGTTCTATAGCAAAGTATTAATTTTTTGGGTAGAACGTGCGAGTGTAGTAATAATCGATAATAATATACAATTTGCAGCAATATTGTTATTCTATCTAAATCATGCTCGTGCAATCTTCAGTGTTTTTCTTCTATTTCTTTTGAAAAATCCATAATAATAAGTGGGTTGAAACTCAATTTGAAAGTGGTGAGCATGCGTACAAATTGTGGTTCAAGGATATCATTGAATTATATTAATAAAACATGTAAAACAGAGTAAATGTGATGCATTCTTGTGTATGGTAAATGATAGATAAGTGTGTAACGAGTCAAGATCACAGGTAAGAGGATAAGGAAAACAGGGTCTGAGAATCTACTATTAAGTGGATTGAATCTTGGTTCTAAAATTGGATTACTAAGGCATTCCTTAACACAAAACGAGTTTAAGCCTATTCGTAGCTAAGTATATAGCCGAAATTTGTTACATATATATATTTCCCACAAACTGGAAGATATGCAAGCGAAAAGCAACAAGTTGGCACAAGAAGCATCCAGAGAAGATAGGACTTCAGGTGAACATAGAGAAAACAGAGGTGATGAAGATTCCTGGACAGGAACAACAACAACAGACAACGATCAGCATAAATGGAAGAAACCTGAAAGAAACAACCTCCTCTACCACCTACCTGGGAAGCATCGTTTCAAATACAGGCAGACGGAACTGACGAGGATATCAAAGCAAGAATCGGAAAAGCAAGACAAGCTTTCACTACTCTCAAGTCTGTGTGGAGTTCAACAGCACTCACCATCAAAAATAACATCCGGATTTTCAACTCCAATGTGAAGTCAGTCAGTGCTACTCACTATACGGATCAGAGACTTGCACTGTGCGTCATAAACAGCATCTCAAACAAACTGCAGACCTTCATTAACAGTTGTCTTCGCTCAATAGTTCACTCAAGATCAGATGGCCAGCCGGCCAGAAAAGATCAGCAACAGGGATCTCTGGCAATGAGCGAACCAACTCAACAGGAACCGATTGTGAAACAAATAGGCAGGAAGAAATGGAGATGGATTGGCTGGCCATACTCTGAGGAAACAATCCATCAAGTGACATCACTAGACAAGCCAATGCTCGAGTGGAACCCGAAAGGGAATTGACGAGTTGGTCGTCAGTGCGAGGGTGGATGACTTGGAGGAGGTCATGTGAAGATGAGATGAAAACGTGTGGGCAGACTTGGAGCCAGGTGAAGACTCTAGCAGAGAACCGAACGCAATGGAGACGGGTGACTGAAGCCCTATGTTCCTCTAGGAATTAAAGGAAACAATAATATATATATAGGTTTTAAGGCACTATTGAAATAAACTTTTTGAGTTCAATCACAATGAATAATACTACAAAGGGAGTTTGAAGGGGTTCTCATCGATGCATAAATGTCTGTAATAATCATGCATCAAAAACAGGCTTGTCTGTCACTGAGTTGTCATGATCAATCACATCTGCAATTTGTAAATGAGTCTCCGATCGCATTTCACAGTTGGCTTGGGCTAATTTATTAAAAAATAACATTGTTACCAGTATTTTACATTCAAGTGTATCTTTTGGGAGAAGAGAAGACACAATAATAATAATTCGCTTTATTCCAAAACAGTACTTGTGATACAGAATGGAATTCTCACCATTTTTGCTACAGTATTGCATCCAGTTAGTACATTATCAATAAATAGAATTCTACATAGATTAGATTAAAGAAATCTCAGTTCATTATGACAACAACATATTGGCATGTCGGTAGCAAAGCCTAAGTTGAACAGTGTCTGAAGGTGTTAGAAAAGTAGGTGCCGTCATATTTACTGGCGTAAGCGGAAGAAAGAAACAAAGCAGTACATAACGGAAAAAAAAGAGAGATAGAGAAAAAGAAAAGAAAGAAAGAAAATGTTGTACCTGTAAATGATATGAGTTGGAAAGACGAGGTCCAGTTGTTCTACTGACTATTTAATGAATTATAGGTGTCACGCCTAATGCTTTCTTTATTGCACAGAACACGAGCTAGGTAGGGTATGGTTGAGTTTTAGTACTTGCTGGTGCGAGCATATAGTTTTCTATATAGGCTTCTGGTTTCGCCTGATGAGATGTAAGGGGAGAGTTGTGAGTAAAGAGGGTGGTGTGAGTTAGATAAAATGGATTTGGCCGATTTTTCACATGAGTCCATGTGCCTGTCAAACAGAAGGCAAAGTTAAACTTTAAGCACCGGTAAGTACCAACGGGCAAACGTCTTTGAACGCACCAACAATTTGATAAAGACGATTTCTGCATATAAAATACATATATTCATGAAAATAATGAAGAATGAAAAGACATGAAACTGTTACACAGGATACCTTTTTCTGACGTGTGTGACAAAAAATACCTCTCACTTTTGGATTAGAGTTTCAATAGACTAATTTAACCACATTCTGTGCGTGTAATTATCTGAGTCTCCTAACCCTAAAAGTAGCCGTAATCTCTCCTTAACCTAGCCGTTAGTTGAAAACATCCTTAAACTGACTAACTCTAATCTAACTCGAACCAAGCCCAATTTCGCCCTTATTGGGTTAACCTAACCCCAACATGTCCTTAGCCTAAACCTTAACCTAATTTTTCCCAAACATAACCTGAAACTCGTCAAATATCCCATTGGATAGATAACATAACACTTCATCAGGTATATTTGATTCGTGATTACAATATTTTAAATACAGCTTTTCACTAATTTTCTCACTGAGTGTTTCCAGGTCATTGGTGTGGTTGCACTTCAATTGGTACTTACTGGTGCTTAAAGTTTAACTTGAGAAAAAGAAATGTTATGAATCAGCGTTTCCAACGTGATCTGTCAACCAGACATCTGACCATAACGTAGATTAATGGCTACATCAGTTACGTCTGAGAGAGCACCATAAGAACGACGTAGCTCAGAAAATAGGCAAATTTGTTAACACAGCCTGTAAACAATCGTTGTTCTTGAAGTATATGGCTTCTAAGAAATCTAGATGGATATGTTCTGATTTTATCAGTTTAATTACTGTCCAGCGTCGGTGGTATAGCGGTTAAGACGCTCGCCGGCCATGCACATGGTCCGGGGTTCGATCCCCGGCCGACGCACTCCTTTATCTCGCTAAGCCAGAAAAAAAGCCGGTGAAGAGGAAAGGTTGAGCATGAGGCTATCAACCCCATCCTGTAAAATAAACACTTCTACAGAAACTTCAAGCCACTAGCTTGGAGCCCTATGTTCCACTGGGCGACGTGAAGGAAAAATGAAAATATTACTGTCCTATATTTTTATAATTATTACTTCATATTATTACATTACATGATTTACTCTTTTTTTTACAATGAACCAAAATCTTTCATTTAGTTTTCTATATATTTTGTTTTCATTTTCAGGCATTTTATTTGGTACAGTGTTCATCCTGATTATATATTCCTGTTGTATTTCGCTAGATCGCATATTACAATAACAGTGAACCTTTTGTTAATTTTTGTACCAAAGGTTAGTCAGTCAATCAGTCATTCAGTATATGTTTTCTTTGCTTGCCTAATCTGTAACTATAATTTTCTGTTGAAATTTTGCTTTTATTTGAATATGTAGAAGAACTTAACAACAATACTAATTAGTGATGTACAGACATGCAAATGAAATTACTATCATTCATTCATTGATGCGTCGGTGGCATAACGGTTAGGACGCTTGCCGATCATGTGCATGGTGCGGGATTCGATCTCCGGCCGACGTACTCCTTTACCTCGCTAAGCCAGTAGTAAGACTGGTAAAGAGGGAAGGTTGGGGATGAGGCTAGCAACCCCATCCTGTAAAAATAAACACTGCTACAGTATTTTCAAGTCTCTATCTTGAAGCCCTATGTTCCACTGGGGAACGTGAAGGAAAAAATATTCATTCTTTCACTTCTTGAATGGAATATAAGGCTTCAACAACACAACCCCATTCCACTCAGTTCTGTGATATATCAGCCACCTGTACAACTGTCCATAAACTATCATTCCCTTTATCATATAATCTCTTCCATATCACAGTCGGATACACTGACAACTCGTCGCTTCATATTCGAGTTCCACTCGAGGGCCTCGCTGATGTCATTTGAATGTCTCCTGAGAGAGTAATTCCAGATCTCATATATATTTTATTTTTATTTTTTTTATTTTGATTTACAGCTTGATTCCACACCGTATTTTCAGTACAAGTATGGAATTTTCAGCATGGATATCGGTAGCCCAAATTCAGGCCGACCATAGATATCGGGTGTGCGCCGGCAGGGTATCGAACCCCGGACCATGTGCATGGTCGGCGAGAGTCTTAACCACTGTGCCACCGACGCACATTACCTTCTGTATATTATATAGGCCAGCCATAGGTCCTTGTTTAGGTTGATGCCCTGCCACACACTTCCTTCTTGTTTACTCTTAATGACCAGCCATCCGATCTTCAGTATCAAGCAAAGGGGGGGGGGGCAGACTGATAGTGGGAATGCTTTTGATGACGTGCGCATCAAGTCACTGAAGCTTACGGAGGTAGGCGCTGACTCGAGGCAAGTGTCAAAATCTCGTATCTTGTTTCTTGAGCCTAGTGAGTTCCGTCGTAGATCTCCACACTGACATCCTCATTTATGCCTGCCTAGATAAGTAAGTAAGTGAGTGAAATAGACGACTAATCTTAAGGTCACTTGAAATTGGAGAGCTAGTGGTTCATGACTGGTGTATACGAGTTCTGATGATTAAGTAGTGTAGAATAGCACTAATAGTATATATATTATTCGCTTCATTTTGTGTACAGGTTCACTTATTATGAAATTGCTGCGTAGGTTTTATTTGAAATGTAAGGCTACACCCAGCCTTACTTCATAGTCAAAATTACATGAGAAAGCTTAATAAAGTTTAACATTCAAGTTTCAGAAAAACAATTAACATTACCTAACAGTTGAATAATTGACCATCGATGCTGATTAGTGAATCACATTTTGGAATTGACTTCCAGAAGTTCAAAATCATTATTATTATTATTATGTTTACTGGTTCCTTTTGTTCCACGTAGAAAGAACATAGGGTTTCAACGATATATCTCCATGACATTTTATTCTCTGCAATAACCTTCAACTAGCTCCGCGACTGCTCCCACTATAGCTTACAATATTTCCTCACGCGATATGATCTCCTCCATATCACTATTGGACACGCCCAACTGGTTGTTTCTCACTTGGGTTCCACTCTATGGCCCACCGGTAGAGTGTAGTGCCAATAGAGTATCTCCTTAGCTAGCGTATGTCCAATCCATCTTCATTTTCTGATGTATATTTTTTGAGTAATAGGTTGTTTGGAAGTTGGAGTGAGCATCGTTAATTATAGTATCAACCGAAAATATAGTGTCAGAACAATGCCTCACAGACAGTGAAAGGTGGGAATCATCAGGCATTGGAACATACTTCATTGGATACTAAGGAAATGGCTTTGTTATACTGTATCTATAATCATGGTTTCACTTTTGAATAGAGTTGAAACTTTGAACTTTCGATGATTCTCAAATTAGAACAAAACAGCCTCATCTCATCACTTTCGAATTCTACTTGTTCTACAGATAAACCTCATTTTAAAATCGGTCGTTAGAAAGCACATCAGCTAATGAACTGTTTCAGTGAAGCATTTAGAATAACTCCAGTAATAACTGGTGCGTAGGTGGTTCGGTGATAGAATGCTTGCCAGCCAGCCAGCCATCCAAGTGACAGGTTTGGCTTCAACTTCCAGCGGACACACCTTGCCTAATACTGGCGTAATTTACTAGCCGGTAATAAGTTCGGGAAATAGAGAAGGTTGTGGACATGCTTCTAGGAACCGCTAGTGAGATTCCAAAGTTCGAAGTCTTTATGTTCCACTCTTGAATACAAGGAGAGTGAAAAAGGGAAGTTTAACTGAAAATTGCCTTGATGTTTTTTTAACTTTCACATTTGTCAACTATTTCTTGGATAGAGTACACACGGTTTATTTCCTCGCTTAAATATCGATTAGACGTAAGTAGTAACTGGGATTATTGACCTGCCTTCTAAATACGTTCTTCTGTTTATTAAAGCGAAAATAACAAGGTATCTTTGCTAAGCTCCTTGTTCTTTTCTCCCTAGTGTCTTGTTTACTCTCAGCCATTGAGATATTGACTGGATATTGTCCAGCGGCAAACATCTCAGTTATTAAAGGCAATTTCTTAAAATTGTTGTAGGTGTGAGTTAAGTATTATTATATTATTATTGTTCCCTTGGGTTCCTAGTGGAACATAGGGCTTCAACTGCACGTCTCCACTTACTTCTGTCTTCTGCTGTACTTTTCACCTGCGTCCATGTTAATCCATACTGTTTCAATTCCTCGTCGCACGATCTCCTCCATGTCACCCTTGGACGTCCTATTCGCCGTTTACCTTTCGGGTCCCACTCGAGCACTGGCCTGACGCGCGATGTCATCCAGTGAGTGTCCGACCCATCTCCACTTTCTCCTGCATATTTGTTGAGCGATTGATTCTTGTTTTGTTTGTTCCCATAGTTTCTTGTTGGTGATTCTTTCCGGCCATCTGATCTTCAGTATAGAGCGAACGAAGACAGCTGTTGATAAAGGTCTGCAACAGGCTGTTGGAAATATTCTTTGTGACCCGCCGCCAAGTTTCTGATCCATCCGTATAGAAGAACTGACTGACTTGACGTTTGTATTGAAAATCCGAATCACTTTGTTGTTGATGCAGGTTGAGTGACAGCGGAAGATTTCCAGATTGGTTTCAGGTTGATGAATGTGTTTCTCGCCTTCCCGATTCTCGCTCGATTTGACATCGTCGTCCGTTCCTCCTGTAGTTGAGACAATGCTCCCTAGATAAGTGAGTGAATGAAGTAACCTCTTTCAAATCCCTCCCGTTGATGGTGATTGGCGTTGGATGTTGCTGCTGTTGTTGTTGTTGTTGGTTGGTTATTTTCATAACCTCTGTCTTGTCTATGTTCACCTATGTGAGTTAAGTAATCAACTGTAATTTCGATGAAAAAAAGAAGATGAAGCTAGACTGATATTGTTAGATTGTTGCTCTGTGTGTCATGAGATAATTAGCGTTTGGAGAACTTTTCACTGATTAATAATTCAACGATAATAAAATCCGGAGATTTAGCAGTTCTAACAAGTTGTAAACAGGTATTATTCAAATAGCTTCTTAACCTTCTCCTTCTGGTCATCAGATATCCCCCCATCCATGAAATAAATATATATCACTGGAAATTTCTCAACCATTTTGATATTCACTGATCTCCTCCTTCTTTTTCTTTTCAACTTTTTTTTTCTACAGGTTACATTTTTATGTCGTTCATCAAAAAGTCTATACAATACAAGTCGTTCACGGGGTACCCCTGGAGGTGTTTTTTCTACAGACCCACACTTAGCCACAGCTGGAAAGTTGAATCTTGTATCAAATGGTGATTTAGACATTGCTGATGTGAATTTAGCCGATATGGATCCAGAAGTGATACGGGTTAGTTGTTGACGACGTTTAGTAATTTCGTATTATACTTAGATTTTAAGTTCTGTAGGAATTTTGATTAATTTCACTGTGGGTTTCATCAAAAACCGACATCACTTTAGGAATTATGAAAAAACAAACAAACTCAGAACATTCTGAGTTCGAGCCCTGGTGGTGGGGTTATTGGTGTGTTATGCAGAAGAGTCCCAAACTAAGACAAAATGTCTGTCCAGCTCTGCTTGGGTTTTTTAATGGCTCAACATTGAAATGTCATGTTAATCAAATGTAGCGACCGCTTAACGACATATATATATATATCACTGATTAATTGGTATGGGTAGTTGGATTCCACTTACATCAATCAGTGTAGTGCTTGCTGGTCAGATTGTCGAAGTGGTTTAAACACCAAACGGCTGTTTCACTGACTTGCGGCTGAACTCATCATCTGTGTACTCGATTCCACCCAGTTCAGAGAGTCGAATTAGTTCAGACTGACGCCTACAACTGGACTAGTTGGACATTTATTTCTACCTAGAGAACTGGAAAACCTTGATTTCAAACCTGTGGTGTACATGAGCTCCAGGATCCGAGTAGATCGAATGACGTATGAATTTGTTTTAGTCACTAGAAACCATAGGAATGTCTCTCCTGATGCTGCTCCAGCTCCTTGTGGATGCGACTTCAAGTCATAGGCTCGGGAGTGATGACCCCTCCAGACAACGACTTGCTTTGATTTGAGCATCCTGGCAGTATTTTGGTCCTTGCTAAAACCAAGCGATCTTGTGTTTTAGTAATAATAATAGTTGTGACGTGGTTTTACATACTAAAATGGGATATGATTGGTGTTAATATGAGATACTTAATACTTAAGTTGTGTATTAAAACCAATAATCCTATTACAAGATTTGTCAGCAACAGTCTAAAAATATTCTAGTGTTCTTTTGCAGGGATTTGATTGGTTACAGGATTTCATAATGAGCTGACGACATTGGTTAGAGAACCCTTGGAAAACCTACAAGTAGTACTGGACAGCTGTTTCGTCCTAGTCTGAGATCCTGTAGAGCAGTACGCACCCACTGGGGTTCAAACCGAGGATCTACCATTTACAAGGCAAGCTCATGGACAAATAAGTCACTGGGACCCGATCCAGTAGTGGCCCATGAATCGCAACATCTGCCAATGCACGATAATAGCGTGACCACTAACCAATGTTCTCGGCGACTATTTCTCCTCACACCCGACCTGCTATATCCCCCCTCGTTCATGACGTCTCACTAGAATGAGCTTGGTTTTTTAACCGGAAGGTGCTCATTTCGAACCCCAGTGGATGAGGAGTCCCAAACTAGCATGAAACAGCTATTCAGCAATCCCAGGTTTCCTAATGGTTCTCTAACCAATGTCAGCTCATGATGAAATCCTGTAGCCAATAAAGATAGCTAGAATTCGATAAATGATTGTATTTCGCAGCCACTTACTACTACTCAGTTCTTCATTTTATCTATCGTGAAGTGATATCTAACTCGATACATCAAGACTTACTTTGATTGGACACTAGTTAACCGGTTTCATGTGTCTAGTCCTTTTTCTTTTGGTGCAGACTGAATTCTATCAGTTGAGTTTGCAATGTGGTGATCCCCATGCTAGGTGGCTCGACATTTTGGTGCACTTTGAATTGTTGATATTAGATGGTTGGAGGCATTCTGTGGGGGGAGCCTCCAAAGCCTCAGGATCGTCGGGGGTGGGTGCCTTGCGCTGCGGGTTGGCTACTTTTCCGCACACCTCTTGAAATGCTCCCATATGACTGGGCGTCTTACATAGCCTCTCCTGAGGAAGTCCTACTCACTGCCTTCACGTGGCGGAGGTGTTTTTTTTCACCAAAGTGAGAGGGCGAAAGCGGATGCCCGGCGCTCTTCACCGGGTTGACTGTCCATTGGATGACAGTCTAGGGGAGATGGCTAAACCCTGATTCCAAACCTCCAACGACTGGCGTATGAAGCTCACTGGAGCTCACCGGCAGACGTATGGACAAAGGGCTTGTTGGATGTCCTGGATGTCTGGCCCCATTCAAAAAGGCGTATGAACCGAACTCCGGTCACCGGCTGCCAATGGATAGTGGACTCCCTACTCCACTCCTACTGCCTTGTAGGTCACACTTGGTTGTGTAAAGGCTAGAGCTGCACTGTCAAACAAAAGGCCGAGCGATTCTGGGGACATCACTCGTACCAAATTCCCATGAAACTTCATGAACTCTCTTACAAACGACTCTCATTCGAGATGTTTATGAAGCCGGCTCATCCTCCCGTAGGAGATAGCCGAAGTAAAGTAAAGTAAGTATTCTGTGGGGGGGGGGGAGCCTTAGACATCTAGGTTTTCGGAAACTCCTACAAGTTAACTAACAAATCTACTTCGATTTGATAATATTATTTATTCAGACGACAAATAGAAAACTCTATCTGAATATGAATACTTTCCTGCTTGAAATAAATTGATATTTTTTAAAATGTTGTTTTGCAGGGATTTGATTGATTTTGAAGTTTGATCACGGATTGATATCAGTTAGAGATGTTTCGTCCTAGTTTGGGACTCTTCACCGTGGATTGAACTCAGCACCTTCAGGTTATGAGGGGAACTTGTTGACCATGCATTCATTCAGCCAGTGGAACAGAATTCAATAGTCCATTGTATTCTAACTGATGTCTATCCCTAATCTAACTTCAATTCATGTTCTCTTCTCCTCTGGCATTTTTGACTTCTTGTTGTTGTTGTTGTTAAACTTTTACTTCTAGCGTGAACTCAAACGTCTCTATACACAGATTGAATTATACAAAACTAAGGCAATGAGAAAGGATAATCCTCATATTAGTAAACGTAGAGGAGGGAGGAAACAACGTCGGTATGTTTTTTTTACGCTTAAACAATTTTTTTTTCAACTATTTATTTGTGTTTTCATGTAAACACTCAATTTATGAAATTTAAGACTTATAACCATTAGAAATGCGAGTGCCATTTCTGGATAAAATTATAATAATATGAAAAAAATTTAAGTTACTTAATAATAATAATAATTCGCTTTATTCCAAACAGTACTGTGATACAGAATGGAATTCTCAGCATTTTTACTACAGTATTGCATCCAGTTAGTACATTATCAATAAATAGAATTCTACATAGATTAAGAAAATCTCAGTTCATTATGACAACAACATATTGGCATGTCGGTAGCAAAGCCAAAATTGAACAGAGTGTTTGAAGGTGTTAGAAAAGTAGGTGCTGTCATATTTACTGGCGTAAGCGAGAGAAAGAAACAAAGCAGCACATAACGGAAAAGAGAAAGAAAGTGTTGTCCCTATAAATGATATGAGTTGGAAAGACGAGATCCAGTTGTACTACTGACTATTTAATGAATTATAGGTGTCACGCCTAATGCTTTCTTTATCGCACAGAACACGAGCTAAGTAGGGTATGGTTGAGTTTTTGTACTTGCTGGTGCGAGCATATAGTTTTCTATATAGGCTTCTGGTTTCGCCTGATGAGATGCAAGGGGAGAGTTGTGAGTGAAGAGGGTGGTGTGAGTTAGATCAAATGGATTTGGCCCATTTTTCACATGAGTCCATGTGCCTGTCAACCAGAATATTAACAAGCTGGTTAAGTGGCACGTTGCTTACCGTGCTGAAAACCTTTAACATCCTGCGTAATATGTTATAGTCTTTCTTCAGTAGCCCGGGAAAAACTAAGGGGGAACAATAGAGAATAATAGGCAGAATGCGAGAATTAACGAATTGTAGGAGTAAGGGTTGGGTTATACCAGAATGTCTTAACTTCTTAATGTAGAAGGTAAGACGGAATGTTTTCTTAGAAATTGCTAAGATATGAGACGACCAGGAGAGATCAGTAGATAGAATCATGCCTAGGTATTTAATCTCCGACTTGGTTTCTATTTCAGTGCCATCTATGTTGCACACCTCGTGAGAGCCAACCAGTTTGTTTAGGTCGGATTTATGCCTAAAGGTGAAATTGACTGTTTGGCATTTGGAGGGGTTTAAGGTAAGACCGTTTTCCTTGGACCACTGGCTGATTTCTGACAGAAAGCCATTTAGCTTAGAGCAGTCACTTTGACATTTGACAGGCAAAGATACTGTCAGGTCGCCAGCATATTTGACAAAATTAATGTCATTTGGAAGCTATTCGTCATTTAACGCTGAATATACCTGATTCTCTATGTCATTATTATTATTTATTCCTTGTGTTCTGAGTGGAACATAGGCTTTTGGTGGTACATCTCCATTCGCACCCGGTTTCCAAAAATACACCACTGTTATCCATAAGTTTTTATTCCTATTTCACAAGATCTCGATATCACCCTCGGATTCATGTCCAACTCGTCTCTGACCTTTCATGTCCAACTCGATGATCTGCCTGGTGTGTGATGTCACTTGAGTGCCTCCTGTTACATATTCGTTGAACAATAGGCTGGTTGGCTGGTTGGGTGCTTTCAGATTTGGCGTATGCTTTCCAACCATCTGAGGTTCAGTACAAAGACAGTGAAGACAGCTGTTGATGTGTGTCTGAAGCCTGTGGAGGAACGCCACCTAGTTTACCAGGTGTTTCTAGGCCCAGAAAATTGGGAAGGTTGGGTCTCACGGAATTAGCAACTGTAGCGCGTAGAAAACAAACATATGGCTACTGAAACTTCAAAGCACAGTAAAAGCTTTCAGTGCCTCTGAAGTACATGCACTCGATTATTCATGATTGATAAATAGTACTCATTCTCAAGTATTCTTGAATATCTCCTGTTGGAAAGGAAAGAGCTAGATAAGAAGGTGGTATTTCCATGTTAGATAAGTTTGTTTGAAATAACACAAGTGGATGCAGTATTAATAACTAGACTTTCCGAGCGATCTATCTCTCATGTTAAGTGGTATAATAGAGTGAGCAATATTGAGTGCTAGGTAAGGAGAGGAAATCAATCTACGAGGTTGTGAAGCTACGTCGACTGAGATGGTTAGGACATGTGCTAAGTATGCCTAGTCATCGCCTTCCTCGACGAGCAATGTTAGCTGACATAAGGTCAGGTTGGAAAAGAGCCAGTGGTGGTCAAACGAAAACATGGCTTTATCAGTCAATGAAATCCACAAAGTTATTAGCAGCACGTAGGAAGGTGTAGACTTCCTGACTGGTTGGGGTCCTCAGGACGGTAAAC
This sequence comes from Trichobilharzia szidati, assembly GCA_944472155.2. NCBI lineage: Eukaryota > Metazoa > Platyhelminthes > Trematoda > Strigeidida > Schistosomatidae > Trichobilharzia > Trichobilharzia szidati. The sequence goes on from OX235271.1 coordinate 29,710,000, forward strand.
ACCAATGAGCTGGAGACAATTGTTGATATGACTCAAAATCGTCGTTCTCAATGGCTGGCGCAGATGCATCCACTCCTGTGACTTATAATTTCCAATGAAACTATATTGTTCTTCGTTATTACTATTCCTTTTGTGTCATATCCCTTTCTACTGTCTCTATTTTGCATTTCTTCTACTTTCTTCTCTTGCTTTGTGTGCTACATGGAGTGTGGCGACTTGAATTGCTGCACATCGGTGCAAAGTTCTATGTTGAAAATAGACAGACAGACAGACGAGCATAATCATGTCAATTGATATGATTGCGAGCAATAATTTTATGTTCGAAACGTCGTCCACTTGTTAATACTGCATCGCTATCTGATATTTCAAATAAACTTATTTAATATGGGATTAAATTCCATCATCACAGTGACCAAATTCTACACTTGCATTTGAGAAAGTGATATTCCTAAGACAACTGATTGAAATATTTGTCTTCACATAATATTAGTGCTTTGGAAAATCTGCGTTGCAAGTGATCTGTCAAATGTGGCCAGGAGCAGTTAACGACAGTTAGAAGAAATCCCGATGTCATGCAATTTACAATAGGAAATTTTACTAAAGACCACTTAATACTGCACAATGCACTTGTGACAGTTAGGTAGACAGAAACAGTCAGCAGTTAGTGATCATGTCTGAAGAATTTTCAAACTTTTTTGCATTACTGAAATTGTTCGCTTGTAGAATACAACCAGTAATAGATTTGGTATTGACCTACTAAAATACCTATCCAGCTAGTTAATAGTAAGATCGTTTTGCTTTCTTAATCCTCACCTTTCTATATCCTCTGTTTGTCTATCTTCAAAATGTGCCAAGAAAATTTTATCTTATTCTTATTGTTCGTTCCTTGTATTTCAAGTGGGACATCTCAGCTGCGTCTTGTTCCTGCAACCACATCCAACTAACTTCACCACTACTGCCTGCCTACATCTCCTCCATGAGATCCTCGAATCTCCACACCCATCAAATTGCTTCCCTTTCTGGTTCCACTTGATAGCCTGCCTGGCTTGTGGTACCAGTTTGCTGTCTCCTCAGCGTTTTCCACGTCTTTTCCATTTCTTTCTACATATTTTTGTGGGGGTGGGTGGGTGATAAACTGGTTAGTTGGCTGGTTCGTTTCTTGTTGCTTCTTTATCCTTTCTGGCTGGCCGTCTGATTTTCAGTATCGAACCAGCGAAGTCAGCCAGCTATTGATGAAAGTCTGCAGTAGTCCTTTTGAGATGTCAAATCTGTGAACCTTATAGAAGCGCTTACCTGATATTACTGTTAATTAATGTTAAATAGTTTATACAATCAGATGACAGATTGTGTAATATGGTAGAATAATAATAATGGAGTTTAGTCTATGTCAACTTAGAATTTCGGTTCATCACTTCTGCCTACTTACAACTTTATAAGTAGAATGTCTCATCAGAGTGAAATGCAAAACAAGACATTTATATTCAATCAGATCACCCCAGGCTTTACTCTAGTACACACAACTTTGCAAACAAATATTAAACATACAATAACTAACCACAGGAGATGTTTTCTGACACCTTGTATGAGCTGTCTGGTTATCCTGTCAACATAACTGTCACCAACCATAGGAGCAGTTGGAATGATTAATTGCACATGGTTGGGGATAAAATTAATTATCTAAAGTTTTTTGGTCTTTTTACGAGTTGATCACGGACTGATATCAGTTAGAGAACCATTGAAAACCAAGGAGTACTGGACAGCAACTGTTTTGTCAGTCTAGTCTGAGAATCATCGGCAGTACGCACTCATCAAAGGAGGTTCAAACTCAGGACCTTCCGGTTACAAGGCAAGCTGGCTCATATACCATACAGCCACTGAGACCGGATTTAGTGACTGGCCTATGAATTCTGCCTTCTACCAATTCGTGATTTAGCGCGACCCCAACCATTGTCGTTGGTGGGACATCCATCCACACACGTGACATCTAATTGGACCTCACTGGTCACGACTTCTCACTAGGACTCCAGGAAACTCCATCCTGCAGCAAGTCACTAGCGAGCATCAGAATAATTTTCTAAAGTTTTTTGGTTTTGTAAGGGTTTGTTATGTTTTTACGAGTTGATCACGTGTGTACTGTCGATGATTCACAAACTAGGCTGTCCAGTACTCCCTGGTTTTCAATGGTGCTCTAACTGATATCAGCCCGTGATCAACTCGTAAAACTAATTAGCTTGTTTCTTGGTTGAGAGTAACTACGATTTTTTTGAGTAGAAAGCGATTGGGCGAAAGTTTAGCGAATAGAATTTCGCCCTACTCGTTCTTCTCAGTGTCGCAGATCATAGGTTATTTGATGATAGCAATAATAATAATAATTCATTTCTTAAGTCCCTAGGAGAAAATAAGGCTTCAGTCGCACATCTTTTTAACTTCACTCACTTCTCTACTAGCGTTTCCAGCTGATTGTACAACTGTCCCTAACCTTTAGTTTCCTCTTTCTATGATCCTTCTCGTGTCACACTCAAAACCACTTGTTGCCGACTTGTTGCTTCCCATTCGGGTTCCACTTGAGGGCATGGTGCGTATGTGCTATGCCTCAGTGGTCTCCTCTATCCTATCTATGTCCAATCCATCTCCATTTTCTTCTGCATATTTGTCAATCAACAGGTTTGTTGGCTGGTTCGTAACCAGAGTTCCCTGTCACTTTTTGACTAATCCATCATCATTTAATCTTCAGTATCGAGTAAAGGTAGCTAACACTGTTGATGAGAGAGATTGCATTAGTCTGCTGAAAATGCTCTAGGTGACGTGTCAACTTAATCAATAGATAGTTGTTTTCGTGATAGTCATAGTTTCCGATATTGTTTATTTAAATCTTCATATGTTTCTTTGTAAAACTATGTGTGCTTATCATGCTTCACTTAAGAAGTCATAAATACGCATTGAAGTTCCTGTTTTTGTGAATGATTCTCTGAACAAAGACATATTTAGCCAAATGTCCCTTATAATTAAGGAAGTGTGTGTGTGTGTGTATGTGTTGACGTGTGAACGTGTACTTCCTAGTCATCCTTATTTCCATCTATTTATAGAGATGTCAAGAAGGTACAACATGTTTTTATAGAGGGTATGAATCACAGGGCCAAACCAACCAAATTTTCATTTTATATAATAGGTGAAATTATTGTTATTATTTTTGAAACTTACCTGGCGCCGGGTTCAGGGTGATCAAGAATGCTCTGACCCCGGGTGGAGGCACACTATTGCACCTCGGTGGGTTGAAACTCGCGACGGACCCTAATCGGGTGCGCTCGGACGTGTAGTTTTTGTCAGTGGGGAGGCCTCACGGTCCTCCCTTTACGCGTCGGTGGCATAGCGATTAGGACGCTCGCCGACCATGCACATGGTCCGGGGTTCGAACCCCGGCCAAAGCACTCCTTTACCTCGCTAAGCCAGAAATAATGCTGGTGAAGAGGAAAGGTTGGGCATGAGGCTAGCAACCCCACTCTGTAAAATAAACACTGCTACAGAAACTTCAAGCCACAAGCTTGAAGCCCTATGTTCCACTGGGGAACGCGAAGGAAAAAAAAATTGTTAAGTCAATCTACTTGAATATCCGTTAAGCTTAATCATTTTGTGCGATGAGGTGTGAACCGAAGTGAGTTGATCTATGTCTGAGCAGGTGTTGTACACTAATCCACCTGACCCTTTCTTCTATAGGCAGTGAAAACTCATGATGAAATAAGGTTCATTTCACTCACTAGTTTATGTTGTGCCTTAAATTTTCACGTTATCAAAGGTGCTAATCAGATTACTTACTTTACTTTTTACTTTACTTCGGCTATCTCCTACGAGAGGATGAGCCGGCTTCATGAACATCTCGAATCATCGCTGCCCAGGCGCGGCGATCTGATGCAAGGTTTTGCGACAGGGTTATCCAATTCTTCTTCCACAGACGGAGTCCGTAGACGGTTTGTAGCCCCAGGCACTCCATATCAGCCTTGACTGTACCAAGCCATGTTTTCAGCTGTCCACCCCTGCGACATCGCCAAGATGGTAATGGCGAGGGATTTAGAACTGATTTGAGCAGGTCATCATCTGGTCGGCGCAGAACATGGCCAAACCACCGAAGGCGACGTTGTTGGACCAGTACTGGAATTTGGTTGGTGTTGTAGCAACGACGACGCACTTCTTCGTTGGAGAGTTTGTCCTGCCAACGAACATGCAGAATGTACCTGAGGCACCAATGGTCTACTACCTCAAGTCTGCGTACATCTTCCGCGCGAAGAGGCCAGGTTTCACAGCCATACAGGAGAACGGATCGTATGGAGGCTTGGTAAACCCGAATTTTAGTCCTGAGACTGATTTCCCTCTTGCTCCATAGAACGCTTCTCAGCTGAAGAAACGCATTCCGGGCGTTGGAGATCCGCGCATTCACTTCGTTTTTCGCTTGACCGTTGGGAAGCATTATGGACCCCAGATATCTGAAGGATGGTACAATTTCAATAGGTGCTCCATTCAGGTATAAGATTTCATCATTGCTGGTGGGTGTGTTCGAAAACATTTTGGTTTTGGAAGTGTTGATTTCCAAACCGATGGTAGACGCGAGGTGGTTTATCTGATCGAGCGCCTGTTGCATATCGGGGAAGTTTTCAGCTAGTAACACGACGTCGTCGGCGAATTCGAGGTCGGTTATGTGAATATCGGGCGAAAGTTGGACGCCGTAGTGCTCGGTTAGGGCGTGCCGCAAAATCCAATCAATTGTGAAATTGAACAGAATGGGGGATGCTGGACAACCTTGCCGGACACCGCTGGTTACCTCAAAAGTGCGAGACTCTTCACCGTTCACTCGGACTCGAGCTGTGGTGTTGGAGTAGTATGACCTGAGCAGGTTGATTAGCTTGGTCGGAACTCCGTCGAGCTCCATTAGATACCAGAGTGCTCCTCGATCAACTGAGTCGAATGCAGCTCGGAAGTCAATGAAACAAGCAACCGTCGGCTGTTGATATTTGTCCCTGTGTTCCAAAATTCTTCGTAGTGTGAATAATTGATCAATACAGCCTCTTCCAGGTCGAAATCCGGCTTGATTTGGCCTTGTTCGCACGTGGCGTTCGGCAGCGAAGCGGTTCAGGAGAATGGAAACAAAAACCTTAGCAGCGATATCAACCAGACTTATGCCTCGGTAGTTCTCACATATTGACCTGTCTCCCTTTTTGTGGAACGGTAGCAGAATAGCGAGTGCAGCGAATCGATTAGCGCTGGAGTGCAGGCCTTGTATATTTCTGGAGGTAGACCATCTTCGCCCGGAGCTTTCTTGTTCTTGAGTCTGTTAATTGTTTTAGCTATTTCGGTTGGAGTGGGTGGATCGCAGTCAACTACGTAGGGTGTTGGTAAGTGTTGTATCGGTCGATGAGGCGGTTGACCAGAGTTGCGATTGAGTAGCTGCTTGAAATGTTCGGCCCATCGTTCCATCTTACCATTGGTGTCCGAAATAATTTCTCCTGATTCTGTGCGTAACACAGCATGGCTGTTAAGGCGTTTGCCAGATGATAGGCGTATAAGGCGATAAAGTTTTCCGAAATCGCCTACATTTGATGCTCCTTCCATGTTAGTCGCCACATTAGACCAATAGCGATTTCTATCATTCCTAGCAGACTGTGTAGCTTTGCGCCTGAGGGAGCGATAAACTGGAGACTTTGCTAGGCGAGCGTCTCTGGCTTGCGAGGATAGTTGCATAGTGTGCTCTGAAATCCAGTCTTTCTGTTTGTTGGATGTGGTACCCAAATGCGACATTGAAGCTTTAGAGACTACTTCTTTGAAATGATTCCATCGTGTCTCAGGTGTATTAGAAGATGTGGATGTTGGCTCATCTGCGGCGCTTAGTTCGGCCTGGATTTGTTTGGACAAGGCTTGTCGCTTTATCGAACATTGAAGCGGGGCAACATTGATACGCTTCAGAGGTCGCACCTTCTGGCGTGTTGTTAAACGAAGTTTGAATTTCGCCCGAACTAGAGTATGGTCTGATCCCCCTTTGTTTCCGGCCTCTGCGCCGCGATAGGATCGGCAGTCCTCCACCGAGGAGATCCAGCGTGAGCGCACTAGGATGTAGTCAATCTGATGTGCAGTGCGACCGTCGTTCGAATACCAGGTGAGAAGATGTTTTCTAGGGTGTTGAAATCGAGTGTTGGTGATGTATAATCGATTGTAGTCAGAAAAAGCTAAAAGTCTATCACCATTACGGCATTGCTGATCGAGACCGTGTTTGCCTAGTATATGTTTCGTCGCGTCGTCTGAAGGGCCAGTGCGGGCGTTCCAATCGCCGGCTACTATGAGAACGTCACGCTTTGGGATTTTGTTGATTGCCTCTTGAAGATTGTCATAGAATTCGTCTTTGATACTTTCATCAGAGTCGAGGGTTGGGGCATAGACAGCGAGAACAGAAATGTCGAGTGGGGAACCCTTGAACCTAGCGATTGCAACTCTGGAGTTGACCGGTTCGAACGATATTAGGGCATTATTGGCTTTGTTACTGAGTGCAAATGCTACCCCATGTTGTCCCGAATTATTCTGGGGTCCACTATGAAGCAACCAGAATGAAGAATCTGTTCCAGGTACGGCTATTCGGCGGGAGCCATGATCGGGCAACCTCACTTCAGATAGACACGCTATGTCCACCTTGTAGTCATATAAAGAACGCATGGTGATAGACTGGCTACCAGGGTCCAACAGCGTCCTAACATTCCAGCAGCCAACAAATAGTTGGTTCCTAAGTGTTAATTTCCCAGCTGGCTTACTTTTCACACTGGCCACCGGGTGAGCACAGGGCGCGTCGCTTACCGGGAACGCCGTAGCTTGGTGAGAGTCGTTTGTAAGAGAGTTCATGAAGTTTCGTGGGAATTTGGTACGAGTGAAGTCCCCAGAATCGCTCGGCCTTTTGTTCGAGAGTGCAGCTCTAGCCTTTACACAACCAAGTGTGACCTACAAGGCAGTAGGAGTGGAGTAGGGAGTCCACTATCCATTGGCAGCCGGTGACCGGAGTTCGGTTCATACGCCTTTTTGAATGGGGCCAGACATCCAGGACATCCAACACGCCCTTTGTCCATACGTCTGCCGGTGAGCTCCAGTGGGCTTCATACGCCAGTCGTTGGAGGTTTGGAATCAGGGTTTAGCCATCTCCCCTAGACTGTCATCCAATGGACAGTCAACCCGGTGAAGAGCGCCGGGCATCCGCTTTCGCCCTCTCACTTTGGTGAAAAAAAACACCTCCGCCACGTGAAGGCAGTGAGTAGGACTTCCTCAGGAGAGGCTATGTGAGACGCCCGGTCATATGGGAGCATTTCAAGAGGAGTGCGGAGGGGTGGCCAACCCGCAGCGCAAGGCACCCACCCCCGACCATCCTGAGGCTTTTGGAGCCATCAGATTACACATTGTGATGCATATGGTTTGCTAAATAAAATATTTTCAAAAATTGAATTTAACTTGTCTTTTAAGTGTCTGAATGAGAAGTTTCGGCAATATTAAAATGAATCTCCCAGCCTTCTATGTTAAAGCACAGAGTACGGTTCGGATTATTCTAGATTGTCCGCACATTGACGTCGTTTTTTCAAATAAAGGCATTTAACTCTTAGCACAAACCGATAGATCTCAAGTTACACATTTTAGTGTCTTAAAATGAGATATTTTGGAAACCGAACCAACACTACATAGTAGTACTCCAGACCTTTATAAACCTCATCCAACAGTTATATGATGATGATGGCACATTCTGAGCGATTCACACCAGAAAACTCAGAGAAACCTTTGAAGTTAAGACAGGCAGTCAGGCGAGACTGCTTACTGTCATCGATGATATTCCTGAATATGGTGGACTGGATCATACATACGGGGTAGGCCTAGGGAGTGAGAAGGCAGGAATACGTTTGACCGACAAGAAGACTGTAAATGATTTGGACTTTGCAGGCTATTTATATTTAATGTCACAGAAACTCGAAGATTTACAGTCGAAGACAGGACTCCAAGTGAACATAGAGCCAGCCGACAGAGGTGATAAAGATGACCAACCATCAAAAACAGGCACGAATTACTACCATCATCAACAGGCGAAATCTGAAGGAGGCCACCACTTTCACTTACCTCACCTGAGAAGCATCGTTTCAACTACAGGTGGCGACACGAATGAGAAAAGGCAGGAAAGACTTTTATTACTCTGAAATCAGCTTGGAACTTTACTGTTCTAAGCATAAAGAACAAAATTCGGATTTGTTTTGATAAATCAAAGACTAGATGTGTCACCGGAAGCATTTCCAACAGGTGACGACAGATGGTTATAAACATTTGCCCCTTTCTCTTGATAACGAAGATCAGATAGCTGACCAGAGGGGATGAGCAGGCAAAAAAAGAAAACTCGTAAAAAAATATTAATTCACAATATGATTGAGAGTGATATATGCGTGATAGAGGAGATGAGGGCTTATAGAAAATCTGAATTAAGTAGGACTGCAGAGAACAGGGTGAAATGGAGATGTTTCTGTCGAAGCTCTATGTTCCACTCGGAACCTAATAGTAATAATAAGAGTGAGACATGATTTTGTTTATTACTTTAGCGTCTTTTTTTCCCTACTTGACAGGTACTATAAACTGTGATAGGAGTCGTTTTTGTGTCTTTGTTTATATTATGGTATGCGTTAACAATAGTGTCATAAATGATATTCTCCTCTCATTTTAGGTTTTCGCTACAACCATTTCATAAACGGCATCATGGACAAACATCATCTGTTCTGAGTGGTAATGTCCCACTAGTTGGAATACAATCAGACACAGGATGTTGTTGTAATGAATGTCAATCATCAAAATTTACCATACGATTATGCCCACATCATTGTAGTCGACATACAAGCGGTGCAAGTCGTACAGGTTGTTCAGCTACTAGTGGAACAGGAGGCGGAGGAGGAGGTGGTGCTGGCGGTGGTGGTGGTGGCATGAATCGTGGAAATTATTCAACTGTTTTACACGATGAAGAAATCTCCAAACTCTCCGAGGAATCAACAAACAGTGCTGATGATCATTCATCACTCGGTAATCTACTACAAGCTCAACAACAACAACAGCAACAACAATCAACTCATACACAATCACCTCAACAAATACCACAGAGTAAATTGTCCAGCTCAGTGGATGCAAAACACAGTGATAAAGAACCAACCACTGCTGTTGACCACAGTGGAAGTGATACAAAACCTTCGAAGTCTAAATCATCTGGTAAAACAAGATAAAGTTAGTTCAAAAAAAGAGATTTACTCACAGTTTTCTCTTTTTCATTCTTTACCCCCTTCCCTAGTGTGGAACACATACACGGATCCAGGTTTTTGAAATTTCAGTAAATTGAAATATCCCCATATATTGAAATCAAAACAAGATTTTGAGCGAACAATTGTTTTCGATAACTTCTTCTTCAGGCTCTACAGTTATAAATCCATGAATAATAGAGTACATATAGCCAATAAAGGCAAATGAAAATAATATCAGAAACTGTATTGGGGTGCATGTGTAAGTTGAGATGATAGTCCATTAGTTAACATAATCAATCAAATGTGTATAGGGTGTATAGTCAGAAAAAATGTGATGAAGTGTGAATGAACAATTGGGTGATATAGTGCTGTTTTATAGTCAACAGAATACAAGTGTCATTGGGGTGAGAGAAATGCGATAACCACAAAATACATACAAACACACATTAACAAAGGGGACACTGAATGTGAGGGCTGACCGATAATGTCTAATGATAAAATAAAGAGGCTAAATTGTAAATTGTAATAAGATGTTACAGAGTTGGTAGGCTTAGTATAAAATCACAAAGGTTGACAAAATTAAGGGTAACAATGAGGTGAAATAAGCTGGGTGGAGAAATGGATAATAAAGACATGATATTACAAAATGATAATAATGGTAATAATAATACGGAAAATTATGATCCTGGTGACCTTATAGTGGGCCAGGGTAGACAGAGAGAGTGAATAAGTTTTTTCTGTACACATAAGTCTGGTCTTTCTCTATTAATCTCTAAAGCCTCAGCTATGGCTAGGAGGCGTAATCGTGTGCCTTTGGGGAGATTGTTTGGTACTCGATACACAACTGTAAATGACTCATCTACTTTGATGCTGTGTTCGCTATCCACTAGATGAGACAGAATTGCACTATTTAATGATTTGGTTGCTCTTTTCCCAAGCCAGACAGGAATATGTTCACGAGTGCGTAAAGATAAATTCCTTTGGGTACGACCTATATAACTAGCTCCACAGGAGCAGTTGAATTTATATACACACATTGATGTCGCCATTTTGGGTAATCTATCTTTAATGCACAGTGTCAATATCGGTTTGGTTGAGAAAGTGACATGCAGTTTTGCGGCACTGAAAGTTCTTTCAATTGCTCTCGTTAATCTACGGTTTAATATGTCACTGGATATATCGCCTTTGAATTGTAAATTTAAGTAAAGCTTTTTCTTACTTACTGTGTCTCGCTTAGTTTTGTGTGCAGTTTCATAGATATACTTCTTTACAAAGTTGGTAGGATAGTCGTTTTGTAGCAAGGCGTTTGTAAGATGTTTCTTTTTTTAGTAGTGGTGAAGGTGTTGCTATTTTCATGCGTAACTTCCCCTGTTTTCTGGGCCTGCTGTTGGCTAGTAAAATAGGCGAGGTTGTGAGGAGTGGATCGTCCAGGAACTGTGAACCTTGGTTATGTACGTGATTAGCGAGCATTATAGCATCGAACAACCACTGATTCATCTTATATCACATATTCATTATGAAGTTATTTATTATTATTATTGTTGTTTCCTTTAATTCCTAGAGGAACATAGGGCTTCAGCCGTGCGTCTCCATTGCGTTCGGTTCTCTGCTAGGGTCTTCACCTGGCTACAAGTCTGCCCACACGTTTTCATCTCCTCTTCACATGACCTCCTCCAAATCACCCTCACCCTTGCACTGATGACCAACTCGCCGCTTCCCTTTCGGTTTCCACTGGAGCAATGGCTTGTCTAGTGATGTCACTTGATGGATTGTTTCCTCAGAGTATAGCCAGCCAATCCATCTCCATTTCTTCCTGCCTATTTGTTCCACAATCGGTTCCTGCTGTGCTGGTTCGCTCATTGCCAGAGATCTCACCCTGTTGCTGATCTTTTCTGGCTGGCCATCTGATATTGAGTGGTATTGAGCGAAGACAACTGTTAGTGAAGGTCTGTAGTTTGTTTGAGATGCTCTTTATGACGCGCAGTGCAAGTCTCTGATCCGTATAGTAGTGTGGTGAGAGATGGTTGCTAGCCAAATTGGTTGACAGTAATTGAGGTCAAAGGTCAAGATGGACAGGCGGATACAGTTAACATATAGATGAACTGACACAGCCACAAGAGATGCAAGGTTAACTTTGTGTGAGATACAACCAATTAACAGACTGTATTTTCTACTGACATTAGCCTACATTAATGTACATCAAAATCTATAAATACGTGTTGATTTTCCGTGATAAACGTTCTGTTGCCTGGCCCTTGTCTTCTGTTGTTACATTTGGTGTCGCTGCCAGGATTCGAACCTGGGTTGTTACAGTAGCACTGACTTCACATTGGAGTTGAAAATCCAGATCTTATTTTCATTTTCGTGCTGAGTGCTGTTGACCTCCACACAGACTTGAGAGTAGTGAAAGCTTGTCTTGCTTTTCCGATTCTTGCTTTGATATCCTCATCAGTTCCGTCCAGCTGCAGTTGAAACGATGCTTTCCAGGTAGGTAGGTAAAAGAGGTTGTTTCTTTCAGGTTCCTCCCATTTATGACGATTGTTGTCAGTTGCTGTTGTTGCTGTTGGTGGTGTTCTTATCCAGGAATTTTTATCACCTCTGTCTTCTTTATGTTCACCTGAAGTCCTACCTTCTCTAGATGCTTCTTCTGCCAAATTGTTGCTTTTCGCTTGCATATCTTCCAGTTTGTGGGAAATCAGACATATATCATCGGCGAAGTCCAGATCCTCCAAATTGGTTTTTTGTGTGAGTCCATTTTATGCCTGTTTCCTCATTGCCTGCTGTTTGTCGCATTATCCAATCTACTGCAATTAGGAAAATAATTGGCGATAGTAGGCAGCCTTATGGAGACAATATCATTCATGCAGTCACTGAGGAAGCAATAGCATTAGAAAGTTTGTGTTATTTTATTGTAGCAATAGATTTCTATATAGAAACCTATAGAAGTCCTTCAGCGGCAGATTCAAACTAATGATGGAATTTATGTGAAAATCGTATGTTGTACCATTAGTTTAACTGAAAATATGTTCTCTAGGTGACAGACAGCATTTTGGGACCAGTTAAAGGGTCATTTCTTCTACAATCTCTGCAACATATAGAATAATAAAAATGAAATCTCCATAATGTGACTTATTGTTACTATCGATAGGAGTGTAATTGTTACTGGGTAGTCAGAAGGCTTCAGTTCACTTCCATTAGGTGGTGGTGCACGGCTTTTACTCTGATGCATACTTCCACATATGGCTATTTCATAACACTGTTTGTTGCTCAATATATCAGCTCTGTCAGATTTCTGTTGCACACAGTGATGCGTTGATGACATTATGTTAAAATGTATAGGTCGATGGTTTAGTGGTAGAATGTGCTCGCCAACTACACACGTCGTCTGGGTTCGATTCCGACCCTAGATTAGAAATAGGAAGTGAAGTGGTAGAGCACGTTGACCGCTTCACTTACTTGAGAAGTACCATCAGCCCCAACGGGTTGATCTCCGACGAAATCTCAGCACGAATACAGAGGGCTAGTTTTGCATATGCCAGTTTACGACGTCTCTGGCGTAGACGTGATATCCGGCTGGCTATCAACCAAAGGGCGTGTGTGCTGCTCAGCTCCGCTCCATCCTCCTTTATTGCTGTGAGACCTGGCCATTGAGAGTGGAAGACATGAAAAGATTAGTTGTCTTTGATCATAGGTGTCTGCGTTCTATCTCCCGCGTGAAGTGGTATGATAAGGTGAGCAATATTGAGGTTAGGCGTCGAGTGCTAGGTAAGGAGGGGAAATCAATCGACGAGACTGTGGAATTACATCGACTGAGATGGTTAGGACATGTTTTACGAATGAATGCCTAGTCATCGCCTTCCTCGACGAGCAATGTTAGCTGACCATTGGGTCAGGTTGGAAAAAAACAGTGGTGGTCAAACCAAAACATGGCTTCATCAGTCAATGAAATCTACAACAGTTAGTCTAAGCCAGCCACGTAGGAAGGTGTAGACTAGCTTCCTGGTTGTGGTCCTCAGGACGGTAAAATCCAATGACTGGAGACAATTGTTGATAAGGCTGAAAATCGTCGTTCTCAATGGCTGGCGCAGATGCATCTACTCCTTGTGACTTATGATTTCCAATGAAACTATATTGTTCTTCGTTATTTCTATTCCTTTGTCTCACACCTCTGTTTACTGTCTATATTATGCATTTCTCCTACTTTCTTCTCTTGTTTTGTGTGCTACATGGAGTGTGGCGACTTGAACTGGCGCACATATGTGCAAAGTTCTATGTCGAAAACCGACCGGGTTCGATTCCAGGATGATATACTCCCTAAACCTCGCCTAATTTCCTTGGAAAGTCCGGAAAAAGTGAAGGTTGGACGTGAGGTGAACTATCTAACAGTGCGTAAATAAGCAACACCACCACCGCTACTGGAACTTCAAAAGTTTGAGTCATATTTCCCACGTGGAACTCATGATAGTACCATTCTAGTTATAGGTAGCAAAACAAACAAGTTGCAGGATTGTGTACACTTTTTCGATATGTGTCATATTTTAATAGTCATTTAATACTCTTAGTAAGCATGTGAGCTCTTATATCGCTCTTCTTGGATGCTATCATTAACCATTACTTATCAGAAATCTGAAGTATTCATTATTATTATCATTTGAAATAACCTGCGTCATCACTGAAAATAAAGGCATACAAGACAGAGCTACTCTGTCTCTCTTTGACTGTTTACTACTCTTGTCGAACGATTTTTCCATCGATAGTACACACATTTACTAAAGGTGTTAGCGCCGTATGCGGTCAAGGTTGACAGTCCTATATTTTCTATCTATCACCAGCTACAATGTTGAAACGGGGGAGTATATTGTATGGAACATAACATGTATCAAGAGGAACTTGCTTTTCAGTAATGCTGAATATTATAATCTTGGTTCTTGACAATGTCCTGTTAAGCAGAGGAGCCCTAAATTTAGACATCAGCAAAGAATTCGAGAAAATCAGTCGTATTAGCCGCGTCGGTGGCATAGTGGTTAGGACGCTCGCCGACCATGCACATAGTCCGGGGTTCTATCCCCGGCCAAAGCACTCCTTTGCCTGGCTAACTCAGAAATAATGCTGGTGAAGAGGAAAGGTTGGGCATGAGGCTAGCAACCCCATCCTGCAAAATAAGCACTGCTACAGAAACTTCAAGCCACAAGCTTGAAGTCCTGTGTTCCACTGGGGAACGTGAAGGAGATAAAAAAAGTCGTATTAGCTAGTTAAATGCTCCCCCAATCACACGTAATCTCAGCACTTTATTAGCCAATTGAGTCGAAAGCTTTATTGCCACCGGCTTTTAAATGAATTAAAAAGCGAGTTCGAATTCCATTCGAAAGACTCGATAGAATATGCGATAGATAACTTTGTTTGTCATTTTGCAGCCGATCAATTATGATTGCTCAAGCGAAGGACAAGCTGCCTAGCTGTGCCACTCCTTTAGGAATTTGATCCCGCCTTTTACAGATACCCGAAGCTATGGGAATTCGAGAGAACAATCCAAGTTTTTGCATACAAAAGAAGTTTGTTCTATCTCTGTCTCTTCCTTGCTTGCGTAGGTAAATTCTAATCAAAACCCTCCTACCATTTCTTATTTTCCATTTTCTTCGTACTTTTATGATAGTTATTTTGACTCCGATTATCTGTGCACATCACCTTTATTACTATGTAGCTTTTAAGATTTGACCTTATTCATTTATTGAATTGTCTACATATACACATACTACCTTCGTTATCCCTATCGTCACCTGCATAAAACTTATTATTATTTTCTTATCATTATAATCATCGTTATTACTGATGTTCAAAACATTTACAACATTATTGTTATTATCATCATTTGATCCACAAACTCACCATCATTGGTTAAAACTTTCATGTATAAAACCTATGTAAATTCGAGTCGGTGGCACACAAGTAGAATGCTCGCCAACCACGCATGTTGTCCGGGGTTCGATCCGCGGCCACTGAACGCACTCCTTCACCTCGCCAAACCAGTAATAAGAAAGACTGGTAAGGAAGGAAGGAAGGTTGGACATGAGGCTAGCAACCCTATCCCGTAAAAATAAACACCACTGCTACCGAAACTTCAAGCCTCTAGCTTTTGAAGCCCTATGTTCCACTGGGAATGTGAAAGAATTAAAAAAAAAAGAGTGAAAGCCTGAAGAAGATCTAATTGAAAACAACAATATTGTTCGCTTATTATTGTCTTGTTCTAATATTTCTGAAGAATTAAAAAGCTTCTATATAAATTATTCTGATCATATGTATTTTCCCCTTTAGATCTCATATTAACCCCATGGTAAAATATATGAATGCAATACAGACATTTGGATGTAGAACAACAGACTACTACTAGTCAGCATCGATGTCACCTTCTCTTTTTTGTCTCCGGATCACTTCCTCTTACCTTTATCAGGATGGGTAAGTGCGCATATGTTTACCGTGCGTGCATATTGACAAACACACACACACACAAACACATACATATACATGTGGCTGTCCAAATTGCGTAACTACATGATTGATACATTCAAATATATAATTTTTATTACCAAAGTTAACGGATTAACTGCTGCTTTCTTCTTCTCCTCCTTCTTCCTCTTTCTTGTAAAGAATAAGTAATATATATATATAAAATTTTGAGGAGAAAAACACACACACACACAAACAAACAAACAAAAGAAACCTCTGTAAAGTATATTTTATCAAATTGTATTTGTTGTTTCTTCCTTTTTTTTGCGATCTGTTTTCGTTCGTTCGTTCGTTGTTGTTGTTCTTTTTTGTTATCGTTATTATTGTTACTGTCGCTATTACCATTCGCTATCATTATGATTACTACCACTAAAGTTATTACTATTACTACTATTATTATTATTATGATTATGATGACTATGATTATGAATATTAAAGAAACTCCTTCTGTTCTTCTCTGTCTGTCTCTCCACTTCTTTTTTATCGCTCCCGAGTGGTATTAGTTATTTCAGCTGATCCGTGTTCATGTCCATGTCTTCTTCTACTTCTTCTTCGAACACTGTACTGATGATATTTCCTGTGATGATAAAATACTGACGTCTGTCTGTCTACCCTCCCCCACACCATCTCTTTCCCTCTTTTCTCTTTATTCTGATCATTTGAACAGTTCTTTTATAGACATCATGTTTCAACTATCTATATCGTGTGAAATTTCATGAGAAATGTTTTGTAAATTCGACGGTTTCTTTTCCCTAAAAAAAATCCTTCCGCCCGCTGTTCTTGGTTTTCCGCCTCTTCTGCTCTTAGTTTTCTCCGTTGTCTTTTCTTTTTGCTTCTTCCTTTCCTTTTTTTACAAATAAGAAAGTGTTTATCTTAAATCCCAAAGTGGACTCGTACAGTATTCGAATAAAATAATAATGACAATAACAACAACAACAACCACGATGATGATTTAAACAAAAACCTACTTATTATTTGTGATGTTAATAAATCATATATATATATATATATATACATATATGTATGTTATTATTTCAATGAAATGGGGGAGTTTATTCTGATTATTGTTATTATTATTATTGCTACCTTGGGCTCCGAGTGGGAACATACGGCTTCAACAGAACGTATCCAGGATAATATGAGCTCATCTTTTATTATTTCGAGGATTCTTCTCAACTGGTTACAACCTGAACGATGAAAAATATGAATTACATTACATTAAAGATTTGAACATAATTTTTCACGATCACAAGGAGTAATTGGGTAGGAAGTAAAAGTAACATTACTCCGGAGTGATTTAACTAATTAAGAGTTACAAACACTGATTATCTATAGAATAATTCATATGAACTGTGATCAATATTTGACATTTTATAAATATTTATAGAATAATTAGGCAGTTAGGCTTGGAAACAAAAACAGGCTGTTGTATATTTTTTTTGTTGTCACCAGGGCAGTGCAAGATTCACCACTGTCTCTTTCTGCGTACATAGATTTGGTTTAAGTTGTCTGATAGCAATTGCTTCAGCAAAGCATAGCAAGTTAGGTTTCTTTTGCTTGTTGATTATTTTGAATGACTTCAAGTTGTCTACATTATGACCAGTGTCTAATAGATGACGTGCAATTGCACTGTTTAATACTTGTGAACCTTTCAGTCTCAGGTTCTTTGGTATGTGTTCAGAAATGCGGACAATAACCCTTCTCTCTGTTCTTCCGATGTATGTGCTTTGGCACGTACATGTAAATTGGTAGACACAGTTGGAGGTAACATGAGGTGGGTATTTGTCCACTTTTGATTGTCTCAAACAACTAGTTGTTTGATAAACACATACAATCTTGGCAGCTGGATATGTTCTTTTCAGGGCAGCGTTCAGTCTGCATCTTATTCTACTGGCAGTATCATCACCTTTGAATGCAAGCTGCAGAAAGATAGGCTTTTTCTCTACTTTGGTGCTTTTCACTTTTTCAACATGATGTCTCCCATACTTGTCAATGAAATTTTGTGGGTAACCGTTGTCGCGTAGGCATTTCTCCACAATGGATAGCTCTTCCTCAATCTTTTCTTCTGAACACAGCTTCCTTACACGGTCAAATAATGTTCTCACCAATCCTTTTTTGTAACTTATAGGGCAGAAACTTTTGAAGTTAAGATAAACCGCCCTGCAGGTCTCTTTTCTGTGTATATATCTTATGATTTTACCGTCTATATCTCGTTGGATACCCAGGTCAAGAAAATGGAACTTCTCCTCTTTTTCATGCTCCATTGTAAACTTAATATTAGGATGGGCGCTGTTCAAGACTTTTAGTACTTGAGATGCATCATCAAAAGAATTACAAATAACGAAGGTGTCGTCGACATACCTGGTATGGAAGTTGGTCTGACTGATTGAGGATTTCAGGCTTGTTTGTTCCAGACTACCCATAAAAATATCTGCCAGAATCAGACCCAGGGAGCTTCCCATGGCGACTCCGTCAATTTGGGGGTACAGAATGTAGCTGAACTGGAACTGTACGTCTTTGGTGCACATAAGTAGAAGTTGTTTGAGTTCGTTCTTGGGTAGAGGAAGAAGTTCGGCATGTTGACATAAAATTTGTATTGTTTCTTCCAATGGGATTTTTGTAAACAGTGAAGACACGTCGAAGGACACCCTAAATTTATTTGAGATGCTTACATTCTCTAATTGTTTAGCGAATTGGAAGGTGTCTTTCAGGCTGTAGACTGCTAATTTACAACGGATTGGTTCTAACATTTCTGCAAGCCACCTAGCTACTTTGTGATACGGCGAATTAATCATAGATAATATTGATCTCATAGGGATGTTAGGCTTATGCATCTTTGGTAAGCCGTACAGGTAAGGCAATCTGGATCCCTTAGGCTTCAGTTCATTGTATATATTGTTGTCAATCAACTTCTTCCTCAAAAGTTCTCTTAGCTTCTTTGTAATCCGTCTTTCTATCGATTCGGTTTGATCTTTCTTCGATGGATCAGTTCGAAATGTTGATGAGTCATTTAGAACTGATTCCACTTTTTTCACATAATTACTTCCTACCAATTACTCCTTGTGATCGTGGAAAATTATGTTCAAATCTTTAATGTAATGTAATTCATATTTTTCATCGTTCAGGTTGTAACCAGTTGAGAAGAATCCTCGAAATAATAAAAGATGAGCTCATATTATCCTGGTACAATTATTGTTCTTGCTTTGTTCATGTTTATTGATGGGAAGAATCGCATGAAGTTTTTGAAGAACGTATCCACTCTGTACTATTCTCTGCAGACCTCTTAAGCTGGCTCCATGATTGCCTATAGTCTCTCATCTCCACCTCCTCCTCCTCCTAACACGATCTCCTCCATGTCACCTTTGAACCACACCCCCAACTTGTCGTTTCTCATTCAGGTTCCATTTAGGCGGTAGCCTGACGCGCGATATCATTCGACGGTCTCCTCAGAATATTTCCGATGATGAATTTCCATTTTCTTCTGCATATTTGTTGAGCAATAGGGCCTTTGGCTGGTTTTTTTCGCAGAGTCTCTTGTTGCTAATTCTTTCTGATCTTCAGTATGGAGTCAGCGAAGACAGCTGGTAATAAAGGTTGTCTGCAGTTACCTGCTGTAAATGCTTTTTGTGATGAGTCGAAGCGGGGGAACAGTTTAATTTAATTGATTAAAAACTTTTTCTTCAAGAGTTAATTTCTGGTGATTTGATTTGTCCCAAGTTTTATCACAGATTGGTATCAGTTAGAGAACCATTGAAAACCATCAGGGAGAGTACCGGACGGCTGTTTAGTCCTACTTCGGGACTCTTTGGCAGTATACATCCACCGGGGTTCGAATCTAGGACTTCTCACTTACAAGAAAAGCTCGTAGATCACACTTTTGTGACACTATTTTTGAATACATTTTGCTGCTGAATTTGTTTTTAACAACAGTGATACAGAAGTGTATCTGTAGTTCACTTGTGGAATTCACGCTACTCAGCATATCGATTCCCGACTGACACACCTTTCACTTAGTTTTCTAGTCGATAGTAGGCCAGGGAAAAAAGGGAATTTGAACTTGAGGCTAGTAAACTTTACTGTTTAGAAATAACGCCATGGCTACTGAAAACTTCAAAGGCTGAAGCCGTATGTTCCACTCGGAAAGCAAGTGGAATGACGTTTTAGGTGATGATTGAAAGTAAAATTGGAATATAAGTCACAGAAGCGTTCAAATCTGCAGCAGCCTTCGAATTACTAGTCGAAAACTCTACCAGACCCAGTTGCTAATTAGGCGGTGGTCATTTTATTTGGGAATAAAGCCACAAAAAAAGTTTGTGCAGAATAAGGTAGTGGCACTATCGTTTATTTCCTCGGCTTCTCATCAGTTGTGTTAAGGCCTAAAGAAACTAATTAAGTTCAACTCAAATCAGGAAGATAAATGACAGGCAAAATCACATTACAGCGAAGGAAGGAGAGGTTAAAACGGAAGATTACGTAATCAAGTGAAAGAGAGGCTAAAGACATCCAATTAGAAGAGCACGGGAAGACTGATAACTGCTTCTTTCTGAACACAGAAATTGGGTTTCAGGCATTTGATAGCAACTACTTTGGCAAACTTTGATGAGAATCGAACTATTTTGTCCACCTCATGACTTGTATTGGCAAGTTGCCTAATAATGGTACTATTGAAAACGTTTATCTCCTTGAGATACAAGCTTTTTGGCATATTTCATATGTCCAGTCAGTCCCCTTTGTTAGTTTGAACAAAGATTTAGCTGTGTTCATCCTAAACATTATCAATATGTAAGTTACACAATTTTTGAACATAATTTTCTCTCAGTGATGTTGAGTTGTGTGTGGAGTTATGGTATCTGTTCGAAAAATCGAAGGTGTCCCTTTCTTTCCGTTCTCCTAATGCAATTGCTACCACAGATACATGTAAATTTGTATAGACAGAGTTAACATAGGAAGGGTATCTGTCGACCTTTGATTGCACCAAAGAGCATTCTATCCATTTAATGGGAAATAGCCTAGTTGCAGAACAGGTTTTAGCAAATGAGGTATTCAATCTTCTGTAGACTGTTCATGAGATATTATTATATTTGGATTATCTCTGGAACAAAATAACACTTGACAACTCCCCACTAAATTGTAATTACAAGGTGTTGGTTTTCAGGGATTTCAGGATTTCATCATGAACTGATATCGGGTAGAGACCCATTAGAAAACCTGGGAGTACTGGACAACTGTTTCGTCCTAGTTCGGGACTCATCGGCACATGCCCGTTGGGGTTCGAAATAAGGACTTTCCGGTTAAAAAGCAAGCTCATTGTAGTGAGAGGTCATGAATAGTGGGGTATAGCAGGTCGGGTGTGAGGACTAATACTCGCCGACGATATTGGATGGTGGCCACTTTGTGTCGTGAATCGGCAGAAGTTGCAATTCATGAGCCATTGGATCAGGACCCAGTGGCTTAGTTGTCTACGAGCTCGTCTTGTAGCCGGAGGGTCCTGGGTTCGAACCCTGGCGGTAAGTGCATACTGTGAAGAGTCCCAAACTAGGACGAAACAGCTATCTAGTAATCCCAGGTCATCCAGTGGTACCACTTGTACATATCTAATCCATTTGATATCACGAGTGAAATATGCCTAATGAAGTGTTATGTTAGTAAATATTTGGGAAGTTTCAGGTTAGGTTTGGGAAAGATTATATTGAGGTTTAGGCTAAGGACGGATTAGGGTTAGGTTAACCTAATGAGGGTGACATTTGGGTTGGTTTGAGTTAGATAAGGGTTAGTCAGTTTAGGGATATTTTCACTTTACGGTTAGGTTAAAGAGAGATTAGGGTTACTGTTAGGGTTAGAAGACCCAGATAATTACATACATGGAATGTGGTTAAACTACTCTGTTGAAACTCTAGTCCAAAAGTGAGAGGTATTTTTGTCACATACGTCAGAGAAAGGTATCCTGTGTAACAGTTCCATGTCTTTTCATTCTTCATTATTTTCATGGATATAAGTATTTTATACGCAGAAATCACCTTTATCATATGGTTGGTGCGTTCTAGCTCATTTGTCCGTTGGCACTCACTGGTGCTTAAAGTTTAACTTTGCTCTTAGTCTATCTATTCTCATTCAGAAATTTAAAATAATTAGTCCCTTTAGTAATTTCGGATCGTGTTATTAGAAGATGCAGTTTATCTGAAATATGTTCTGATCTATTTGAAGAATACATTTCAAGAAATCTGATCACATATTTACCTGTCTATTAAATTTATATTAGAAATAAAGGCCCATTAAAACAAGCAATCTGATAAAAGGATTTAAGAATAATAAGAATAACTAACACTACGCTTGGTTATCTAATCAGATAATAAGGATTACCAACGCAGGTTAAGAGTAATAATAAATTGTTTTCGCACACACACACATGTGTGTGTGGGAGGGCATGTGTACTGTTCAGCAGTTCTCTGCCCTGCTTTATGGTTGTTGGTGAAATATGGTCATTGAAAGTGGAAGAAATGAAAAGACACCGGTCGTCTTTGATCATAGGTGTCTGCATTCTATCTACCGTGTTAAGTGGTATAATAGAGTGGGCAATATTGAGGTCAGGCTTCGGTTGACTGTTAGGTAATGAGGGGAGATGAATCGGTGAACTTACGAAGTTACACCGATTGAGATGGTTAGGGACATATGTTACGCATGCATGTCGATGGGCGGTGTTAGCTGAAAAGAGCCAGTGGTGGTCAAACGAAAAACTGGCATCAGTCAATGAAATCCGTAACAGTTAGTTTAAGCCACGTAGGAAGGTGTAGACTTCCTCGGGATTGTAAAAACCAATGGCTCGAGGCAATCGGTGATATGGCTTAAACTTGTTCTCGATGTCGTAGATGCATTCACTCTTTGTGGTTTGTCATATCCAATGGAACTCTACTTTTCTTCAATATTGCTAATCTTCTTCCCTCACTCACTCTTCTTTTCATTATCTCTCTCTCTCTTCTCTCCGGTTTTATCTCTGACGTTTTCATATGTTTCTGTATGAAACTACTTGGATAGCCCATCTCCATCAAGGAATCGTGAATATATTCAAATTCCTTTTGTAAGAGGTCATCCGTACATATCTTTCTTGCTCTGCTCATAAGACATTTAACAACATTTCTTTTATATTTAATGGGCACGTAACTAAGGAAGTGTGGGTATTGCCCTTTCAATGTGCTTTTTCTATACACGCTTCTCCTAAGTGACCCATCTTCTCACCTACTTAGCACGACATCCATAAAATGTAGTTTATTATCTTACTCCTCTTCACAAGTAAAAGTGAGCGTAGGGTGGACGTTGTTGGATTTCAGCAATAATTCGTCTATGTTTACATTCCCATCAGCTAAGATAAATGTATCATCGACATCTCGGTAATACATATCAAACTCCTTGATGTTGTCTTTCAATTTCCCGTTTTCTCGTTTTGCGAGAAAGAAGTCAGCTAATATTGGGCCTAATGGTGAACCCATAGCTATTCCATCTGCTTGTCGGTAGTATGAATTATTGCAGACAAAGTGAACATTCTATGGATGTATGCCTAGGAATGCAATTTGCAGTTGTCTTCCTCACATCTGAGACTAATGTGATTTTGTACAGAGTTGAGTCTATCCAGTAAACGTGTAGCATCTTCATGATTATTAAACATCACAATAATGTCATCAATGTATCCTTTAACATCATTTTGTTTATTTTAATTGGCCTTTTGTCCTTCATAGAAATCGACTTGACAGGCAACTGTGTGATCAGATGTAGTTCGAAATGTATTCTGCACATACATCAGAACATATTTCAAATAGACTCTGTCTTCTAAAAAGACTATCCAAATTTATACGCTTCCCTTAATATAGCGAAAATAGTCATTCAGACATCTATATAACACAAAATAATTGAGCAAAGAATATCCTTTTCGACAGATTCCACTTCTGGCTCCACAATTATATATGCATGTTTATATGCATAGAATATTCCAGAATAGTAGTCAATAACAATATTTGTGTTTTTTAAATAACATCATTTTGTAAAGTTAAATCAATGCTATTACAGTTCAATAAAGATGCTTAATAATAATAATAATAAAGATATAGCAGCAAATAGAATATCAATTAAAACTAAGGGAATTTCTACAAAAAGTTGAGAATCATTCAAACTTAGATGGCCAAGGTAAGGATAATGCATGAATTAGCTCCTTTTGGACGCACAAATTAGACTTCTCAATATGGATCCCCACAGCCTCAGCAATATTTAGTAGTCGAACTCTTAAGGCGAAACTGAGATTTGTTGGTATGCGGTAAATGACTCTGAAAGCCTGGTTAACATCAATCTTGTGTTCTGTATCCACAAGATGAGACAGAATAGCGCTCCGAATAGATTTTGTTTGTCCTTTACTTTGCCACACAGGGTGACGTTCGGAAATTCGACAAGAAACACGCCTAACTGTACGGCCTATGTAACTAGCACGCTCTACAGGATCAGTTAAATTCATAGATACACATGGAAGATACGAAATTAGGCAGTTTGTCTTTTGCTCCAGAACGTAAAAGAGGAGTAGGTGGTTTTGAAGACACAGCGTAATTCGGCAGCAGGGAATGCTCTTTTTACCACATTTCTAAGGCACTGTGTTAGTATCTCGCTGATGTTGTCCCCAAGGAACTGCATTTGTAAGAATAAGGCCTTTTTAGGAAGTTTTGGTACCTTTGGCTACCTTGATTTTAGATTCATATTCTTATCAATAAACTTTTCTGGATAACCATTTTCACTCAGCAACCATTTAATATTATTAAGTTCCTCGTCAAGACATTCATCCGAGCAGATTGCTCTTCGTCTGTGAACCAAGCACTCTATCAGATTGCGTTTGTGTTTCAAGGGTACGAAGCTGAAAAAATGAGTATACCGACCCGTTGATGTAGGTTTTCTGTATACACTTCTTATTGTGCCATCCTCTTTTCTGGTCCCTTAATATCTATATTACGTAATCTCGTTATTGGTTTTCTTAATCTTTGTCTAACAGGTCTGTTTGAATCTATGTTTGTGCAATCAATCAGTGTTTTTGCCATCTATATTGTCAAAAATCGCCCCAACTTCCCATCTTCGTTATTAAAAGGATTATTATTGCTATTATTATGACTAATTGAACAATTTGTATGCACATTCTTACCATCCTAATGACAAGTGATCACGGTTGCTTAATGATGGGACTATGGCATCCACCAAATAACAGCATCTCAATTTTCAGACCTTGTTGAAGCGTCGGTACTAGAAGCCGACATGTCAACACAGACCTAACATTTTGGTCCAGTCAGTGAACAGGAAAAAAATAGGAAAAAAATCTGATCTAAACAAAATGGTATATCACACAATTTCACAGATTCAAATCCTCTCACTACTTGTCATATCAGCTTGAGCTTTATTCCAACTCCCACTAAAGATCAGTGTGAAAGTATATATAGCAACATATACTGTTTACAATATAAGAACCAAAAAGACTGATATCAATTTGTGGTTTATCTTGAAATCAGTCAAATCTCTACAAACATTTTATACCAATTGCTCTATCTCAACCTGTTGTATGCTTGCGTAACAGTACATTCATAGCGATTGGCTAAGTTCTAATATGGAGAAATAGTTTCTCACATGGATTCCTCTTGGTGAATTTGAAAAGAGCAATTATAGCACTGAGTGTAGGATTAATTGGGTCCATCGGTTCTTTCTTTGATATCTTGTCAGTTGCTCAAGACCTAAATAATGAAATTTAATACTACTGTAGCGCCAGAAGACAAAGGCCAAGCAGTAGATCGTTTATTGAGGAAATCAAGAAATATTTATATATATTACTGGCAGAGAAACAGCGTCTTTTGATTGGTTGTTTTCTCGCTGAAAGTTATTCTGTCATCTCTTTGTGGCCATTTCTTTGAAGGTCAGACCATATTTCTGCGAATCGTATCCGCCCACGCAAAGTCTGCTGTGATTGGTTGTTGAGTTAGTCTTTGTTCTTGTTTTTCACATGACCAATATTTAGGACATAAACATTGACGTAAATTACTGTCTACCAATTTCGGCTAGCAGACAGCTCTCACCGCAATCACACTACTATTACAGTTTTAACATACTTTAGTACATTGGAGATATAATGGGGTACTGATAAGAATTAAGAACGATGATCATGGTTTGCATAGACGAATCGAAATGGTAATTGAGTAAAATATAAAATATTTCTGTATTTATATGTATTGTGTGATCGAAGTTTATCGAATGAATAGAAGATAGATAGATAGAATAGATAGACTATCTTAGGTTTTCCTGAGCGCATACCGAACATTCTTCAGTTAAGAGGAAGTGAATCATTGAACAGCGCAGTCGTGAGACATTTGATTAACAGAAGACATCAGCAAAACATCCTGAATTCTTTCAAAATAATAAACAAACTGTCAAGCTCCTTCCTATCTGTTGACTTTCTCAAAGGCCATCGCTATCAAGCGATTGAAAGATCACGTATGTACTCAAAAAGAAGCTGTGACAAGTCTCTCTCTCTACTTTGGTAACTCTAAATTTTGTAAATTTTTGTTTGGTCAAATCATCCTTTGAATATATAAATGTTAGTTCTTTCTCACCCTTACTTAGTTACGTCATCGTTTATTAAGTGTTATGACTCATATGTCTGATATATAACTAAATGAGCTTTACTCACAATATTTCTCAAATCTTATTTATCTACTGAACATTATTTAGTAGTGACTTATGTATTATAATTTAGGTCTCACGATATCTTGTTGCTACCCTTACTGAAATAGAACTATTATTAGCTTGCATGCAACTGACAAGATACCTACGGAAGAACCGAGGGATCCGTTTTGTTATTGCTTTATTCAGAGAAAAATAAGGAAGAATGGAACTATGCAATAAATTCGAAAGGTAATAAGAATAGCAATAATTATAAGTCATTCGTCATTAAATTAACTGGTATCTGGTATGGAAATATATTTTGCCAAAGTCCATAGGAACACTTCCTTATAATATGGATACTTGGCTCAGGCGTCATCAAAAGCATTTCTAATAGCCTGATGTAGGCATTGAAAGCAATAGATTCCTTTGACCCATACTCAAGCAAGAAAGAATAAGAGAAAAGTAAATTTTTTGGTTTAGCGAACCAATCAAACAGTTTACTGACCAAAAACATATGCAGAAGGGAATGGGGATATATCAGATGTACACTGAGATGTTCAAGTAACACTAAATGTCACACAACCCCTCGAATGTAAACTGAATAGAAATCGGCGGTTTGATCACTTGACAGTGATATAGTAACAGATCATGAGAGCCGGCGATGAAAGATTACGGAGAGTTGTTGAGCCGGTCGAAGGTAATGATAGAGAACAGAGTGACATGGTTATTTAGGGCTGAATCGGTATATTCCACTCTGAACTCCAGGAAAGGAACAAACAATCACAATGGTAAAATGAGAAAGAACTACTTTTCAGGTGTAGAACTAAAGTACGTGAAACTTGCCAGTCGATTGTTCCTGAATGATATAGCTTTGGGGAATCAGGACACTGAAAAAATATATTCTAAAAAAATGTCCTCACTTATTTGTAATAGTCCTAGTATTAAATTGAGGTAAATTAGTGGATACTGACTGGTAGAGGAATCGAGGATGTGCATTTCGTCCTATTTAGGGCTCGTAATCTGGATGTACCTCCACCCCACACTGAGGGATGGTGTTCCACGAGTCCCAAATAGCACGAAATGCGCATCCTGGATTCCACTGCTAGTCACCATCCACCAAATGACTTCAAGTTACATGACCAGATGTCGTCGAAGAATCTCCACAAGGAGTCGGCATGTCAACCTGAGACCGAGCACTTCGGTTCAATAATTCAACGAGAAAGTCCAAATTAAATTAAATACACCCACCATTATTTCACTTTTACATTTATGCTACTTATTACTGAAAAGTAGTAATATTTGTGTCTTCGTAAATTACTCTACGGGTTTCTTCATTAATACATTGTTTATTACTGTTAACACTTCAGCAGAATGTATTGTTTTCTGTTCAGTTGTTTTTTTGACACTGTACCTACCCCTTAGTACCTTACTTAGAGGAATTCCTCATTCCTGTTCTATGAATTATTTGACTAAAGACGTACATTTCATGGTTTCACCATTAAATAATAAGGATAGGTAGCTGTAGAATATGAAGAAGTTATCGAGAAGAATGTCGTAATTAACATCAATGTAACTAAGGGTCCTAGGTTTGTAACTTCAGTAATCATAATTGGCATAGGTTAGTACGATGTTATATTATTTTTATTCATCACTTAGGGTTTTAGTGTTACATCGTTGAATTGTGTTCTCTGCCGACTTTCTTTTAGCTGGATTGAGGGTTGCCTATAAGCTTTTATTTCTTCCTGACATGATGTCCTCCATATCATGCCTGAAGACTCGTTAAACTCGTCAATTAACAATTGACTTACACCTGAGGGCCTGTATGGCGTGCGATATCGTTTGAACGCCTTCTCAGCGTATTCACATTCCATCTTTATTTCCTTTGTCATCTTTGTTGGTCAGTATGCTGTTTAGTTAGTTCGCCGCCAGAGTTCTTTGCTGCCTGTTTATCCTTTTCAGCCAGCTGTTTGATTTTCAATATATATAGCGAAGGGGATAGATGCTGGTGATAGTCTGCATTGGCCTGTAGGAAATGCTTTTGGTGAGGGATGCCGCGAGTCTACGATACATATAGAAGCACAGACTTGACATTACTGTTAACATTCTAGATTTTCTTTGTTGCGATTTGCATCTGAACATTGATTTCAGTGTGAAAAACGCCTGTGTTAATTTTCAAATCCAGGCTTTGACGTCTTCATCTGGTTCATACAAAATAAGTCCTGTATTATTCAATCTGGAATTAATTAGTGTATACTGGTTCAATTTCCTACCGAAGAACTCTGAGAGGATTTAAGGCTTATGAATTTCCTCAGAAAGTGTATTCCAGTTTGGGAAGAGCTCTTTCTAGCAGTTTTCCTTTGGAACGTATCCATTCGAATATACTGTAGAATGATCCAATGCCGTTTATAGTTTAATGAGCTAAAGTAAAAAAAATACATCCGACCTAATGTACATCCAAAGTTTGCCGGTGACTGAGATTCACAATATTTATACACACACACACAGAGTGTACCACTTGTCATTGGAAAATGAATCTATCTAAATAAGCGAATAGTACCATTTATTGCACTATGAAGACGATGGATAGATACAACATTGGAATGGATGAAAGCCTCTTCATAAAGCATCGAATATCAATCAAGCAATCTGCCTAAAATCACATAATTACCTGTCTAACAGAAACGTGAATCTAGTATTACTATTATTGTTCCCTTGGATTCCTAGTGGAACATAGGGCTTCAACTACACGTCTCCACTTGCTTCTGTCTTCTCCTGTACTTTTCAATTGCATCCATGTTAATCCATGCTGTTTCAACTCCTCTTCACGCAATCTCCTCCATGTCACCCTTGCACCGACGAACCACTCGCCGCTTCCCTTTTGGGTTCCACTCGAGCACTGACCTGACGCGCGATGTCATCCAACGGCCTCCTCAGCTCAGCGAGTGTCCAATCCATCTCCACTTTCTCCTGCATATTTGTTGAGCGATTGGTTCTTGTTTTGTTTGTTCCCATAGTCTCTTGTTGGTGATTCTTTCCGGCCATCTGATCTTCAGTATAGAACGAAGACAGTTGTTGTTGATAAAGGTCTGCAACAGGCTGTTGGAAATATTCTTTGTGACCCACAGCCAAGTTTCTGATCCATCCGTATAGAAGAACTGACTGACTTGACGTTTGTATTGAAAATCCGAATCACTTTGTTGTTGATGCAGGCTGAGTGACAGCGGAAGATTTCCAGATTGGTTTCAGGTTGATGAATGTGTTTCTCGGCTTCCTAATTCTCGATTTGACATCCTCGTCCGTTCCTCCTGTAGTTGAGACAGTGCTCCCTAGATAAGTGAATGAAGTAACCTCTTTCAAATCCCTCCCGTTGATGGTGATTGGCTCTGGATGTCGCTGCTGTTGTTGTTGTTTTTGTTGTTGGTTGGTTGTTTTCATAACCTCCATCTTGTCTATGTTCACCTAGAGTCCTGTCTTTTCTGATTCTTCAACCAGTCTGTCGGCTTTCGCTTGTAAGTCTTCGATTTCGTGTGACATCAAACATAAATCATCCTTGCGCGAAATCCAGGTCTTCTAGATTCTTCACGTCGGTCCAGGATATCCCTGTCTTCTCGTTTCCCACTGTCTGACGCATAATCCAGTCCACCACAATAAGGAATATCATTCATGATAATAAGCACCCTTGTCTGACTCCTGTGTTTACTCCAAACGCCTCGCTGAGTTTTCCGTTGTGGATCACTTGACATGTGCCATTGTCGTACAGCTGTTGAATAAGGTTGATGAATATTTGGGTTACACCGTAGTACTTGAGTATTTTCCAAACATAAATCTATAGTGGTCATTATGTGTAACCTGGTCTTATGTATTCAGACAGAGTTGATGTATACCAGTAATATGCTATAAGCTCAGCTGACGCCTAATTATCAGTGATTTAAATCACCTCCTTGTATCTCTTAATTATCTCTCCATTGCCCTTACTTACTTGCTTTTCATAACCACACTTATACTGGGGGTAATACCTAAATCAGCTTCCCAAAAGTCGAAAGAACATGAAATTTTCTAAACTAGTGCTAAATACATCAGATATGAGAGATATTTGTATCGGTTGGAGGATTTCATCATGAGCTGACATCAGTTAGAGAACCACTGGAAAACCCACTGGCAATACTGGACAGCTTTTTCGTCCTGGTTCTGGACTGTTCAATAGTATGCAGCCGCCGGGGTTCGGACCCAGGACCTGGTTACAAGGCGAGCAAGCTCGTAGACCATTAAACCAGCTGGTTCCCTAACCGCTCACTAACTGATGTCACCTCATGATGAAATTCTCCAACCAATCAAACAAAATTTCCTACAAAACCAATACTTGCAGATATTTATATTAGGTGTTTAGCCTTCAAAATGTGAAGCTAGGCCACTTATTGTTGCTGTAGTTTGAACGATATTCATATATATATGAAGTTGAGCATCATACTCTACATAAAAATCGCTTATATGACTGTGAACGCTTTACAACAGTATCGGTAGACGTACTTAAGGTATTTTGGATGCTTGAGATAATGAAAAAATCCGTTGGATTTGATGCATGTTACATTCGTTCATATAGACCTGCATTGTTGGGGGATTGCAGTGTATTTTACTCCTATGTATAATAATTTACTTGAATAGTCGTGAAAGTGGTATCGGTCAAATTCGTCTAGTTCCTTCTATGCATATTGACGTGAACATAGACTGAATTATATATATATATATATGCACTACAGGATGCAGCTTAATGCTGTCCCAGTCTTTCAAAAGGCCCGGAAATAAGTAAATAAATGTAAACATACCCACCCAACGGGTATTTCTTTTCTTAAATAGACTGGTTGGTCCTGCCAGTTGTCATTTAACTTATCTCAGGGATTATGTCGTCCATGTCGAAGTTGATTTCTTTAAATGGTGAAGTCACGGATAGCTTATTGATTCAGCTATGGTTCCTTAGATCACAAACGCTAATGTAATATTTTCGGAGCTAACACATGCTATTATGGTGTTATTGTAAAGGGAATGGTTGTGTTTATTAGGAACTAGAACAATCCTGAAACAGTTTTGGCTGCCTGTGTTGAATTTTGCCATAGCTCTGTATAATTTAACTGATCACAGTGAGTTTTGTGTGGGTTTCAGATTTTTCAAGTGTTTTTTCCCTATAAATCTGTTGGTACATGATCACCCTATGATGATAACAATGGCTAATAAATTCATCCTACCCATAATTATATGAAGAAATTCGAATGAAGTCGTCTGTTTCACTCATCTGAGAAGCATCGTTTCAAACACATAAAGTTAGTGCAGATAAGTATGTTTAATTGATGGGTTTCAACATAGAACTTAACATACAAGTAAACCAGTTCTAGTTGCCACACCCTATGATGTACACAAAAGCAGAAAAAAGGGATATAGTGGAAGTATAATAAGCAGAAGTATGAGGAAGAAAGAGTAGTAACATGGAATAACATCAGGGTTTAATGGATATGGGAGATCACGAAGAGTGAATGCATCTTCTCCACTGACAACGATTTAAGCCATATCACCAATCGTCTCCAACCATTGGTTTTTACAATCCTGAGGACTCCGAATAGGCAGTCTAACCTCCCTGTCAAAGATTTCATCGGCTCATGACATTTTTGGTTTGACCATCCCTAACCCTTTTCCTACCTGCTCCTTTGTTGAATAACATTGCCTGTTGACGAAGGCGGTGGCTCGGGATGCGAAACATACCTTCTAACCATCTCAGTCGATGTAGCTTCACAACCTCATCGATCGAATTACACTTCTTACCTAATGCTCTACGCCTGACATCAATATTATTCGCCATAATGTCCCACTTAACACGAGAGACAGAACACAAACATCTGTAATCAAAGACTAGTAACCTCCTCATATCTTCCACTTTCAATGGCTATGTCTGACAGCCATAAATGAGGATAGAGTGAACTGATGCGTAGTACACATGTTCTTCGGTTGACTGCCAGATATCACAACTACACCACAGACGACGTAAATTGACAAATGCCACACGAATCTTTTGTATCCCTACAACCAATCCATTAGGTCTGATGCAGCCTCTCAAAATAAGTGGAATGCTCAACACACACACTATCACTTCACACCTTATCCCTTAGCTTGCAGTCAGTGCATTCCATTCCACAGCACTTAGCACATGGAACATGTCAAGTCACTTTTTTATATTGTTTCGGAGAATTGGCGTAAGTAAAAAAAACTAGCATTTTAAACAGCCTATCTCAGAATTCTTGCCAACACCTACACCTGCTCAATAATGAATATCAGACGAAGGGAAAGTATATAACACAAAGAACTCTGCCAGCGAAGTAGCCAAAACCCTGTTGTTTAACAAATATGCACAAAGGGATAACATTGGTTTAGACATACACTACAGAGAAATCGCACGTTAGGCCACCTACCGGAAACCTAATGGGTAGTGACGAGTAAGACATCCGAAGGTGACACAGAAGAGTACGTGTGGAGAGGTGACGCAAGCTTGTGGACTGAAGGCATTTTGAAGTGATGGTAGACAGCCAAGTGGGATAGAGATCTACTGCCGCAAGCTTATATTCACTCGGAAGGAACTCAAGGAACGAATATTATCAATTTCTTTTTTTTCATTCCTTCGTGTTCCCAGTGGAACAAAGGGCTTCAAGCTAGAAGCTTGACGTTTCGGTAGCAGTGGTGTTTATTTTTACAGGATCGGGTTGGCAGTCTCATGCCCAACCTTCCTTCTTCACCATTCTTATTACTGGCTTAACGAGGTGAAGAAGTGCGTTGGTCGGGGATCGGATTCCGAACCACATACGTGGTTGGAGAGCATTCTACCTCTGTGCCACCGATGCACAATGGTGCCATCCTTCATATACATACATATTGATTTCTAAAATTATCAAAATCCTCAATATCTCGCATTCATTGTTTATATATATATATATCTATTTATTTATTTATTCATTTATTTGTTTATCTTATCAGTTAACTGTACATCAAATTAATTTTTTTGTGAAAAAAAAACGAAACAATATTTAGAAGGAGAAAAAAGAAGAGAGAAAGAGTGAATATATAAATAAACAAGAGAAGGATTTATTCTTTCAAAACAGACTTTGCACCGATGATTATAATCAATCACATTGACACACACCAGCACGCAAACACACATACATACACATGCACAAACCAACGAAGGAGTTAACTAACCAACCAACCAACCAACCCATCCACCAAAAATAAATGATGCAGAGTCGTCTCCATCGTCGTTGTTGTCGTCGTTAAAAACGACATTATTAGTCTATCATGATTGATAAGAGTTATATCTGTATATAAGAGGAGGCATTTCACTGCAATTCTTTTGCATGAATAACTTATTTCTTCATCTCTAGAGGTGCATGTTTGTGTGTTTTGTGAGTGTAGATGATGATTATCCATTGAAGATAGTGGAAAAAGGTAAAAGTTGGAATTTACCTACATGGTTTATGCATATAGAAACCATTAGAATAGAGGAAAAAAGGACAGGTAGATATATATATATATATTGCTGTATACACCTGTATATACACTTATCCATATAGGTTAAATATGAAACAATACTACTTCTCTTAGTATACATAGTACATACATAGTACACACTTTAGCTTAATTAATAAAAATGAACTCTGATTTTCCCTTAGATATCTTGGTCATATTGTAGTACATTTGTTGGCAATTTGCTTGTTGTATAAACTGGTGATGTATGCTGTTTAGGATAAACAAGATTCTCGTGTGTTGTTGTACTTAATACTGATAATAAGTTATTGTTATTATTATCACTAGTATTACTGCTACTACTGGTGTTAATCTTACCAGGGTAATGGCGTAAATTATGTTCAAAATGATGTTGATACTGTTGAGAATGATGGTTTTGAGGATGAGGATGGGGATGATGAGGATGATGATGGTGATGATACTGGATTGGAGATGGATGTGAATAAGGCGGCTGGTAAATATGCTGATGATATTCATTAGGGTGAAGCGGTTGTCTCTGTAGATGTGGAATATACTGATGTTGATGATGGTGAGGATGAGGATGATGTGATACGACTAATTCATTCAATCCATTGGATTTTATTGGTGTCATTGCTGTTGTAATAGTTGTAGTAGAATTCAAGTGACTGCGTAATTCGTTGTGGTTGTTATCTACTGTTCTGTTGTTATAGTAATTTGTAGAATAATTTAAGCTATGTTCATCTCTGCCTTGATTTATATCATTTAGATTATCAAATGAATTCAGTGTACACGAGCTTCGATTAGATTCATTGGCCTTATTTACAATATTCTTTGGTGAATATGTAATCGAATCATATGGAATTAGGGTTGATGATGATGTTGATGGCAATAGCGTTGGTGAGGTTACTGCTGACCTTAGAATTTCTACATCTGATGAACGTTTATACGGGGCAGTAACATATGTAGCTATTTTCGATGGACTTGTCCGTTTCCATTGTGGGGAAATAGGCGAAATATCCTCGAAAGATTCATTCTGTAGATTATTCTGACTATATTTAATCCCATTCGAGGAGGAAAATTCAGTCGGGGTTGTAGCGGTATTTGTATGCAGCATTTTCAGTGTGTTGAAATTCATAGAATGCTTTGTATTCATACTACTAGCTGAATTCATAGTTAAACTATTTGGAAACCATGTTTCTTCTGAATTTAATGTGTACGGGCTGTTAGTGACACTAAGACATTTTGGTTTTAAGATAACCATTTTGCCTTGATATGTATGTGATCTAGATGTGGTACGTGGTGGAATCGGAGGCGGTGCATTATTATTATTACTATTATTATTGTTAGGCATGATTTTATCACATTCTGTAATTTCGTTAACAGAGGATATTCGACGATGTAATTTTTCAGAACTTACTTTCGGTTTACTAATAATTTTATTCAATCGTTTCAAAGATGAATCCAACACAGTTGGAGAAGTAGACGAGGATAAGGGAATAGAACTTTTAGTCATTTTTTCAGATAGGCCAAGCTTGCCGTCAAATGTTGGCAAAGCCGATGACAATAAAGAAGCACTATTATTAGTATTATTATTTTTGCTGTTATTTGCAACTCTTGACGTGTTATAGTTATTGTTAATTGAAATCGGTGATGCTGGAGAGGAATGCGAGTGAAGTGAACGAGTAACACTTAGTCTAGAATTCTTCAAACTGCTCGGTGTTGTACTAATCGGAGATTTCATAGAACTGTTGGGTGTATTTTTTAATCGTCGGATCTCTGGAGATGTTAGTGTACTAGATGCTGTAGACTTATTGACGCTTATTGGCTTTGTTGGTAAAGGTGAATATGTATGATTAGGGGATTTAATACTTGACTGGTCATTCGTTGAACTCTTATTCACTGTGTTCCCCCCTTTAGTATCAGTTGAACTAGAAGATTTTGTTGATAACATTTTTATACCTGTGCTATTTTGATGAATATCAACTTGAGGCAGTTTGATTTTAGTATTCTGTTGTAATGAAGATGTTGTAGAAGATGATGATCCGCAAGAGGACGAGGAACACGAAGATGATGACAGTGTTTTACTGCTTGGAATTTGTTGTGGCTTATTGAGCGTTTTAATTGAACTATTGCTTGTAATTTTGTTCATTTTGTCTACCGTGTCATTATGATATACACTTTTGACACCGGACTGTTCAATTTGTTCTGTTTCTTTCAAGAAAGTGGGAGATACTGGTATTTGAAAATTTTCCTTTGTACTTTGTATTTGTTTGTTTGGATTGTTATCGCCTAGCGAAATCATCTGGGTTTGTTTCACTGTTAGAATTGGATGATTGTTAATAGTTGTAGTGGTATTATTGACACTGTTACTGATAGTATTGCTATTGCTAGCCGTTGTAGAAGTCAGTACTGCACTCTCTGCTTTACTGCCCAGTGATTTGATTTCTTCTAAACTTTTACCAGTAACAGAGTTTTCAGACTTCTAAAAAAGAAGTTAAAAAAAATACATTTGAGCTTGTAGTATACATAGATCTCATTAAAAAGCATCCATATTACTTACCTCGGGAGAAAAGATGGAAGCGTCAGCAAACCTCTTTTGGTTTAAATTCTTCTGCATTAATCTGTGCTGCCCCTTAAACTGTCTTTTGCTACCGAGAGTGGGCAGACTTCTATCTTCCTGTCAAAGTGCTCTTATGTGGCCGCAGGTTCATAGCCTCTGCCAGGTATGTATTCCTATTCACTGCCTTTATGCAGCTGGGGTGATCCTCATAAAATTGAAACAATGTATGCGAAAGTCTAGCACTTATAACCAGATTGGTGGATATGCAGGTCTACTTAAAGGGTATGGAAAACACCTATGGTGTATACAGGCTCCAGAATCCCAACGGACAGAATTTCCCACGAACCTGTTTTGGTCACTGGCAACTATGGGAATGGGGCTCCTGAAGCTGTTCCCATGCCTTGTAAGTTGGACGGAAGGCCAAAGGCTTGGGGGTGGGAATGCCTTCTTGCGACAACCCCCTGCTTCGGTCTTGGCATCTAAACAGTATTCCAGCAGTATCACAAACTGTGAGATTTCATGCGGCCCATCTGTTGATCCCATGATATGCAAAGTTTATAGTTTGACAAATAATGAATAACACTGACTTGTTGCACCTTAAGATAGAATTCTTAGCCAGATTCTTATCATAAAGTTTGCCAACAAACTCAGTGTGAATGAGAAGCAATATTACTACAAAAGCACTTGTGAATACAACCAGTTATAAACATGATGTGTCGTCATTTGTAAGCGAAAAGTGCGCATTCCTCTAGAGTTTCCATCTCTGAAAATAGGTGACTGACAGAGAATCAAGGTCAACT
Organism: Trichobilharzia szidati; assembly: GCA_944472155.2. Lineage (NCBI taxonomy): Eukaryota > Metazoa > Platyhelminthes > Trematoda > Strigeidida > Schistosomatidae > Trichobilharzia > Trichobilharzia szidati. The sequence continues at coordinate 29,747,340 of OX235271.1, forward strand.
AGGTGGCCGATGAGAATAAGAAGCTCTATTGGATTCCGTTACAAAGCCTGAATAGGTAGTTGGCTTGTCAGGAAACCTTAAGGCCTTGGAATTCGATTCCCGCTGGTTTCATGGGTGCTTATCGTAGAGGTATTGCAAATTAGGACGAAACAGCTGCCCACTACTGCCTATCTCTCAATGGTTCTCTAACTCATATCAATTCATTATATAGCTTGGAAACACAAGAGGTAGTGGTAAGATATTTCTTCCTACCTTGAGACTCTTCATTAACGTATACCTGTGAACAAGATAGTGAATTCTCTAAGTAGTCGTCACGTGAGTGTGAGTCACATTCCAAAAACCTATGACTTCCAAATTTCATCACTCTGTTCTCTGGCGTTGTTGTCAACTATTGTCACAGATAAATGACTGTTCTGAAAACCAGCTATGTGAATCCTACAGGTCAAGATGTCTTACTGGATGAGTAAAGTAAAATCAAGAACTATCACCTCTCTAGTGATAATCTGTTCGCGATAAAGCTATCCTTCTTTGTATTAGTTATTAGTTGGTGTACATTTAGCAAGTGAATCTCGCTAATCTATTTACTGAAATGATGAGTGTGTGTATGACGTTGTGTGGCTTCGTCATGACCTTGTTACATCTTTTTGGATATAGTATATATTCATATAATGAGGGTTGTGAAAGTACTATACTAACTGATCAGCACACACCCATATGTTATCTCTTTATATGCATATCTACATTATATTATTATTACTGTTCCCTTGGGTTCCTAGTGGAACATAGGGCTTCAACTGCACGTCTCCATTGCTTCTGTCTTCTGCGTACTTTTCACTTGCATCCTGTTAGTCCATACTGTTTCAACTCCTCTTCACACGATCTCTCCATGTCACCCTCCTTAGACGTCACACTCGCCACTTCCCTTTCGGGTTCCACTCGAGCACTGGCCTGACGCGCGATGTCACCCAACGGCCTCCTCAGCGAGTGTCCAATCCATCTCCCATTTCTCCTGCATCGCCTACATTACCAGCTCGCTAGTTTTCTAGCCGGTCCCAAGCCCGGATAAAGAGGGGGGGCGTGGTGCTAGCAGCTCTAACCCTCAAAACTTAACCAAATTGCTACAGAAACTTCAACGCATATCTCATGCTAGACATTTATTACTCTGATGAATTCAGTGTGGAGATGTACAGTACTTAGCATAAGGAACTAAACCTGAATTTCGGATACTAATGTCCAGTCAGTCACTGCTTCTATATGATTCAGAAGTGGCGGGTCTTTTCAGGAGAAAGCAATTCTAAAAGTCCACTAAAGACTTCCATTACACAGACGTGTTTACTGGATGTTGAAGATTAGTTAGCCAGAGAGTAACTCTGACAAAAAACCAACAGAAAACCCATTTTTACCCAAAACGTATGCAGAAAGAAATGGAGACAAATTGGAAGACCTAAGCTGACAGGACCATAGAGTGACATCACATTCTGAGCTCTCAGGTGAAATCCCAGCTGGAAGTAACAAGTTAGACGTCCGAGTGTGACATAGAGATGATGTGAGGAGGGTAATCAGCAGCCAGCTTAACTAGACGATATGGAACAGTGTGAAATGGAAATGGAAATGCAACTGAAGCTCTTTGTTCAACTCAGAATTCAAGGCATGAATAATAAAATACCTAAGAGGTAAAATCACAATGCAATAAATACACTGGTATCACTGTCAGCGTACAGCATGACTTAAACAGTATTCAATGGCATGAAAATCATCTATCCACCTAAGTTACAAATACTCTTCCGTTACTAATTGTCATCCAAAAATAGGAGTTCAGTCAGTGAACATGCTTTTTCAATTATACACTTGTTTCTTACAAATAAATTTGTTTTATTAATTTCATTTAAAAAGTAAAAAAAAAGAATTAGAAGCAAGAAGTGGAGTAAACTAACCGAAATTACTTTTTACCGCACAAATAGCAGAGATAAATATAGAAAAGAAATAAATTATAACTGTAAATTGAGGAAAAAAAACATTTAAAAAAAACACAAAAAACCTTTTAACGGTCAATTTTCAATGACTCCTCTTGTACTCTAAGCCTATCAGTTGTAGATATCTGGATAGATAGTTTAAATATAAAGGCAAGGGGAGGGCTATTCAGTTAATCCTTGTACAGTGTAAAAGTGGCACAACATAAAAACAGTAATAATAACAACAATAACAGCAACATAATGTATGATGTAATTAAAAAAAAACAATTCATGTTTTATGCTAGCGGATTACTTTTTTTTGTTGTTTAGATTCCATTTTTATCTGTTTTGCCAACTACCATGTAGGTCAACTGGTGAACAAGATTCATAAAGGTAGGGGGAAAACCAGAAGAAGGAGAGAGAAAAAAAGCCCCTACACACAGTGGAAAAGAAACATGACGGCAATTCCACATGGTCCTTATCAATAGACTAGATGAAATCATTTGTCGGCAGAGTTAATTTCGAACCGAGAGGAAACACGGATTGGAGGGTAGGGCGGGGTGGGGTGGGGGGAAGGAGCGGACTGATCGAGGATGTAATCTCTCAACCTCTAATCATTAATTACAGATTTATTAGGTTTACAATAGAACATTAATCCTGTATTCAATGATTGAACATGTAATTCTAAAACATATGTTACATCTGTATATATATACGTAAGTAAATCTTTCTGAAAAGATGGTTTATCTATGTAGCAATTAAATGTTCCATTGGAGTGAATTAAAACAATTTTAAATAATTTCATAATTTCTATTCCCGATAAACAAGTTATTATTATTATTAATATCATCATCATCTGGATTCAGTCTTCAATGAACTGATACATGATTCCTAGAGGAGAATTAGCGGTGTTTAACGATGCTGAATTCAAAATTTATGTTTAAAGTTTGATTAAGGATTGGTATTTGAGTTGAGAAACCATTGAGAACCAGGGAAGACTGCATAGCCATTTCGTTCTAGTTATGGGACTCTTTGGCAGTACCCATCAGGGATCTAATCAAGAACCATTCAGTTGTGGCCTTGTGCTACTGACAAGATTTATCAGTAGTATATAAAGAGACGTTCATTGGTACGAAAATGACAAATTGAGGAGAGGTGGACTGGATATCAATGAGAGGAAATGAACCAGTATTGTGGCAGAACATGGGAGACACAAGAAAAAGACAAAAATAAAAAACACAATTCGAAGGGCAGAAGTAGAACAAGACGGAAGATCTGCACATTTAAGGATTTTCATATAAGGTGTAAGTAATTTCCCTATGTGTTTATCAAATTTCTAATAAACATTCCGTTAGCAAGTGTCTTGTCGTGTACCGTTACACAGCCACGTGGTAGAAGTATGATGGGTCATCAAGTCTAATGTCTTCCAGATAGCTGTTTTTAGCTCCAACTGGAGAGGAATTATGCTCCTGTCGACGCCAAGTAAAATTCTGAGTCGCATCATCCTGGAGAGAATCAAGGACGCACTGGATGCAGAATTCCAACCAGAACAAGCTGGATTCAGGAAAGGCTAATCATGTTCTGACCAAATTGCAACTCTACGCATCATCATCGAACAAAGCATGGAATGGCAATCAAACCTCTACCTCAACTTTATAGACTTTGAGAAGGCCTTCGACAGCGTTGACCGCGAAGTAATTTGGAAACTACTCGAGTACTACGGCGTACACCAAATATTCATCAACCTTATTCAACAGCTGTACGACAACGGCACATGTCAAGTGATCCACAACGGAAAACTCAGTGAGGCGTTTGGAGTAAACACAAGAGTCAGACAAGGGTGCTTATTATCACCAATGATATTCCTAATTGTGGTGGACTGGATTATGCGTCAGACAGTGGGAAACGAGAAGACAGGGATATCCTGGACCGACGTGAAGAACCTAGAAGACCTGGATTTCGCGCGTGGATGATTTATGTTTGATGTCACACAAAATCGAAGACTTACAAGCGAAAACCGACAAACTGGTCGAAGAGGCTGGCAGCAAAGACAGGACTCCAGGTGAACATAGACAAGACGGAGGTTATGAAAATAACCAACCAACAACAACAACAGCAGCAGCAACATCCAGCGGCAATCACCATCAACGGGAGGGATTTGAAAGAGGTTACTTCATTCACTTATCTAGGGAGCATTGTCTCAACTACACGAGGAACGGACGCGGATGTGAAATCGAGAATCGGGAAGGCGAGAAACACATTCATCAACCTGAAACCAATCTGGAAATCTTCGTCACTCAGCCTGCATCAACAACAAAGTGATTCGGATTTTCAATACAAACGTCAAGCCAGTCAGTTCTTCTATACGGATGGATCAGAAACTTGGGGGTGGGTGACAATGAATATTTCCAACAGCCTGTTGCAGACCTTTATCAACAACATATCTTCGCTCTATACTGAAGATCAGATGGCCGGCGAAAGAATCACCAACAAGAAACTATGGGAAGCAAACAAAACAAGAACCAATCGCCCAACAAATATGCAGGAGAAAGTGGAGATGGATTGGACACTCGCTGAGGAGGCCGCTGGGTGACATCGCGCGTCAGGCCATAGCTCGAGTGGAACCCGAAAGGGAAGTGGCGAGTGGGACGTCCAAGGGTGACATGGAGGAGATCGTGTGAAGAGGAGTTGAAAAAGTATGGACTAACATGGATGCAGGTGAAAAGTACAGCAGAAGACAGAAGCAAGTGGAGACGTGTAGTTGAAGCCCTGTGTTCCACTAGGAACCCAAGGGAACAATAAATAAAAAATAATCAACAATTGTTATCAGTGAGAAATATTAAGTAGTTAATTAAAACAAATAAAATTCCAGTCTAGTCAAACGATTAGATTCAATCAGTGTGATATCTTCTCTTTAAATTTATGGAGTATGGCTCTTTCAAAAAAATCTATAATTGCTGTCAAGTCAACAGAAAGATACACAGTACTATTCATGTTTGACAGATGATTAAGTTAAATGATGTTTTTGGAAATGAACATTTTTGCCTCGATTACTGGGAATATGAGTTATCTGACCTCTTCATCATGTGGTATCTACTACAGAACCATTGAAAATCAAGCGGTACTGAACATCTGCTTTATCCTAATTTAAGACGTTTCAGCGGTACGCTGTCATGACTCCACTGGGGATGAAACACAAGACGATCAATTTGATATATGATCTTAAATCAGGTTAGCAGTTATCAAAAAAATTAGCGGTTTACGCAGTTCCAGGGTATGAAATTTCCCGAAATTATTCAGACCCCAGTATGTTATCTGCTTGATGCCATAAATGGTAATCAAGAAAGCCTGCATAAATGCCTGAAACTCTATGCCACTGATTGGTTGTGATAAGTAGGTGCATACCACTCACATCAACCAGCGGTGCATGCTAGCTAGCCAGATCGAACTTGATCTTAGCACTGGACGGCTGTTTCGCTCGTTTGGGATCGAGGTTCTCAGCAGTTTGCCCAGTTTAACTCAGCTCAAATCATCTGATTTCTGGTTAGCTACTCGGGTGAACTGGTAACACCTTAAATCAAATTCACTCTCTGAGCTGAGAGAGATAGTGATCTTGGCCTCAAACAAGCGAAAAGGCCGTCAGGTGTTTAGGTCACTTAGACTTGGTTAGTAAAATGGTTGGTGAGATTGGTATACACCTACTCATCTCGATTAATCAGTAGTTTTATGCATTTAAACCGTTGACGACTAAGCCACTGGGAATGAATCCGACAACTTATAGATTCTAACTCTAAAGCTGCTAGCTGATTAGCCTTCTCTACGCTTGATAGTAACAATACATTTTTCAAATGTGTCTTTTTGCAGAGTTTCCAGTTAGTTGGTTGTATCAAATCTTACCGGTGTTACATTTCAAGAATATGCAGTAGGATATTTAGATATGATAGAGAAGGTTTGTAGCTCAGGTGGATGATTTTGATGTGGTTGTGTTCTCTGAGCTGGATAGTTAATTTGCGAAGCTTTCATCGCCCTACTAGGCAACATCTTCAGCGCATACTTCAATTTGTTGAAGTGAGCTTTTAGATTTCTCCACGAGTTTATTAATCATCTCTCCTGGTGACTTTGGACGTGATTGGTTGTTTTTGTGTGTTTTCACACCTTCTAGGTTACTTGTATTGTAACTCATTGTTTCTTTGACTTGAACTATTGTAACGACAGAAGGCAAGAGTCAGCAACAGATGTATTAAACACATATACATTATTATTTTTGATTGGTTGTCTCACAGAAAGTTAACCTTGCATCCCTTTGTGGCTGTGTCAGATCATACATATGCTAACTGTATCCGCCTACGCAAAGCCTTTGTTCTCATTTTCTCACCACCAATATTGGGGACATAAACATTGACGTCAATTACTGTCTACCAACTTTGGCTAGCAGCCAGCTCACACCACACTATGACCCTTTGTGTGTGAGGTTTCTTTCTTATCGGTTGATAAATTTTGTCTATCTCGATGTGTCTATTGATTGATGATTCTCACTGGAATGCCAAGCTTCTAAAAATTCTCTAGCATTCTTGTTGTTTCCTCTGTCTAATATTTGAACGTTGTCCCAGTCGAATTGATGTCCGTGGTTGTCTGTATGTAGTGATGTAAGGGAGTGGATATCATGTCTTTTGACGGCTAGCTTATGTTCGTGGATACGAAGACGTAGGATATTTGTATCTTATAATGTTGCTATTCAGATTACATAGTCTCTTCTGAACTCCAAGAATGAGAAATTCCAAGTGTTCATCTACAGGGATTTGATTGATTTCAGCTTAGCTGACAAACTGACATCAGTTAAAGAACCATTAAAAACCAGGGGGTAATGGACAGCAACTTTCTTCTAAGTTTGGCACCCATCACCTCACCTTGGATCAAAATTAAGAGTTTTAGGTTAGAAGGTAATCCCGTTGCACTTTCAGTCACCGGGAACTGATTTTCGATAATATAGTACCATCGGCATCCAGTGTCTTTAGCGACTATTTGTTCTCATGGTCCTACTTCTGATGAGTTCCGTGAAATGACGAAACAGCTATCCCTTGTATTCAATGGCTATCTGACTGATGTCAGCTCCTGATCGAATTTGAAATAAGGATTTCGTCAACATAATTTAATATTAGTTTGGTATATACTTGTAAGTGTGCAGTTTATTTTATTACTAATCTATAAATTATGTGGGTTATCTAGCTGGTGTCTTAATAATAGTCGTAGGCTGTGACTGGAAACTCTAGGCAAAATAGCTTAGATTCAATAACAACATTGATACTCATAACCTTCCCTGAGAGGTATCGAACCAATGTTCTTCATATAATAATGTGATTCTGCTAACATTCAGTTATTGCTTTTGGTTTTTTATTCCTTTACGTCTTTAGTGGAACATAGGGCTTTTAGCTACAGGCTTGAAGTTTCTGTAATAGTGTTGATTTTTACAGGATTGGGTTGCTAGCCTCATGCCCAACCTTTCCTCTTTACCAACTTTATTTCTGGCTTAGCGAGATAAAGGAGTGAGTCGGCCAGGGATCGAACCCCGGACCATGTGCATGGTCGGCGAGCGTCCTAACCGCTGTGACACCGACGCAGTTATTGCTTTAGATTCAGTAATCCCTAATTTCTAACTTTACATGTTCACAGTTCTTTTAATAGTCGTTGTAATACAGTATTAATGAATTCCGAAATAGGTTTGAATACCTACCTAGTTTTCGTCGGTGGTACTAGATTCCAGAAAAACCTCTGCTGAATAGCACTGAATCATCGCACTTAAATTCTTTTATTAGATGTATCCCAAAGTGAAACATAACTGGGTAACAGAGAGCAATTTTGCAACACATCTGATGGACTCTTCTACTCAAAACGTCGCTCAAAACTCGAATAGCTTTCATTTATTTCAAGAAATTATTAAAGATGAGGAATAAAAATTAGTTAAATTTATTGTGAGATATTTTCTAGTTACACACAAACATTTTCAACTTACTCGTTGACCTGAAAACTTTGATATTCTTTTCGAAGCAAGCTTTTGAAATCTTCTTCGATATATTACTACAGGTGGTGGGACAGTAGCTCTAGTGTTAGACTGTGTGCTTGGTGGACAGTCTTCAGTAGTTTTAGGATGTGAAGATTCTTTCTGACACTTTGGAATGTTACATGGTTCCTTGATATTGACAATCTACAGAGAAATTTGTGAAGAAAAGTAAGGTGATGGGATAAATAATAATAATTTACTTCATTCCAAAAACAGTACTTATAATACAGAATGGAATTCTCAGCATTTGTCACAATATTGCATCTGATTTACTCAAAATATATATAAAATTAAAAATTAAAACAAAATTAATCGGAGGAATTTGTCCACATTTACGACATAATTATTAGATATAATAATAATAATAAATATAATAACAGTGAGTTTGTTTCAAACGGTATTGTCGATTCAGTTTGGAAACTTTAGCATGTTATAGATTATTGGGTCTAATGTTCTGTTGATATAGTATAGTGAGGGGAAATACAAAATTAACAGTTATAATACAGCTTAAAATTATGTCCACACTTATGAAAAAAAAATAAACAAAACGAAAAAATTGAGAGGATTATAAATATAAGAAATACAATAACAATAAAGTATGATGCTTTAAGGGTGAAGGAAATGGTTTATTTAGTGGTGCTAAGAAGGTTAGTTAGTTCATGTCTGACATTATTTTCATCACATAAAGTACGTGCCAAATATGGTATAGTGGAATTTTTATACTTAGACGTACGTGCATAAAGTCTTCTGAAAAGACTTCTTGTTTTACCTGAGGAGACACAAGGTTGGAGCTGCGGGTAGAGTGGGTGCTCAGAGTCTGACAAAATTCCTCTAGCGAATCTGTTGCATGACATCAAGTGCCTATCAGTGACAATGTCAACGATATGGCCCAATGGGATACCACTCGTCCTACTGACAGTCTTCAGAGTTCTACGAAGTATGACATAGTCCTTTTTAAGCAATCCAGGAAAGAATAAGGGTGAACAGTAAAGAAGAATAGGTAAAATACACGAAGCGGTACATTACAATAGTCTGAATGAACTATCAGCTCGAAAGATTTCATTTATGAACATAGTGGTATAAATATTCGACCTGCTTTACTGGTTATGACATATGACCTCTTTAAACTGAGAATTGTTCCTAAAGTGTAATATATAAAGAATGAAATGTATTCACTTAAGAAAGATTAGTGTTACTTCATGCGAGATATCGAGGATCTGTTGCATTTAAAACTATTCCAACAGAAATTCGCTTTACCTGATTGATAATGACTAGCGCTGAAATCCAACATGCACATTTCATCCTGTTATGGATTTGTTGACTGGCTGTACGCACTGAGACACATTGGAAACACCGTCACTCACTGAAGGTGTAGTAGGTACATCCATCCGACAAGTTCGATATCGGGAGAAACGTACATCCTAGATACTGATGATAGCCGCCATCAACCAAATAACATAATGTCAAACATTAGACATTGTCGGTGAATCCAAGCTGCTCGTCTAATCATCAATGGAGATCGAACATTTCGGCTCAGTATAACCAGTCAGTGGAAAATTCAGATTAACTTAATCAAATACAAAAAAGTCGTGTTGAATTCAATAAAGGTGACAAGTGATATAATACAGGAAATTGTTCAAAGGGAAAATAATTATAATACCAATCGACATAATAAGGGAAGGATATATAAGTTGAATGAATAAAACGAAGAATAAATAGAATCAAAGTATGAATAGGGATTATAACACTTTAACATTAAAGGATTAAGAACATGAGATCTGAAGGAGTGGTTGAACAAACCTTTTTTGCGAGAAGCAAAGTAAGTGAACATCTGATCGATACAGGTCACGTTATTTCTACAACCTTTTCCTTTAAATTTTCAAGTATTGGTTTTATAGGGACTGTGTTTGATTGGTTGGAGGATTTCATCAGGAGCTGACATCAGTTAGAGAACCATTGGAAAACCAACTAGGAGTACTGGAGAGCTGTTTCATCTTCAGCAGTACGAGCCCACCGGGGTTTGAACCCACGACCTCTTGGTTACAAGGCGATCCAGCTCGTAGACCCTTGCGCCACTGGAAACCGATCCAGTCGCCAGACCATGAATTCGAACTTCTAACAATTCATGGCATAGCGCGACCAATCAAACAAAATCCCTACAAAACCAATAATTGAAAATTAATCTTATGCTCACTAGCGACTGGCCATGTTCAGGCAGTTAACCTGGGGTTCTAGCGGGAAGCCCTGACCAGTAGGGTGCAGCAGGTTGACGATGAGGCAGTAACTCATCGAAGAAGACATTGCGAAGTGGCTGCGCTATGTCATGAATTGGCAGAAGTTAGAATGCGTGGGTTGGCCATTGGATTGGGCCAGGTGCCAGAGGCTTAGTGATCTACGAGCCAGCTCGCCTTGTAACCAGAAGGTCCTGGATTCGAACCTTGGCGGTACGTGCATACTGTGAAGAGTCCCAAACTAGGACGAAACAGTTGTCCAGTACTCCTAGTTGTTTTTCCAATGGTTCTCTAAATGATGTCAACTCATGATGAAACCCTCCAACTTCTCCTTTAAAGTTATCTATAGGGAGAAGAACCCGTCCAAATGTACTCATGTGGTCAGTCTCAGATGTGATTATGGGTGTATATTATTATTATTAATTCCCTGAGTTCTGACTGGAACACTGACTCTTAGAAGCACATCCTCAATTGGGCTAGGTTTTTCGAATCACTTTCAGATAGCTCCAAGACTGCCCACAACTTTACATTTCATCTTCTTGTAATCTCCTTCATGTCGCACTCGGATCAGCTCTCACCCTATCAGTTCCCATTCGGTTTTCACTCGATGGTGTGAAGTATGATGTCACTCAGCGGTATCCAAAGAGTATGTTAAATTCCTCTCCAGTTCCTTCTGCAATTTTATTATGTAATAGACTGTTTGGTTGGTTCTCAGCCGGATTTCCTTATCGCTTGCTTAGCCTATTTGACTGGTCATCTGACTTTCAGTATCGACAGTGAGCAAATATTGATGAAAGTTCTCAGTTAACTTTTGGAAATACTTTTGGTCACGTGTGCACTAAGTCTGTGAATCACGATGAGTACTGGCTAAAAATTTGGATCCTCTTCGTTGTTTTGAGTGTTGTAGATCTTTATAGCGATTTCAGAATAATGAGTGCCTGCCTTACTTTCTCGATATTGGCTGAATTCGACATCCTCATCCGGAGCAGCATTATGGGTATGTACTAACAGAAATGAGTAAGTGAACTTTCATCCTGTTATGTTTAGTATAATAAGTCATTATTGAGGAGAGTTTTACTTCCTTGTTCGAATTAGCTATGGTTCTTATCAGTAATAATATCCATTAAAACTTTATCTGAATTTTGACGTAATGGTTAAATTATAACAATATCCCCATAAAAAAGTTTTTCTTCAGTGTTACAATTCGTCTACTGGAAACCAAATCCGTCCTTGACAATAGTTAATTAGCAAGGTTGATGTTTAATTAAACCTTACAGATAGACAATTGATACATTTAACTGATATTTATACATAAATCAAACATTTCTTTTTTGCCTATTTGTATACTTCTACAGAAATTACACACATCTTCATACGTTTAATTAACTTAATCCAGGTGTGGACTAATCTAATTTTTATTCTTATTAAAACAAAATTCAACAGTTTTTATGTTCAAGATTTTTAAAAATAATGTTTTAATCTAATCAGATTAGATAAAATCCGTCTAACTAATGTACTTGAATGAATGAATAATTGCAATTTACCATTGAAAAGGAATACGAACCAAGCATTTCTATTCTCGATGTATGCCTCAATGGACGTGATGGCGGATCTCTTAAAAGATACATCCACTTGAAACGTACATGGAATGGACAGCTAACTAATTTTTATAGTTGGAAGCCTATCTCCAGGAAAAGAAACTTCTTTCATTCTCTCTGCTATAGGATAAGGAACTCTCCTTCCTAAAAGCTATGTTGGCGGAATACGGTTACTCAAGCTGATTTATTGACGAGATCATGAAAGATAAACAGTCCAAACTGGTGACTAATTCAGTTTCAAAGTAAACCATCTTCATGAATTTAGAATTTAAAGGTGATCAGACTTCAGACATACTCAAAAGTTATCTCACTAAACCAGACATTCTTTGTGGCAAAACTACAAATAACGTTCACTAGGCGTAAGTTGTTCTCCCTCTCTGTTGAGGATAAGCTGTCTCGAGTCTAGCTGTCTCCACGTGCATCTACCAGTTTGCCGACACTTGTGAACTGATATACATCGGCCGTAGTCACAGAATACTTTCTACACTGAAACGAGAACACATCCCATCATTGTTTTACAAGGGAGAAAGTATGGGCGTGTAAAGCTCTATTCTAAAATAACTTGATCGACTCCTATCACTCTATCAACCTGGAGCAGGATTTTAAGATCATCATCTATCGAATACATGGTAACTTTCTGCGTTTTCTACATTCTAAACTTCTGAAGACAGAAAAGACCCTGGTTATTCATGAATTAAAGCGAGAGGTTTTGTGCAGAAGAAGTATGTACAGTCCCTTGATCGTAGAGGGGTGAACATTTACTTATTTTCATTTTGTTTATTTCGTTAATCTGTGCCTTTCCCCTTTTACTAAAAATATTATTACTATTGTTGTGGTGAGAGCTACAATGTACAATAATGTACATTAAAATCTATAAATATGTGTTGATTTTCCTTAATAAACGATCTGCTGCCTGGCCCTTGTCTTCTGTTGTTACATTGTTACTACTATTATTCTCAATTTGGACTGTTCCCAGTATTATTATTTCACTTGTCTCACTTGTCAATCAAGATCAAACCTTTTTCTACAATGTTGAATTCTGTCATCACATTTCGCATCATGTTATGTAACGTTTTATATTCACCTATTTATCTTTTAATTTTACACCCCTTACTAACATCTTTACATCCTATGAACTATTCTGTATACGACATTATTTGTTTTGCCACTTGAAACTTGGTATTTAACAGTGATTATAATCACAAACACTTTAATTGCATTTCATATTACTACTATTATTATTTTATGTATTAACACCTTTGTTTCAATTCCCTCACGACATATAATTTCTTAAAAAAAGCATATTTATACACCATTGTACAGCTTGATAATAAATTCGTTGAAAAGAGTCTCTTCGCTGAATATTTCGTTATTAGTGTTACAATGGAAATTATTCAATAATTGAAGAAGTATTGGTTTGTAGGGATTTGGTTGATTGGTTACAGGATTTCATCATGAGCTGACATTGGTTAGAGAACCATTGGAAAACCTGAGGGTACTGGACAGCTGTTTCGTCCTAGTTCGGGACTCTTCAGCAGTACGCACCCACCGGGATTCGAACCTAGGACCCTCTGGTTACAAGGCGAGCTCGTATACCATTAAGCCACTGGGACCCAATCCAATGGCCCATGAATTCTAACTTCTGCCAATTCACGATATATCGCAACTGTACTGGCCCTATTCAGGTAGGTAGTTACCTGGGGTTCCAGTAGGGTGCAGCGGGTCGGGTGTGAGGACAAATACTTGCCGAAGATATTGGCTAGTGGTTGCGATATATCGTGAATTGGCAGAAGTTAGAATTCATGGGCCATTGGATTGGGTCCCAGTGGCTTAATGGTATACGAGCTCGCCTTGTAACCAGAGGGTCCTAGGTTCGAATCCCGGTGGGTGCGTACTGCTGAAGAGTCCCGAACTAGGACGAAACAGCTGTCCAGTACCCTCAGGTTTTCCAATGGTTCTCTAACCAATGTCAGCTCATGATGAAATCCTGTACTCAATTGAAGAAGTGTTTTGTATATTCTCGATTTCATACCAAAAAACTACCTTAAAAGGAAAATGGGCTGAATGACTGATGGTATCTCTGTTATTATTAAGGTGTTGACAATGTTTGCCTTTTCACTACTTGAGTTGTGAGGAGAACACACAGTGCTTCATGGTTTGAAGTTCCATTAGCACTGGTGTTGTTTCATGGGGCAGGGTTATTAGCCTAATGTCCAACCTTCTCTCTTTTCTAGTTACACTACCGACTAGTAAAGTAGACGAAATTTAGGAGGTCGTCGGCAGTGAACTGAACCATTGTGTCAGCAATACAAAAAAGGCCAACAGTACTCCGCATTCCTTTTCAGTTACGAATACAAGTGCTAAACGGTCCCAAGCGTTGTTTAACTTTGGGGATGGAATCAGAAACGATGTTTTCGACATGGTATGATCTCCGACAAGCTATCCGAACGGTTGGAGACAATTCTGATTGAAATTTAATGTTAGTAGCCCTATAAAGTGAAAGACGTCAACAACCATGTGTTTGACTTGGATCGCCGAAGAGTATCGTTTCTATAATTAGACTGTGATATATCATGTCGTATCTTTTTCTTAGGCAGGCGTTATCGCAAAGAAAACAGATACGAATGCAAAATGTCAGTTTACAAGCTCTGTTCCTTCCTAATGTCACCAGTGCTCGTTAAAATGTGTTTAATCATTCATATAATAGACCGTGAGGGAATGACAGCAAGGAATTTGGCGACGACTCCAGGAGTTATCCTATCAGCCATTTAGTTGAAATGGATTCGATTTCATATTTTCTCCCAGATATGCCATAACACGAAGGTCTGAAAAATATATCAAAGTGTAAATCATATATGCACTATCCTAAAAGGCTGAAGACGAACCGTACTACTTTGTAAGTAGAGGGGAGGAGGACACTGGGAGGACACTTTTTGGTGTAACTTGGACTATCCAGGAAAAGCAATTCAATAAAGGCGTTTGAAATCGTCGTTACTGAGACGCATATATTCTAACAATATTATCTATCCCTTGAATTACTATTGAAACCCCCTGAAGAAACACTTGGGAAATTTCTAACTTTCACATTCCCAAATGAGTTGGTCTTAAGTACATGTATTTTAATATTATCAATGAAACTCCATAAGTGGTGTTAATAGATACAAACAGATACATGTTGACCAAGGTGATAAGTGGCGGCTGGTGTTTATAAATCTCAAAGCTATGGTGTTCGATTGTCAAGTTTTTTTTAAATAAAATGCTGACAAAACTTTATCAGGGCGATTTCAGGATACCATTTTGTTCTACAGTTAAGTAGGGAATGGGTATTTCTGGAGACTTCATAGCTAGAATCAAAAAAATCAATCAGTGTTGTGTGACTACCAGTGGTTAACTAAATATCTCATGTCAGTTGATAAAAAGAATAATTTCTGTACATTTTTAGATTCGTCACATTCTTACTCAACTAACAGTCTGAGTGAATCTGTAATATAATATTTCTTGCAGATATTCGATTGATTACAGGTATACTCACGAGTTGATGTTGGTTGGTGTTTACGGCTGAATGGTCTATGAGGTTTCTGGATTCGAACTTCTTTGGGTGCTTCCCCCTAGGACGGAAAACCTGCCAAGAACTAGGATGCTTTCCAATGTTTCTTTAACTGATATCAACTCGCAATCAAACATATAGTTTTTCTTTCAGAAGAATTTTGTTTTAAAGTATAAAAGCGAACAGTACTGAACGCCTGTTTCTTTACATTCAGAATATAAAAATGGGGCCTCAATCTTTCACATTTCAATAATGATGGTGTTGTTTTAACAGGGTAGATGGCTGACCTCATGTCCAACCTCCCCTCTTTTTCCAGCTTCTTACCGGCAAATAAACTGGGCTAGGTGTAGCAATGATTCAGTAAGTGAGTGAACCCAGACCTGCGGAAAAGCTAGCGAGCATTATAATAATAATATTAAGTTATCATAGTCTTAAATCAACGAATCCTTCTCTTTGTTGTAATAAACAGTCTAGGGAAATAACAGAGAGTCAATTGCTTCTGTTATTATTGTTCCTTTGGGTTCCTAGTGGAACATACGGCTTCAACTGCACGCCTCCACTTGCTTCTGTCTTCTGTTGTACTTTTCACTTGCATCCATGTAAGTCCGTACTGTTTCAACTCTTCTTTACACGATCTCTTCCATGTCAACCTTCGACGTCTCACTCGCCACTCGTTTCCCTTTCGGGTTCCACTCGAGCACTGGCCTGACGCGCGATGTCACCCAGTGGCCTCCTCAGCGAGTGTCCAATCTATCTCCACTTTCTCCTGCATATTTGTTGTTTGGCGATTGGTTCTTGTTTTGTTTGTTCCCATAGTTTCTTGTTTGTAATTCTTTCCGGCCATCTGATCTTCAGCATAGAGCCAGTGAAGACAGTTGTTGTTGATAAAGGTCTGCAACAGGCTGTTGAAAATATTCTTGGTGACCCACCGCCAAGTTTCTGATCCATCCGTATAGAAGAACTGACTGACTTGACGTTTGTATTGAAAATCCGAATCACTTTGTTGTTGATGCAGGCTGAGTGACAGCGGAAGATTTCCAGATTGGTTTCAGGTTGATGAATGTGTTTCTCGCCTTCCCGATTCTCGCTCGATTTGACATCCTCGTCCGTTCCTCGTGTAGTTGAGACAATGTTGCCTAGATAAGTGAATGAAGTAACCTCTTTCAAATCCCTCCCGTTGATGGTGATTGGCGGTGGATGTTGCTGCTGTATTTGTTGTTGGTTGGTTAACCAGTTTTAAGCTGTACAACGTTCAGTTAAAACTTATAAAATATAATCAATCCAAGGGTAGAAACCTAAAAGGCTCATTTAAAGTAAAAAAGAGTGTATTCTTTTAAAGAATAAATATATATACAAATGTTTGAATGAATGTTTTGAATTTAAAAGGAAACAAAACAAAACAATTAAGGCCAATAAACATCCAATTTGCATCACGTCAAAATAATTTGACCCATGTATAAGTTATACTGAATAAAGCACACAACTTATTCCTCACTGAAATATTCATTAAAAAAAAAACAATATTAATCTTATATAACCGATAACCTGTATTTTATACTTCTACTCCTACTGCAGTGTTTACCGTCTAAAATGTGCAGATTAATGTACATAAATAGACCAGACCAGAAAGGCAACAGTTCCACTATCTACCGGCTTGCTAAAAGCTTTTCCCTCTTTTAGCTAATTTTCAAGTTATCATCTGTCAGAATTAGGGCTAATTCAGTAGAATGATATAAGTACTTCTATTATTTTTCGCATGTTCAGTTCAGTTTAGTTATTCTACTTCTTCTAAAGGTTTTTAATTCAACTAAAGGTAAACTGGGAGGGAAATAAGCAGGCTGAATGTTTAAAAACATACGCCATTTATAGCATCAACAAATAATATCCTCCCTCGCCAGTAGTATGCCAAATGAAAACAATAGTAGAAGTAACAAGAAAAGTGAACTTTTCATGCATCTAATTCTTTTGACTGGTTTGATCAAAGCAGGAACATATATATATTTATATATATGGGGGCGTCAAAGGTAGTATCAAAAAATCTAGACAGATCTTCACTACTCTCGAATCAATGTGAATATCTACCGCATTCACCAAAAGGAACAAGATTCAGATTTCCAGCACTAGTAGGAAGTCAGTGATTCTGTATGTTTCAGTGATGTAGCAGGGGTAATCTCCGAAAGGTTTTCCAGCTGGCTGTGATTCTTTATCAACAGCTAATTTCGCTGGTTCCATCCTGAAGGTCAGATGGCCAGTCAGAAAGGATTGTCAGCAAGGAACTGTGGAAGGCAAAAAACCAACCAGGAACCGATAGCCCAACACACATGTCGAAGAGAATGGAGATGGTTTGGGCATACACTGAAGAGATTATTGAGTGAGATCACACGCAAGCTAGGTCATTGAATAGGACCCAGAAGGGATACGATGAGTTGGATATTGGTCTGAGAGTGACAAGGAGGAAATCATGTGAGGAGGAGATGAGAGCTTATGGGCAATTATGGAGTCTGATGAAGAGGCCTGAAGACATCAGGATGGGAATGAATACAAGAAAGTTAATAATTAAACAACCAGTCTTTATTTATACATAATATAATGGAAATTTTGAAATACAAAAGAAGAGAGAAAGAATAGAAAGCAAATTTACTACATAAACAAAACATTTGCTAAATTTGGAGCTTAATAATGATTTCAAGATCGATGACAAACAGACTTAAGTTAGAGAACCATTGAAAACGACGGAGTACTGGACAGATATTTCTTCCTCGTCTGTAACTCTTCAGTAGTGAACACGCATCACTCTACTGGAGATAAAACTCAGGACCTTGGTGAACCTCACTGGTCATGACTTCCCACTAGATCCTTGTTGGGATGAACACTCCTGGAAAGACCTGAAATGGATGAAACAGATATCCAGTACTTTCTGTTGGTTATCATAGATTCTCCAACTAATGTCAGTTTGTGATCAAACTTGAAACCAATCAGATCTCTGCAGACCAACACTTGAAAAGTTTACTTGTGAGTTCATTTCAGTGGACGTTGATGATTGTGATACAGCAAATAAACCTGGAATTGCCCTAGCAACTAAACCTACTTTCTTGTTTCTCATTGAGTCACAATCCTCAACTAGTTTTGATTCCCTATGGCTTAGCTAAAATCTTTATAAGTCTTTCAGTTTATTCTATAGTTTGTTGAATTTAATAATTTTATTTTTACTATCCGTATCTCTTCAAGGCCTACTTTTCATCTTAAATGTCGAACTTTTCATTATTCTGTGTATAAATAAAGACTGGTTTTTCGTTTGATAACTATTTGTTATTCGTACCTATTACTTCAAAACTGTTTTTAGAGTTATTAAGTGCCTTTTCAGTTGGATTAATCTCTAAGTGTGTTAAGTATTCATGTTCATTTATGCCGGTTTGTATGATTTTCAGACTGTTATCAGGTAAAGAAGAAGGAGCGAAGCTGTAACAAATAAAGTATGAGCTTATTTTATCCCGTAAATATATAAACTCCCTTATTCTTTTCTATTGAAAACTATTCTAGGGATTTTTATTTAAGTCTAAGACAACATTTTAGGCGACATTTACACAACAACATACAGCTAACTGGTGATACTCAGATGTTGGAATGAATTCTTAGCTGTTTCATCATCAAAATGTAGTTTTGTTGATGGTAAGTAGTTAGCAGTGAAATCTAAGATGGCATTCCTACTAAGAGACATGAACCCAGCCGTCAACGCTACAAACACCGAGCATTTTGATCCACTTCAGATCAAGTTAACTGGGACTGAAATTAACAAATACCAAATGCTTCATCATATGATCACATTGTGGTGTGTGCCACTGACAAGAATGTGTAAGTAGAACAGCGCATCAACGGATTAAGTCATAAAGAGCGAAAATGAAGATAACTGCGAAACAGCATAGGAAGCGTGAAATGTATACAAAAGATGCGGAATACCAATACATTCTGAAAATTAGATTTTCAATGTAAGGTCTTTATACTTCACAATCCCTATAAATCACTACAAGCTTAAAGATAGGGAGTAAAGTGGTAGAGCGTGTTTCTCATTTCACTTAACTGGTAGGGTGGCTGATTGCTGACGAAATCTCAGCATACATACGAAAGGCTTGTGTAGCGTTTGCTAACCTCAGTCATCTCCGGTGCATACATGATATTCGGCTGTTGACGAAAGAACACGTGCACTGTGCAGCAGTGAGTGAATCGATCAGGTTGTGAAGCTACATAGATTGAGATGGCTAGGCGACATCCTGCGTGTGAAAAGCTATAGCCTTCTTCTGTAGGTAATATTAGCCGACATAAGATAATGTGGAAAAAGACTTAGGGTGGTCATATCACTCTGAGCTACGTAGGGAGGTATACACTGGTTAGTTGAAGTCCCCACGATTTTAATAACTGACAGCTTGAGACTGTTGCTGACATGATTGAAAATCGTTTTCAGTGGTGCAGATGCATTCACTGTCTGTGGTCTACCATATCCAATAAAACGTAATGTTTCTCCATGTTAATCTTTCTTCACCAGCACATTTCTGCCTATAATGGCTCTATTGAAGCTCTTATGTCTAACTTTGAAAACATGAAATGATGCTTTTCTACACAAGGTTCAACAGTGCTGCTCAGTTAGTCAGTCATACAACTCTGTCCAGCGGTCACAAGAGCAGTCTGTCTAGGTAGGAATCAGTCCCACAAAGACTAAGCTGGGATTCTGTTTTATTCTTTCTATACTCTTGTAGCTTGCAAAGTTGTAACTTTGATGTTTTATGCAGAGATAAGTATCTATTTTCTTCAAAATTGTGGATTAAATAACAAAGCGATTAAAGTATTCCATAAAATACTTTACTTTTGCTGAGAGTTTCTTAGTGACACAGTACTATTTTTTCCCCAAAAATGAAATATTCAACCATAGGGAAACTTTTCATTTTGAAATAATAGAGAGGAGTTGTAGTTCAGATGAATGTATTTGATTTGATTGTGCTTGTTGAGCTGAGTGATTTGATTGAGAAGAATTCATTACTTTTCCAGACAATATTTTTACAGCTTACTTCAGTGTCTAGTAAGATCCTGCATGAATCCTCCATGAATGGTATAACCTCCTCTCCTGATGACTTTAGTTTCCCTTATTCCTAGGAATAACTTGTCTCACTATCGTCCATTTGATTGATCTTTATCTCGTGTTAAACTGTTCTTTATTAGTCGGTTTATT
Source organism: Trichobilharzia szidati (assembly GCA_944472155.2). Classification (NCBI taxonomy): domain Eukaryota; kingdom Metazoa; phylum Platyhelminthes; class Trematoda; order Strigeidida; family Schistosomatidae; genus Trichobilharzia; species Trichobilharzia szidati. Next base: position 29,767,947 of record OX235271.1, read on the forward strand.
TGAGCTATTTCAGTGTCTCTACTGTGCGAAGAATGCTTCAAGTACCAGGCTTATGACGTGTTTCTGCGGTATGTTTGATAATTCCGCTGTTAAACATTTACACATTTTACTGGTCAAACTGGTGTCCATAGCTGTCTGCAAGTACTGATGCGATGGAATACCTATTGTATCTTTTGACGGATAATTCATGTTCTTCGACTGGAAGTCAAAAGTGGTGTTCACTGTGGCCAACACAGTGATTCTCACAGTTGATGAAATTTATACTGTAGGTGGTGTTAGTTTAATCTTCTTTGCTGTAAGGTCTTTTCGTCTGCATAGTATTGAGTAAATTGACTGTGTTGGTTTGTGTGCGATATCTATTCTGAATAGTTTCTTTATCCTAGCTGTTATTTCAGAAATATTCTTCAAATATGGCAGGTTGAATTTTTTTGTTGATTCCAAGGATGGCTTTTGCTGGTAATTTTTATGTTTAGTTTGTGAATTCTCAAGCTGATTATGAGAAGTTAAAGGACAGACCTTTTACAATCTTCATCTTCTATCGATCTTATTGTAAATTTTCACTCTCGATGGTTTGATTTGTTCAGTTTCCAAAAGTTTGATAAGCAGCGTTTAACTGGCCTTAGTCTCCAGTGGCTGATATATAAACTATTATTAGTGAATGTTTTTTATCTCATTGGTATGACTCTAGAATAAGTTTCTTTTCAACCAGAAGCTCGCTTCTTTTGGACAGAAGTTCCACCAGTTAAGTCTCCTTGTCGAGAAGGATTCTGGGTTCATATTCCTTATACTACTGTGTTTTAATTCTTCTCACTGCTTTAGCAGAAACTGTTATGTTAGGTTGACCACAAAGTAATTTTCTGAACTGGATCATGTGGGTACGAATTTGCGGTAGGTTTCAACTTAGGCAAGAGGTACGCTTACAAATACCCAACAAATACTAGGAAATTTTATCACATGGAACCAAAATAATTTTTTATTTGGTGGGTGGTAACTAGCAGTGGAATCAAGGATGGTAAGTTTCGTCCCATCTGAGACCCATCAATGGATGTACCTGCATTTTCAGTGGGTGATGTTATTTTCACTGAGACTAGAACTCAGCACTCATTGTTTCAAGCGCCAAAGAATTATCTGACTGTCCGAAAGAAGTGACCCTAGTGAATGTAACTTTGGCGTTGGATACAACGAGTGCTGGTTTCAAGTCTCAGTGGCAAGAACATCACTGACTGAAAATGCAGGTGCATTCAGTGACGAGTTTCAGACAGGACGAAATGCGCATCCGTGATTCCATTGCCAGTCACCACCCACCAAATAACAACCTAGTGGTCCTGAGACATCGTTGAAGCATCCCTACTAGAAGCCGACATATCAACAGAGACCGAACATTTCGATCCAATCATCAGTCAACAGAAAATGCAGACATTGAGCAGCCGTCTTCATATTTTGATTAACGTGACTGTAAACAGTAGTGAGCATAAAATCAAAACGTTGACTGCCCAAATATTACATAATCTATTAGTCATAACCCAAAGGATAAAATGCAGTTATTGGCTCACCTGTTTTCTGTCATGTTCGATGTCATGTTTTCCATTGGGGATATTTTTCAATGAGTTGTTACACTCTGTTTGATTCTGTACATGCGAGGTGTTTAACTCATGTTCCGTATGAGCAAATTGACTGTCTTCTGCTCCCTTGACTTCATTTATATCACCATTTGTTAGTGGTATATCTGACCTACAATTTAAATTACAATTACTACCACTGGCATAAATAGATGGAATGATACGATTATTCTGACAGTTATTTTGTGCTGCAGTGGTTGTCAAACACGATGTTGTTGTTTTCACGTCAGATTTTGTTAAAAAACTTTTAACATGCAATGAATCAACTGAACTGTGAAAATCGTCATCACCGCTATCAATAGCTGAATCATCCGTTGATGTGATTGTAAATTTCCCTGTCAGTAGTTCTGTATCACTGAAAACACCAAATCTTAAATTTTTACGTGCATTTCGTAGTTTTCGAAAAGCATCATGATAGTTTGTTTGAGTTTCAAGATCATAACTCTTAGGTATATGGAAGTGATTTGATGCCTCTGGATTGGAACCAAGCACAGCAGATCGAAGTGGATAGTGATAGCGTAGTTTTTGGTCTCTATTAAAAAAAATAGTCAAAAATAAAAGCAAGACGGATAAGTGTAATGGATAAAAATGAAATTTTTCACCAACTTGTAGAACCAAAAATAAGACAGGGATCACTCAACTATCCCTTTAAACATTTTTGATGCTCTCGAGATATTTACAGTGTTTATTTCCTGACAGAGTCAAAAAACTCCAAGCGAAATTTAGACATCACTGGGTAGAAGACATTTGGTGTCAGTGAACAGGCTTCAAACTTTCATCAACAGTTAGTTGCCTTCTCTCCTTACTAAAGATCTGATGACCTCAAAAAATTACCAGTGAGGAACTCTGCAGCAGGGTAGTGGACCAATCAAGAACCTATTGGCCAAAAAATATGCCGAAGAAAGTGGAGATGGATTGGATACGCGTTAAGTAGACCGTTAAGTGACATCACGCGGCAGGAAGGCTCTTAGGTTGACGCCGAATGTAAGACGACGAAGTGGGCTTTTGGATCGAGATTGACATGGAGAAGATCATGTGAGAAGGAGATGAGAGCTGATGGGCAATTATGGAGCTAGATAAACAGGACTGCAGGGGAGAGGACAAAATAAAGATATCCTGCTGAAGCCATATGTTCCACTCAAAACGCAAGGGAATAATAATAATTATATGATATCAAGGAATGAACAATTCCCATGTGATGGAGTCAAGAACTCAAAAGTTAACAAACACACCTCTGCTTGTAAATCCATTTCAAAGCTGTACAGCTATTTAGGCGTTTATATATATACAACGTTAATTGACAACTAAGGTCATAGGTGGAGAATACGTTGGCTTTTTGAGTGATTGGATTTGGTCCTGTGAATAACTTTGAAAGATAAATCACGTGTGGCGGGCTGAATGACCTGACCCCAAAAGGTTTTCACAAATTGAAGAATTTATCGTTCTATGCTCAACTTTCATCAACCGAACCGAGTAGTGTTCAGCTACGCGTTTACGGAGAACACGCTTACAACGTCCAATGTAATCAGTTTCACACAAATTGTAGTATGTGGAGCTGATTACATTGGACATTGTAAGGGTGTTCTCCGTAAACGCGTAGCCGAACACTACCCGGTTTTGGTTAATGAAAGTTGAGCATAGAATGACGAATTCTTCAATTTGTGAACACCTTCTGAGGTCAGGTCATTCAGCCCACCACACGTGATTTATCCTTCAAAGTTATTTACAGGACCAAATCCAATCACTCAAATAGCCTACGTTTCCTGCACTTATGCATAGCTGAAGCTCTAGCTATACATGGGCACAAACCTAAGTTATGTGTTCAAAAACGTTTTGTTAAACTCCTTTTATTAACTAAGGTTATAGGCTGTCATCTAACATTGTATAAATGAACGCCTAAATAACTGTACAACTTTGAAGCGAAGCCATGAGAAGAGACCTCTGTGCTGACTTATGTGTTCTTAATGTTTTTTATTTCAGATACGCGTGGGTATTTTCTTTCACAGCGGTAGGTCATTAAATCACATTCTTAATAATCAAAAAAATAAATAAATAATCTTATGATTACAAATTTTCTGTATTCATATGTATACATAAGAAATTCATCTTATTGCCATTTTACCCTAACTTGGTACTAGCAGTCAAGTTAATCCCATATGTATGTAAGGACTAAGTGCTTAAAAGTGACCATTCTGAAGCACTGTTTATGTATAATTACATGTAATTATCCTCATTATTTATTATTATTACTGTTTAATTAATTAATTTTGTTGAATAAATCATGTTTTCATTAATAATTTACTGATATGAAGTTCATTCATTCTATGTACATTAGTTAATTCCTGTGAAACAAGTAATTGACTACTGTCAACTGCCTATGCACTTTGTAAGACGTTGTTATGAAATGCAGCATTTTAGGGTTGTGTGGATGGTATTCAAATGAGTTATTCGTCTTTACTATTTGTTTACTTTCCTCCAATACTAATCATCTAATTGCCTAATAACCTATAGAAACGCGGAAGATTTATTCATTTTTTTGTATACAAATTAGATTGTATACCTAAACGCATTTAATTGCGAGAATGAAATTACAAGTCTATATCATTATTATTGTTGTTTCCTTTAATTCCTAGAGGAACAGAGGGCTTCAGCCGTGCATCTCCATTGAGTTCGGTTCTCTGCTACAGTCTTCACCTGGCTCCAAGTCTGCCCACACGTTTTCATCTCTTCTTCACATGACCTCTTCCAAGTCACCCCACCTTAGCACTGACGACCAACTCGCCACTTCCCTTTCGGGTTCCACTCGAGCGATGGCTTGTCTAGTGATGTCACTTGATGGATTGTTTCCTTAGAGTATGGCCAGCCAATTCATCTCCATTTCTTCCTGCCTATTTGTTTCACAATCGGTTCCTGCTGTGTTGGTTCGCTCATTGCCAGAGATCCCTCTCTGTTGCTGATCTTTTCTGGCCGGCTGGCCATCTGATCTTGAGTAGTATTGAGCGAAGACAACTGTTAATGAAGGTGTGTAGTTTGTTTGAGATGCTCTTTATGACGTGCAGTGCAAGTCTCTGATCCGTTTGCTAAGTAGCACTGACTTCACATTGGAGTTGAAAATCCGGATCTTATTTTTGATGCTGAGTGCTGTTGACCTCCAATTAGCATCAAAAATATATATAGTCTATACAGTATAGTGAAAATAACACAGAATCGAGCAGACGGTTTTCAAGCTATTTATTATTTAATGAGATTGTCATTGAGATCCTAAACATTTGAACGACAATTAGTAAATCGTTTAACATTATGATTCACTAGAAACGTATATTGAATGGGCAAATAACTAATTTTTATAGTTGAACGCCTATCTCCAGGAAATTCATTCATTGCTCTGCTGTAGGATAAGGAATACGTGTAGTTCTCATTGCGTTGTCTAAGAACTCTCCTTCCTAAAACCCATATTGACAGAATAAGGTTACGCGAACCAATTTATTGACGATAAAGATAAACAGTCCAAAATGGTGACTGATTCAGTTCCAAAGTAAACCATCTTCATGAATTTGGAATTCAGAGGCGATCAGCTTTCAGATATAAGCAGAAATCATCTCTCTAAATCAGTCAGTAAGACGTTCCTTACTGTAAAACTCTGACTGACCTTCATCAGCTATAAGCTGTTCTCTGTCTCTTTTGAAGACAAGCTCTGTTGTCTGGCCATATCCATGTGCACTATCACTTCACCTGGTCTCATGGAGTGATGTACATCGGCTGTAGTTAGAGAATGCTTTCATCACTGATACGACAACATATTCCAGCATGGTTTTACAAGGGAGAAAGTATGAGCGTGTGAAGCTCTATTCTAGAACACTTGATAGACTGCTGTCACTCTATCAACCGTGACCATATTTTTCAGATCATTTATCGAATTCATGCTAACTTGCTGCGTTTCCTACATTCTAAGCTTCTAAAGACAGTTGAGGTCTTTTTCATTCATGAATTTAATCTAGAGATTTGTGCACAGACGAAGTTTATACAGTCCATATTTTTTTTACCTTGGCCATAGCGGGATAGAAATTTGTTTATTGTTTTGTTTATTTAATCTATGCACTTTCCCTTATCTGCTACGGTTATTATTTTTGTCTTCGCTTTGAACAGTGCACGGTATTATTTCCCTCATCCCATTTATTAATTTGTAATTTTAAGTTTTATCTTACAAGCTTCTCTCCACTTTGCGTAATTTTGTATTTACCTACACACACTGATCCTACCAACCGTATTAATTTTACATGTCTTCCCATGATCTATATACATTCTGTGAATCATTTTATATTATTATTTTATGCCTTTACGTTCCCAGTGGGACATAGGGCTTCAAGCTAGAGTTTTGAAGTTTCGGTAGCAGTGGTATTTACTTTTAAGGGATGTGTTTGCCAGTCTCATACCCAGCTTTCCCTATTTACCAGTCTTATTACTGGCTTAGCGAGGTGAAGGAGTAAGTCCGCCGGGGATTGAACCTTGGATCACCTGCGTGGTTGGCGGGCATTCTGCCGCTGCGCCACCGACGCACGCCATTTTATATTCGATATTACTTGTTGTAGATTATTAGCTTTTGTAGGGATTTGGATTAATTTCAATGTGGATTTCATCACAAGCAAACATCAGCCAGACATCATTGAATTCCAAGAAGCACTAGATACCTGTTTCTTCCTAATTTAGGCCTCTTCACCCACGACTCCACCAGGGATTGAACCTAGCGGCTGCTTTTCAGTGATCTCTAGCTGACGTTTGTTTCTGGTGAAATATATCTTGGGATTATTTATCTTATCTCTTGATATTGAACAATGATTGTAATTACATACATTTTCTCACATTTCATATTATTATTTTAAGTAAACATATCTTTGTTTAAATTTCCTTACGTAATACAATTTCTTGAAAACCATATATATATATATGATATACAGCCTGATAATGAATTAGTTGAAAAGAGTCTCTTCGCTAAATATTGTGTTCCTAATGTTATAATGAGAATTATTGAATTATTGATTGTGAATTAACATCAATTAGGGAGTCACTGAGGACCATGGAGTATTGGAGAGCTGTTTCATCCTTGTTTGGGACTCGTCAATCGTATGTGCCCACGACGTCAATAGGGATCAAACTTAGAACCTTCAGTTTACAGAGCGAGCTCGAAGACCATTCACTAGAGACTGACTACAGGATGAAATTGCTTAAAGTTCTAGTCGGAAGTTGTGACCAATGGGGTCTACGACGTTGGGTGTGAGAACAAATATTCACAGATGACAGTGTTTGGCAGTGCAGCTGAAAATCGCGAATCGGCAGAAGTTAGAACTCCACCCCAGTGACTGAATGGTCTACGAGCTTTCTGTGCAATCTGAAGTTCTTGAATTCGATCCCTGATGAATTCATGGGTCTGTAATATTGAAGAGTCCTAGGCAGGGACGAAACACCTATCATGTACTCCTTGATTTTCAATGGTTCTCTAAATGAAGTCATTCTTGAGAATATTTGTTTATTTTTTTCATCTTTCTAAACTAGTTAATTTGTTTGATAGTATACACAATGATTCAAGCAGTGTGAAAATTAAACAAATCATCAAAGTATCCCGTTAACGAAATACTCACTAGTTTCTGAAATAGGAATATTTAACCAGCTTACTCTTGATATTGAATTGATTGAAGATGCCTGCTGAAAACTTAAAAGACTGACTATTAAACAAAAGACATTCTTTTCGATAAATTCGTCATAAGGTTCTACATTTATATAGCCATAATAATTCACTTGTGAAGAAGAATTCCAAAGTAAAATTGCGTTTTTAGACGTCCTACTAACAATAAAGTCAGACGGTGGCATAAAAAGGAACTTTTATGACAAAATTACTTGAACCGGTCAATTTACACATTTTCACAGATTTGTTCTTCCTTTCCAGTATAAAAGAAATTTGGTAAAAACCCTCAGTTATAAGGTCAGAGCAGTTTGTTCAGAAGATGAGATTAAAGACGGATCTAAAGTTGTATATGACACGATAATTGAAAACAACCACCCTGAAAATTCATTACTAAACACATGGTCAAGACAGTAGAAACGAATTCTTCTGTATCTGTCAACAAGCAGCCTCTGTATTTGATTGCACACTAGTCAGTAACTAGTGTAATGTGTCTAGTCCTATCTTCGGTGCAGACTGAATTCTATCAGTCATGCTTGCAATGTGGCCACCATGCTAGGTGGCTCGCCATTACGGTGCACTATGAATTGTTGGTATTAGGTGGTTGGAGGCAATCGGCAGGAAGCCTTGGACCTAGGTTTCGTGCTAGTTGGCACTCATCAGCAAGGCGTATCTGCAACCTTGAAGGAACTGATGTCCCTTCTGAGATTCGAACCCGCGTCACCCAGTGCTGCAGTCAGAGACGTTACCACTGAGCTATTCAGGCTCGCGAAATAATAACCAAGTCAAGAAAATCGATCTCAAAGAACGTTCAGTGCCTCTAAGTTGCAGCTTATATTTTCCGCACAGCTGGTTGTGACTACTCACAAGAAAGATGAAGTACCTAAGCTGGCCATCACTGATTGTATCTAACAGATCAAATGCTCCTGTGAAGACAGTTATATTGGCTGTTGCTCTAGGAACTTATTTTTGACACTCTGGATCACCTGACTGAATGGTTAAATGAAAGTGTCGTTAAAACCATCAACACTTCTATATATAAGATCACCTCGTCCAAACAGCTCACAAAGATAGCACTGAAGAGTCTCTCTATCATCTGTCGGATATTGGGCATTCCAAACAGCAAATGAATGTCATTTCAATTCGCTTAAATCAACTGGAGCACCACATATGAAAGAAATACTTCCTCCCTAGTCTGTTGTGGAACCTATAAATTCATATATCCTGTTTTACTTTCCTTTGATTTATCTGATACTCATTTTAGTGTTATACTAATGCATATTACCTCTCTCTCTCTCTTACTGATGCTTTTGAAATTTAGTCTGTCGACACTACTTATTATGTTAAATTTAAACCATTAATGTTATTAATAACAATATTCCTTAAGTATTATGGTCATTTAAATGTGGAAACTGATGGCGAATTTATCGAAAAATATTCATTGTCTATTTATGAGTTTGATTGCATGGAGGATTTCATCATGAGCTGACATCAGTTAGAGAACCACTGGAAAACCCTACAAGGAGTACTGGACAGCTGTTTCGTCCTACTTTGGGACTCTTCAGCAGTACGCACCCACCGGGATTCGAACCCAGGGCCTTCTGGTTACAAGGCGAGCTCGTACATCATTGAGCCACTGGGACCCGATCCAATGGCCAGTTCATGAATTCTAACTTCTGCCAATTCACGACATAGCGTGACCATTTCGCAATGTCTTCTTCGATGAGTTACTGCCTTATCTTCAACCTGCTGTACCCTACTGTTCACGGCTGTGCACTCTTTTAACAAATGTTACATGCGTAAATGGATTTGAATTTTCAAACATTGGTTTTGCAGCGGTTTTGTTTGATTGGTTGGAGGATTTCTTCATGAGCTGACATCATTCAAAGAACCACTGGAGAAACAATTGTTTTTTCGTCCTGGTTTTGGACTCTCCAGTAGTACGCACCCACCGGGGTTTGAACCTGGTGAATTTCCCTCTGGCTGATTTGTAGTGGACCGTCTGTTGACATTTTGCCTCTAAATGCAGACGCTTCAAAGATATTTGATGGCTTACATGACATCTTTGGTTTGATAGTGGCTAGTAATGGAATTCAGGACGCGTGTTTCGTTCTATTCTGCACTTTTCAGCCGGATAAACCGGCATCCATCCAGCATTCAGAGTTTTAAACATCAATGAGCATCCTGACATTAACCGAGTGACATCTTTTAGTAAATTTAAAAAAAACAAAAAAACAAGACACTTAAAACTCACCGACATAATATTTGTCTTGAATTTGGAAGAAATTCTATACTATGATTTGGTGAGATATACACATTCGGTGATGCAGTAGAGTCAACTTTTTCAGGATCATGTGGTGAATTATTATTGTTATTATTATTATTGTGATTCTGACTTTCATGTTTATTAATATGATTATCATTATGATTAGAATGAACACTTTGTGAAAGTAATTCATGAAAACTCGGTGGTCCAGAATCTACTTCTACAATTGTCTTCAAATGATGAAATCCGTTTGAGTGTAGATTACGAAATGAATGTACACGTTCAAGTGAATTCATACGATAATTTTCACCTGATGCTAATGATAATGGTGACGATGAAATAGTCGTCGTTGATGCTTTTTTCCAGCTTTCAATTGGTTTATTAAACAACAATGGTAAACTTCTTGCTCCAAGTATCATATGACTATGTGTACCGATAGTTTCACGTTGTAGTCCACCACTATACGGTAGATTTTGTAATTGTATCCAACCTTTTGGTAGTGGTTTATCAAGCCATACTGTTGTATTCTGTTGTGTATTATTAGGAATTAGATCATTGGTTAAATGTCCTCCACATGGAAGATTTAGATGCTGCGATGACTTGAGAATATCAAATTCTGTTTCAGACTTTAATAAATTCTCTGACAGTAGCATCATTTGTTCAGTGACACGTTTAATTGGATAAGAGGTGATAGGGAATAAGGCTGGTAAATGGATAAGTTGTGTCAGCGAATTTGTCCGTAAACAAGATTCATTCTCAGTATTTGTTTGTTGAGAATTTGTTACTAGTACGGGTAAAGATTTGGATCGTGTCCATTCGCCTGTAATTGAATTTTTCTCTTGTATATTATGTGATCGTGTATTCTATAATAAGGGAAAAAATCAATTGAAAACAAGGCAGAATTTATAAGGTGATCATCAGGTGATCATGGGGATAAAAAAAATCATTAGTGGTTTGGGAAAAAGTGATGCAAGCGAAATTCACTACAAGTACAACTACCACCTATTTGACCAATTATTAAAAATTTATGTTATTATATTTTTGTCAAATATTATAATAAACAAAACTGAACAGTGGGAAATTTTCTGTTGATGTGAAAATTAGTCATATGATCACTACTTATTAATCGATGAATAATTTGATTTATATTTGTATAAACGTTTTAGTGAATAATGTTTTTTTTTTCAGTAGGAGATATAACTTCAAGTTGGATTTTGTCACCGAACAACAATAACAACAATTAAGGAATCACTGGAAATGAAGAGGTGTTAAACAGCTCTGTTTCGTCCTAGTTTAGGAGTCTTCAGCGGTATGTGCCCATGCTCCTAGCTACGATTGACATTCACGGATAGATATTTATATTTTTCGCTGTGATTGATACTTTAAAGCATTTAATGAGGCTATAATTTTATAGTTATGCTCAATTATAATGAGCGCTCAACTGACAAATAGGCATGGTTACTCTGAAACGTTACATCAATAGGAATCTTTCTTAGTTTAAACATTTTTGAAAGAGTTCACAAAGTAAGCAGCTATTTACCAACTAAACACACGGTCCAGATTGGATTCTTCACCGATATACTCCTAAATCTCGCTTAACTTGCCAGCAGGTAGCTGGTCGGAGAAAAGTGGAAGGTTGGGTGGCATGAGGTTAGCAACTCCACCGCGTAATAATAACATCATCGCTATTGAAACTTCAAATACCTCCAGCCGGATGTTTTACTAGTAAGGCGAAGGAGTGAAATACAAAGGAAGAAGAGGCAGTTACTCTACATCTCAATATTTACTGGTAAGCTTGAGTAACAGAAATACTTTCATAACCAGGGCTAAAAATTATTGATAGTAACAAAAGTGGTCAGCTTAGTTTCGAGTGTGTACTTTAATTGCTTCTAGAGATTTTCATTCTCAGTCATTTAAATTCTCATCTGACTTGTGAAACAAACATCTAGGGTTCATGAATATTATAAACTTTAATTTTGCAGTAAGCATTTCCACATTTTTTCAGTCTTAAATCTTGTTGTTATTCCAAAATATCAAGTGGGATTAATGAACAGACATCAGAAACCGTAAAATGGACCACACTGCTAGTAGTAGTAAATCAGTGCTACAGTAGAGGTGTTAATAAAAAGGTCTCCCATACATCATGGTAAATTTGAGAGACACAAACAGAGTTTCAAATGGTGTGTGAGTCTTTTAGTGAGTAGTTATACGCATCCAGCTAGCGTAGCCTCATTCAGCAGCTGTATGGTGATGACGTATACGAAACGAACCAAAGAGTTTGAAGTGAAGACCTAAGTAAGAAATTTCTGTGTATCAGCTCGATTAGCCCAATTTCTGAACACTGTTTATCCGATTTGGAGTTTCCTGTCAACTGACATCATGTAACATTTGCAAGTATATTAAGACTGTTCTCTATATAAACTTAATTATTTCTTTAGGCTTCACGCTGATGATGAGAAACCGACGAAATAAACGATGATAGCATCTTATTCTGCACAAACCGTCATTCTGCGTAAAAAACTAAGAAGCTAAAAATCTGGCTGTACAAGAAACATAACCGTTTTTTATTTTGTTTGGTCGATGGTGGCTAGCAACGGATTCCAGAATGTGAGTTTCCTCTAACTTAGGGATCATCAGTTGGATGTATCTGCATCCCCAGTGAGTGATTGTGTCACCTGTAGGAATCGAAACTAGAACTCCTCAGTTTAAATGCCTGGTGGATATCTAACGACAAAGTTGTATCCCCCTAAGTCAGAAATAGGACGGCAAGCACGTCCTGGATTCCAATGTCAGCCGCTGTAAAACAAACATAGTCATGTTAACTGCAATGTACTGTCGAAACACTTGTACTAGCAACCTAGCATTCTGATACTGTAAAATTAACCAAAGAGAAATTTACAATGGTTATTTGAACAAACGTTAAATTTTAGGCTAGATTTCTTCTTAAGCTGACATTAGTTAGAGAACAATTGAAGATCATGGATCATGAGAAAGCTGAAGAGCCTCAAGTCATAGCGAAAAATGTGCCCAAAATAATCCGGTTTCCAGTGGTCATCTAACTTGTATGAGTCTGTGACAAAGTCTAACTTGAAATCAACTAAAACCCAACTAACATTTTAATCTTTCCCTATTTTGTTTTACCAAACTGAAACGATCAATTTTAGTTGAAATATAGACTGTTAAGACAAACATCTGAATAGCGCTTTTGATTTTAAATCAACTTTATTTGACATATGTTGACTAGGGTTGAATGTCAGGATAGGTATTCCGTCCTAGTTTTGAATCATCACAAGGATGTATCTTCATCTTAATGAATAGTGACGTTGCCTTTGAGACGGGAAAGAAGCTCACCTAAATTTCAACAGCTAGGATTTATATGCCGAGCTATTAAACTGTATGAATCATCTCTTTTACAATACACAGCAATAAAAGAGTTTCAATAAATATCTATTGGTTTTTGATGCCCATCGGAATTCAAATATATGCTGTTAAAAAAACCTGAATAGAAAGAAATGCGTCTCACGGATTATACCGCCCGGTACATTGTGTCAAATAATGTTAATAAAACACCAAAAGGTTAAAAATAAATCATATTGCATCTCTTATTTAAGCTATAAGTTCTAAACTTCCAGTAGCAACGGTGTTATTTTTATGTGGTGAGTTCGCTAGCATCACACTTAAACTTCTCTTTTCTAGATTTATTACCGGCTAGGAAACTAGGCTAGCTGTCAGAGTATGTCTGCCTTCAGTAGAACCTGGACTTTTCTCTTGTCTAGCTAACATGCTACCATTAAACCCGAGATGCACATTTTGATGCTTACACTATTGCACTGAGTGTTTGTAATATGGAAGTATGGCAATTGTTTTGCTGCACTTTGAAATTCTTCTGTTTGACTGTAATGACTGTCATTATTATGCCATAGTGTTTTTAAAAAAAATCGCTAAATGATTACATAAACAAAGTCAAAAATGTAAAACAAATCACAGTGGAAAGAAAAAGTCAATCTACTTTCATTTTGATTATAAAGGTGAAAACATTACAGCGATGATCAACAGAAGGCTGAGTACATCACTAGCTATAGCCTATCCTGCAGCTAACCTCGTTCCCATCTATCGAACAACTTGCTCTTTGGTGCAATCAAAAATCAGTAGATATCCTTCTTATTTTAACTCCAACTGTATATACAAATTTGCATGTATCTGCGGAAGCAGTTACATTGGAAGGACAGAAAGAATGGCATATCTACGATTTTCTGAACATGTACCAAAAAGCTTACATCTAAAAGGAACAAATTCTTTAAACAGTGCCATAGTCAGGCATCTCTTCGACACGGGTCATGAGGTGGAAATCAAGAAATCTTTTAAAATTATCAATAGACAAAGGAGCTCCATTCTCCTCAAGTTTGCCGAAGCAATTTCTATCAAACGCTTCAAACCAGATTTATATGTTCAGAAAGAAGCAGTTATTAGTCTTTCCTTTGCCCTTATAACTGGATGTCCTTATTCTCTACTCTGATTACGTAATCTTTGTCTTTAACCTCACCCCTCTTTTTTATTATCTGTAATATTGCTTGTCTCTTGTTTCTATGACGTGGTTTGAACTCAGTACATCGTTACTAAATTTATTGGCTACTCATCATCTTACTCACCTCTCGTCTTTATTACGTAACTCCTTTACCATTGTATGCATACATTTATTTTGACTTGAACTGCCTGTGTAAAAACTATATAAGCACAATTTTCTGAACACTTTTCACTAATTGTGGAACTTTCTGTCAACTGACAGCATGTAAAATTTGCAAGTATGTTAAAACTTTTCTGTACGTAAACCTCACAAGTTATTTAGGCTGTAAGCAGCTGATGAGAAGCCAACGAAATAAATCATACTACATATTTTAGCGAGTGCATACAATAATCCTTACATTCTCATTACTCTATTTGATTACTTCAACGATTACTTTGAACCTTTATTCCTTCAAGTGTCGCGCATGACTTCAAGAACAATCTTGGATTATTTTCAGCATTGCTGTATGTTTACATATTTATCCAAAAAGCTTAGACTAGGAAAACGCTGAGATTTTTATGTTTTCAAGGTTCAGATAAGTTTACATTGCTAACAGAAGCAAGAATGTAAGTTGGGTGCCGCTATATTAACCTTAATTATTTTTCTTCAGTTTCTAGAGTATCCAGTGGAACATGGGGTTGCTATCAGCTTTCCTCTTCTTTCTCAGGCTTACAGCCGGTTGATAGACTAAGTCGAAGTTTACGAGTAGGTCAGTCGGGAGTCACACACACATATTCTCTCTCTGTTTCCTTATCTCCTTCTCTCTCTTAAATGTATTTAGCAGTCACGAGGAATACAGATCGAAAAAACACAAATGTAATTACCTTGTTCAACTGAAGACCACTGGTGATTGTACTCGAACATGATCCAGTTAAATCTTTATTTAAATACAGACCAGTATTTTGAATTGTACAGTTGGTTGGATAAGTGTATCCGTGAAAATCATGTGAAAGATTCTGTACATTAATAGTGTTGTTATTACTACTAGTAGATTGTCTTGTCGGGGAATTATTCAGTGAATTTAGCGTGGAATGAAATAAATTAATATTATTGTTGTGAGAGTCATTTATTGTATTCATTTCAGTATTATCAGTAGTATGTACAGGTAGAAAGGCTTTTTGCAACTCATGATTTTCTTTTATAGAATCATGAAAATAGGAATGTGATGCAGAGTGACTTGATATTCCAAAAGATTTTAATGAATCATTTATTTTACAGAATATATCTGATAGTTTTAAATGTGTTCTTGTATTCCCTGGAGTTGATTGTTCTTCACCTGTTGTCTGAGTTTCATTCAAAGAGGAATTACCATGATCTGTTTTACGAATTTTATCCAGCGATGAAATAAATCCACCATCACAAATAATGGAGCATAAAATAGAATTGATTTGTTCTAGTTGAGCTACTCTCTGATGTAATTGATGACAGTTCATTAGAATATCCTAAAGATAAAAATATACAAGTGAGTAGATTTGTAAAGAATAAGCAATATAAATTTTGAATAACGTAATTATTTAAAAAAAAATTTGACTACTAGGAGGACTAGAGAATCAGTTGACTGGAATTTAAACTAACTTTTTCCAATTTATCTAAGTAGAAAACCAACTGAAACTTTACAGGCGGGTTGATTAAATCATCGGGCTACTTGAATTTCCATTTGTTTACTGTTTTAACCATCTAATTAATGCGATTTGATAGCTATATGAACTCCTACAAGAGCGGAGCACTTTTCAGTGTGAGAATGTGACAAAAATATTTTAGAAGACTGGATATAACTTCATATGGAACGACACAGCATCATACTATGTACCGCCAGAAACTGTTTAACTTAAAGATCCTTTACAAAGCGCAGATATTTTGCAAATTTAAATGTGCTGAAAATTCTGTAATATGTATTGAAGTAATATCCCGAATAAAGCCATTCTTATTTTTTTTAAAGTTATCAAGAAAATTCATCTTTATGTCAGCTAGGTATGGAAGTGTCATAAACAATGTGAACTTCAAATCAAAGGAGGCTAGCTAAGATCTTTTACAGTATTCTTAATGAATTTAAAACATTGTTGGGCTTCATATATGCGTCTTCATGTTTACAGGAAGCTCTGTGATTATTGCTGTTAAAACGCCAGTCAAGCAAACGAAGACTGCCATCTCAATTCATGACATGCGTACCCCAAAGCTCCGTTATACCATTTAATCATCACTTATTAATAGAAGTTTACTAATCTAAGGGTAGCCTAGAAAATCTAACCATGAATATATTTGAACCATGACAGTTGATTTGTATGATCATATAAGATCACCAATTTTTATCAGCAGATTTTCTACCTTTTACGGTGATTTTGTTCATGCAAACCTCCTGAAGGATTTTTGGCTTTTGTCATATCATGTTACACATAACGGCAATATTTAGATCTCTGAATTGCAAATCTAAGCGATGCGGGATGTAGCTGGCTGACGAGCATCAGTAAACACGAGACCTGGGCTCCGTATCGAATATTTTCGATCATCTAATTTTAGCGACAATGGCAAGCCATCAAGGCTACTGAATATATTGTAGACTTGAGTGGTACAGTTCGGTCAGCATATATTCATCACCTAAATGTTTGGTATTTTATACATAAAACAAATAAGAAGCAAGAAGTTCCTCAGATCCTTCACTATCAGTAGCCACAGGCTGAAGACAAAAAGGGAAGTCGTATGACCATATGTGTTGACATCTGATCAACAAATAGAATGAAATTACAATAAAGATTCATCCACAAACGAAGTGGATTACTCATACACAAGGGGCACTGAACAGCAGTGTCGTTATAACTTGGACTAGTGGAGTCCCTGTTATTGTGAACTGGTTACTGGAACTGGTTTGAAGCACCACTATGTCGAGCATTGACAGAGGCTAAAATTCACTGGTAACTTGGCGGTCAACGAGCACGCCTCGTAGCTTGAAGGTCATAGGTTCAATCCCCGGTATGGTCATGGATGTGTACTGCTGAAGTTATATACATATACATATATATGCTCTATATTAATAGTTGGCAACCTTATTCAATAAAACATGAGATATTTCAAGAACTTAGTGACTCATCTCCTCTAACTCGTCTTGATCATGCCTCAAATTAAAAACCATAATTGAATTAAGCTGGAAATTTGCAAGAACTCTGATTTGCATGGAATTTAAGACAATGTTGCATTGGTTAAAATGGGACCACGTTTTGTAGCTCAATTTTTAGAGCTCTAAAATGAAACTGCTGGGAGTTGCTGCCTAGATTTTTGTCCTCCCCTAAACGTTATCCCCTCAAAGGACAGTCTGAAAGTTACATTACAATCGAACCACAATGTAGTTAAAAAGAAAACACAACTTAAAATAGCATCTGATCAACGGATAAAGTAGTACTCAAGTGACTTACTTTCTGAGTAATATTCGTGTAAAGTAAAAGACTGGTAAGTTGTTCAATTGCATCTGAGTTCTTAGAATCACCATTTTGTGTTTCTGTTAAGTTCACATTAGCATTGATTTGAGAAGTGCATAAAAATTTCAAGAATTCTTTGAGGTATTCTTGTTCATTTAATGATGTTGTGAGAGGTAACACCTTGATTTTATTTTTTTATAAAAACAAATCAACAAAGAAGATAGTAAAGAGAACTATTAAAATACATTTTTAAAGCTTAACAGTGGTTGATTAATGCGTTGAAGTCATTTTCTGTTTCGTACTTATTGATTTTCCATTGCTGTCTATTGCTCTGTCTCTGTTTACACGTCGACTAGCTCCGACTACTTCTATAGTTCGACATAGAGTTATTTGGTTGATGGTGGCCGGCATTGCAGTACAGAATGGAGGTTTCGTCCCATTTGGGACCCTCCAACTAGACGCAACTGCATCTTCAGTCAGTGATTGCGTTCTCATTGTTTCAAACGTTGAAAGTTGGTTACAGGTTTCAGTGGAAATCAGACCAAGCACTACCGATTAACGTACTTTGAGCCAACTAGTTCCAGACAGAGAGAATTGCGTCTCCTGAATTCCACCGCTGACTGTATATCAGTAAAATAACTTCGTGTTTACCAGTTGATGGCTGACAATAGATTGATGTGTGGGTAGGATTTCTGTCCCATAATGAAATATAATTTCATATAACATACATTTATCTCGCGATCAGGTTCCAGTGGCTGAATATTGTACGAGTCTGCCTTGAAAATGGAAGGTTCTGGGTTGAAATTCTGCTGGATGCATGCCGATGAAGTGTCCTAAACCGGGACAAAACATATGTCTGGTACTCCCTGCTGGCTTTCCAGTGGTTCTCTAACTTATGTCAGCTCATGATCGAACTTTTCACCAATCAAATCTCTTCAGGCTAACACTTGATAAGTTTATCTGACACAACACACAGTGATGAGACAGCATAAATAACTGAATGATTTTTCGATTAGGACTAATTGCTTTTAATCCTGCTTAAGAAAAGTCAGCTAGATGTTTGTGCATCACTGCCTGAAGTCACTTCCACTGAGATTGAAGCCTAACATCAACCTTCTTTTAACTCTTTATTTATTTATTTTATTTTGATTTACAGCTTGATTCCAGTACAAGCGTCGAATTTTCAGCATGGATATCGGTAGCCCAAATTCAGGCCGACCATAGATATCGGGTGTGCGCCGGCAGGGGATCGAACCCCGTACCATGTGCATAGTCGCCGAGAGTCCTAACTACTGTGCCACTGACGCACAAGTGACTCAAAATACCCATGAAATGCTGGTCCTGAGCTCCACTGTTAGCCAACCTCCCAGGGTAGATATGATCTAAGGCTATTGATTATGAGACGTCTATCGACGTCAAATATACATTATGACCACTAGTTTACCTTACATTAAACTAATCTACGATTTCAAATATCAAACTGTTTAAAGCACAATCAAGAATGGCAATCATTACCCTGGAAAAAAAGATATCAAATAATCTGTTTGGAAATTCCATTCTGTGTCTATTTTCTCTCAGTATTTTTAGAATAATACACAACGTGAAATATTATTGCGATTATTTCTCAGACTATGAAGCAGCAAGTGAAATCGTGGACAAATGTATTTACACCATATACTGGAGGAGAATAATAGGGAGAAGGTTTGACACTGATAAATATATAACGTCGCAATTCAGGTTAGCGAAACAGGCATGTACACAAATGTAGATATATATTTGCATCAGACAAGTCACCCACTTTTGCGTTTTTATATGCTATCGTCTTTTTCTTGAAAAGGTGCATATCTTACTTGTCAATATGATTAATGAAATAAATCCTAATAATCTCATTTTTCTGCATTTCTTTTTCAGTTCACTTTATTTGTACGTATGTGTGTGACTGTGTGTACATGTGGACTTGCCACAGTCTTCTTTCATTTAGGCATACACTTAACTATTCCACACGACCGATCTATGTTGTAAAACATTTTAATTAAGTCATAAAAAACTTAATTCATGTAGTGAATATGATGAGAGAAAAGGAGCTGTCTGCAATTCGTAGATTTACGGACCAGTATATAACTTCTATTGATACACTTCTTTTCCTATAATAATGCTTCATGTGAGATACACAAATCACAATGAACTGTTAGTTTAAGTTAATTTTTCTTTCCCGCAGGAAGATTAGGCATATTAGACCGAAACCCTCAGTTAGATCCATGTATGGAGTGAATGAAGTTTAAGATGATGTTAATTGTTTGGTGGTGGTGGATGACACTGGAATCCACGAGACCGGTTCTGTTCTATTTGTGACTTGTAACTGGATGTCCTGCGTCCATATTAAGTGATACTGTCCCCAGTGAGACTGAAACCTAGAAGCCATTGTTTCTGACAGTAAAGCAGATGCATCCACCGGATAACTCCGGGATAGAATGAAGCATGTATCAAAGATTGTATTGCTAACTGCCGTCGACAGAATAACACAGTGGGCTATAACTACTACTATGACTGTATGCTTCCCATTCATTTCAGTAAACTAGTATGTATTTGTAGCTAAAGTTAATGGTTTTGTCAAACAAGTGTTTTCGGTGAAACATGTTGTAACTGAGAAACTTACATTAACCTTCCCCATAACATCGTCAGAGTAAAACCCACTTGAATACTTAAAGTTTATTTTAAGTTTGATCACAGATCGATATCAGTTAGAGAACCACTGGATTTCAGCATGGAGTAGTGGACATCTGTTTCATTCTAGTTTAGGACTTATAGGAGTTCGGATCCGGGGCCTCACGGTTACAAGGCAGGCTCGTCGACCGTCTAGCCACTTGAAGAAGACTCAATGGACACGCAGTGAGTTATAACTCCAATCTATTCGCGATTTCAATGAGACCACCAGCCACTGTCATCGTTGAGTATTTGTCCTCACTCCCGACTGAGTGGACCCCACTGGTCATGACTTCTCACTAGAACTCCAGGCAACTTCGTCTTGTAACCAGTCAATAGTGAGCATCGAAACCCGGTGGACGCGTGCTGAAGATGAGTCCCAAAGTAAGACGAAACCGCCGTCTAGTACTCTCTTGTGGTTTCCAATGGTTCCCTAACTGATATCAATCCGTGATCGAATTTCACACAAATCAAATCCCTCCAAATAATACACCCAACTCATCGCTCCTTATTAGGTTTCTGCTCGACAGCCCTGCATGAGACACCATTCGATAGTTTACTCAAAACATTATATTAGTTTGATAGCAGTTATACATCTATTAATTTGTTTATTATAACCTCATACGTTTTTGTCCACTACATACGATAGCTCGAAGCATTGTTTTCAAACCTAGTACTTCCATAAATGCATGAATAAATCCCAGTTTAGACTTCACAAGTATAATTTATTTTGTTGGACTTGTTATTTTCTGCCCAAACTAGAATAATTTTCTCCCCCTCCGCGAGAAGTCGTACACTGAAGCATGTGTGATCGAAGTTTAAGTCTGCAGATATAACTTTTCGTGACGTCATCAGAAGATTTTAGTGAGGATTCAGCAGGCAGGAAACTGTGAAACTCTGAAAGTTGTTCTCTCATTTCAGGTTAAGTAGCGAGCTGAAATCATTTAGATACCCACTGGAAACTAAGGTGTACTGGAAAACTCTGGTTTCAGACGCTTCAGAAACATGCATTCATGACCCCACTTGAGATTGAACTCAGGACCTTCATGTTAAAAGGAAAACCCGTTGACCATTCAGCCAGTGGGAAGGAATTCACTGACGCATGAATTCTAATTTCTGTCAATTCTTGGCCAACATTACAGCTTGAATCGTTAGTGTTACACTCAAGAGTCTTAATACTATTCATGAAAATGAAGAGTAGCAATTTCTGTAAACATACAGGAACGAAAACAAATTGATTGATCGGCAGAAATAAAAACAAGATGAAACACCAACAACTTACTCGTTCTTCAAGTTCTTTATAACGTTGCTGAAGAACTGAATTTTCATGTTCCAAGTTTGTCACTCTTTCCAAACACTCTTGCTTTACCTGAAGTATTCAACGAAAAGTGTGATAATATATATGTATATGTATGTATGAGAAGCTACTTGCTAGTAAGTGTCTATGATGTTTAAAATTTTTCAGGGAGAATTGTCTGCCATCAAGGTATTCAGTCACAGATAATATCTTGGAGATGAAATAGGTGCATGAAGTCAAAGTCCTTTTTAAGCTAAACTTAGGCTGCTTCAGGCTATATTAAATTTTGTGTGGGGATACAGCTCATAAGGTAGAGCGCTTGCTTTGCATGCTGGAAGTCCCAGGTTCAATTCCCTGTCTCTCCATCCACATCGGGGTGTGATTTAATGGGAATCTTCCTTGCCAACAACATGCAAGGTTCGTGAGTGATTCCTGACTGAAAAAAACGCTTAAGCCTTACATTGTTTACTAGCCGAGATGTGAAAGGAACATTTGATTTGAGGCTTGACGTCTATGTAATAGAAACATATCCACTGTCACTTTGAATATCTAAGCCCTATGCTCCAGTTAGGATGCAATGACATGAAAAAATCCTATTTTAACTGTGAAAAATTTGCGCTTTTTTCAGTGTCCCGTTTCATTGTGTAAATAATGAACAACTTCCTTTTGTCATTCCTTCTTGAGAATATTCAATTGAAAAAACCCTCGATATTTATCAGTGATATTGAATATAGTCATATTAATACAAAATTCCAGAATGCATATCACGTAGAACTATATCTAAAGACAGTTCTCAAAAAAAGGTTTCCTGTAGTGTTCCTGTCTGTAACACAGAATAGGCATCTTCGACGACTACAATACACCAGTTATTTTCTATGAATCTTGACAACATGTGTGTAGTGAAACTTTGATTACAACGGAGATATTTCCTATTGAACATGTATTGATGATTTTTAAGGGATAATTTCTGACAGTTTAATTCACCCTGCCAATAATCGGTAACACGTCACATAATTAGTAGTAATATCAATTTTAACAGAAGCATTTCTATTACCCTGAGGTTTCTACTCGTAAAGCCGTGTTCCTTTTCGGCAGTAGTGGATGGTAAGTAATTGGATAATACTTAAATCTATAAGATAATTATACTCTGTGTATAGATGTTAATTAAATTATAGTTTTAAACGTCTGTTAGGGAGCCTTCTAGATTCTGATACTCATACTAAGTAGTTGACTGACTGACTGAATTTTCACCGTAGAACTTTGCACAAAGTTGCAACACTTCGAGTTGCTCTTAATCCATGAAACCATTCGAAAAAGGAACTGAAGAAAGCAGAAGAACTTTATCGAAGAGAGATGCACAGGAGAAGGAATAAGTATATGAAGAATTATGAGAACTTGACTATTGGTTTGATTCCTTGTTGCTTATCCTTACTGGACAGTTAACTGATATCAAATATCGATTGAAAGTTTGCAGTAGGCTGTTGGAAATGCTCTCATTAACACATGAGTCAAATATCCGAGCCACTTGGAACCACACAACTGGCATTACTTTTTGAGAATGCAGATCTTGTTCCTCCTTTTGACTGCTGTACATCTGCAGACTGATCGCAGAGTAATGACTGGCTATCTTACTTTCCCGATCCTGTCTGGCTGTTTATATTTAAAGGAATGGTTCTCAGGTCAGGCAGGTGAAAGAGATCACTTCCTTCAGACTTCCCTTATTTATGGTGGTTGGTGTTTGATGCTATTGTTTAGGCATCTTCATCACCTCCATCTTCTCCATATTCACCTGAAGTCCTGTCTTGGTTGCCTCCTTCCCTGTATTACTGGTTTCCCCCTTTGAATCTTTCAGCTTACTGTAGTTCAGGATAAAGATGGAAATTGTCTGACATTCTGAAAACTTTGAAAATTGATTCTGAAGTTTTCAGTCCCTTCATGAATGAGCTATTTTGTCTCTAGTATCTACGATATTGTAATCTAGTTACAAAAGTGGATGTCAGTGACCCAGTTTTTTTTATTCCTTCACGTTCCCAGTGGAACATAGGGCTTCAAGGTACAGGCTTGAAGTTTCTTTAGAAGTGTTTATTTTTACAGGATGGGGTTGCTAGCCTCATGCCCAACCTTCCCTTTTCACCAGCATTATTTCTGGCTTAGCTAGTTAAAGGAGTGCGTCGGCCGGGGATCGAACCCCGGACCTTGTGACCCAGTAGCCTAGCAAATTAGGCTTCAGCATTGAAATGACAGATACAGGTTTTCAGTCTCAGTGGGAACACCATCACGCGCTTAGTACGAGAGCACATCCCAGTGAGAAGTCCTGAATTGAATGATGAAAGGTGTATTTCTGGATCTCACTTCCAGCCACTATTAGCTGAGTTACATCACGTTAACCATCACACATTGTCAAAGTTTCCGTACTGGGAGGCACAGTATGTCGACGGAGAGTGAATATTTCGTTCCAATAAAAGTCAATCAACAGCTAAAATTTAGATTTAGTCATGCAATTAAATCTCAGCTGGTGTAATATCTTCTTCTTCTATACGGATCAGAAACTAAGAGGGTCACAAAGAATATTTCCAATAGGTTGCAGACCTTTATCAACAACTGTCTTCGCTGGCTCTATACTCAAGATCAGATGGCCAGACGGAATCACCGACAAGAAACAATGGGAACAAACAAAACAAGAACCAATCGCTCAACAAATATGCAGGAGAAAGTGGAGATGGATTGGACACTCGCTGAGGAGGCCGCTGAGTGACATCGCTTGTCAGGCCAGTGCTCTAGTGGAACTCGAAAGGGAAGTGGCGAGTTGGTCGTCAGTGCAAAAGCGACATGGAGGAGATCGTGTGAAGAGGAGCTGAAACAGTATGGACTAACATGGATGCAGGGGAAAAGTACGGCAGAAGACAGAAGCAAGTTGAGGTGTGCAGTTGAAGCCCTTTGTTTCACTAGGAACCCAAGGAAACAGTAATAATAATATCTTCTTTTTATATGTTTGGAGTATTCACATGTTTATCAATTTTCTCAGGGAGTTTATAATTCCTGTTAATTCAACATAATTGATACATAAAGTCACGTCTAATAAATGAACAATTTCGTATTAGTTATTACTCTAACTAAATGATCCGATCACTTGTAAAATAATAACAGGTGACATCAGCTAGCATGCCAGGGAATATTGGACAGCTGCTTTATTTTAATTTGCGACGCTTCATCAGTAGGCTTTCATAACCCTTCTGGGGATCATACTCAGGCCTTTCAAGTTACAAGGTTAGCTCTTTGATCATTAAGCCTCAGGGACTGAATTTGACAGATTATGGATTCTAACTTCTGCCAGTTTACGGTGCATGGCATCACCAGCAGACAATATAATCTATCAGTATTCGTCCTCACAATCGACTTGTAGTTGTTGTAGTCAGTCATTAGGGAGTGTTACACTTACTTTCACTTGATTGGTCATGTGTAAGGCACGTGCTGATAGGGCGTCCCAAATTGGAGTAAAATAGCTGCCTAGTAATCTGTAGTTTCCAAAGGTTTTCTAAATGAGGTCACTTAATGATCTTACTTGCAATCAGTCAAATCACTGTAAACCAACACTGTGAAATTGCAAATAAATAATTTTTCTGAGCTAACGTTGTTAATGAATTCACTTCAATTAACTTTAGAGCTTATAGCTATCATTGTGACAAATAAAATTTGTGAAGAAAAGCACAAAAAACGGAAGTTTTGTTTTAAAATAGGAAAAACAGATGTAGGGAGTTGATTGATTCGTGATGGGATTTCATCATGAGCTGACATTAGTTAGAGAACCATTGGAAAAGCAACTGGGAGTACTGGACAGCTGTTTCGTCCTAGTTTGGGGCTCTTCACAGTATGCACTCACCGGGGTTTGAACCCATGACCTTATGGTAACAAAGCGCGTATCGTAGATCACCAAACCACTGGGACCCGATCCAATGGCCCAGGAATCCAAACTTCTGCTAACTAACGCATAGTGCAACTACTAACCAATGTCTTCGGCGAGTATTTATCTTCACACCCGACCTGCTGTACCGTACTGGCCACGTTTCCCCACTAGAACTCGAGGTAACTAATAACCTGAATAGGTACAGTCGGTAGGGACCATCTCAGTAATATTCAAGTATTGGTTTGTAGGGATTTGGTTGACTGGTTACAGGATTTCATTTCTTTCCTTCCTCCTTGAGAAATGCAGTCACGCCTTACTGACGAGTTCTGACAAGCACGTAACCTCTGTTGAAGACTTCCTACCGATAGCTTTCAACCATCTAACAGCAACCATTCAGAGTGTACTGTAATGGCGAGCTACCTTGCATAGTAGTGACATTGAGAGGACTTGACCGACGGAATTCAGTCTGCATCAAATGAATGAGTAGACTTGTGAACGCTCGCCGGCCATGCACATGGTCCGGGGTTTGATCCCCGGCCAACGCACTCCTTTACCTGGCTAAGCCAGAAATAATGCTGGTGAAGAGGAAAGGTTGGGTATGAGGCTAGCAACCCCATCATGTAAAAATAAACACTGCTACAGAAACTTCAAGCCACTAGCTTGAAGCCCTATGCTCCACTGAGGAACGTGAAGGGAAAAAAACTGTTTAATCCAAGTGCTTCTAAGTTATATTATGTAAATATACCTTAAGGCTATTTAGACTAAGTGAATCAATCATTAGATTACTGATGGAGTGAATAACGTAATAATAAATTAGCCTTACTTGTTTAATTATGTCATTGAATCTACCCCATGATTGGTTGAATTCAGCATAATTTCGTTGAATTTTTTCATTGGTAGTTCTGTAATTTAATAAAAATAAATAGGGAGAAAGTTAGTCTTGCATTAGAAAGTAAGTAAATACTATTGTTTACCTTTCATAACAATTTGTAAACAAATAGTAGATTTTACCAGTTAGAAAATCACTGAAAAAAAATCAAAGGGTAATGAACATCCATATCCTCTTATTCTGTGATTCTTCATCAGTACTTACCCATTGTCCCACCGGGGTTCGAACCTAGGACCTCTAAGTTATTAGGTTAGCGCGTCTCCATCTAGCCACTAGACTTATCAGTTCTGATATGTGTCGATTTGTGAAATGGTTTTATTGCCAATAGAAGCGACTGATTGTGTGCATCCATCAGTCCTACTTTCTGGAGTCTTGTTTGGAGAGTCAGATTCCTATCAGTTTCTGAATGCTTACAGGTGAGAAATCTAACTGTGAGGTTACTGTAACAGCTTACTGTCAACCTGTTGTAATCTTCAAGACAATAATAATAAGTGGTCAGATCAGTATAAAAACAAAACTGTCACTATATGTACAAAAAGCACTTTACAGAATTGTGACGAAAAATTCTTTTGGAAACCGGACTGAAGTTAAGACTATATCAAGACTATATCTTTTGTCTGATGGACGTTTATAATAACTACACAACCCGAAGTATTCGATACTTATTTACCAAATATTTCTAAATGCATTTAGGTAAATGCCATACCACTGAATATTAAATTATTATCATTGAGTTCAGAGAGGAAAGCAGGACTACAGTGTCACATAAACATTCCACTGCACAACTGCCCACAAACATTCATTTCCTCAACAAAGAATCTTCACCATTTCATGCTCATACCCACGACGAAATCGCAGCTTGTCATTTTGACTCCATTAAACGGCTTGTCTGACGTGTGATACATCGTGAGTGTCTTTTCATTTAATATCGAATTCATCTCTAATCCTTTCTTTTTGCTTTTCAAGTAATAGTCTGATCCGCCTAGTGTCAAGTCAGTCATTGCTGTCGTATAGCTCAGAGACTTGTCCTGCGTGCCTCACCAAAACATTTGCGACAGCCTGTGGCATATTTTCATCAATATCTCTTCCCTTAGCTAGGTAATGAAGGACAGATAGTCGTGCAGAAAGAGTAAGCAAACAGCAAGGAAGTTTGCAGGTACAGCTAACCAGTAAACCATCCTATTGTTCAACGAACATGAGGAAGGGAATGAAAATGGATATAATATAAACTGAAGAGACTAACTAACTGACTAACTGACTAGTCCATAGAATCCTTGCCCAATAATGTCTGAGTTAATTTGTTTGTAGAATAGTTCAGTTAAATCTCGATCAAAGATCTAAACTATTTAAACTGTATCTAGTTGACAGTTTTTATGTATTAACTTCTTTAGGGTTTCTTTGTTAACAGACAATAATTACCTTGATTCCATCCTTGTTTGTTTAAATTTGTAAACATCAAACCTTAACTGAGGTGACTGGCTGAATTCAGCATAGAACTTGGCACCGAAGTGCAGCAGTTCCAGTTGCCACGTTCCAAATAGCACACAAAGGTGGACAAGAAAATGATTGAAGAGAATCAATAGAGTTTTGACAGATATAAGAGTGAAACAGAATGAGTAATGGTAGAAAGGAATATGGAATATTACAGAGACTGAATACATCTGCGTAAGCCATTGACAACGATTTTGAGCCATGTCACCTATTGTCTCCAGCCATTGATTCTTAGAGTCCCGAGGGTGGGCCCCAACCCGGAAGTCTGCATCTCCCTACCTGACTCAGTTTAACTGTCAAGGATTTCATGGATTGATGCCATGTTTTTGTTTCGCCACCGCTTACTTCTTTTCCAACCTGCACCTATATCAGCTAGTAATGCCCGTTGGGGGAGGCGATGGTTAGGCATGCGCAGCACGTCACCTAGCCATCTCAATCTATGTAACTTTACAGCCTCTTCGATTGATTTTCCCTCTTTGCCCAAAACTCTACGCCTAACGTCAACATTACTTACCTTATTATACCACTTAACGTGAGAAAGAGATCGTAGACACCTATGATCAAAAAGAGTCAACCTCTTCATGTCTTCAACTCGTATTGGCCATGTTTCAGAGCCATAGAGAAGGACGGAGCGAACTGGTGAGCAGTACACAGGTCCCTTGGTTGATAGCCGGATGACACGCCTACGCCAGAGATGGTGTAAGTTAGCGAAAGCAGCTCGAGCTTTTTGGATCCGTGCTGAGATTTCGTCACTAATCAATCAATCCGTTGGTGCTGATACTACTTCCCAAATAGGTGAAGTGGTCAACATGTTCTATCACTTCACTCCCTATCACTAAGCTAGGAGTTGACGTAGTCCAGTCCTGTAGCAGCATCTTACATTTTACAGGGGCGAATCGCATGGCAAACATACGAAGATTGCTGCTCAAGGTGTTCAGAAGACTCTGCTCTATTTTGTCAGCATCCTCCTCTAACAGGACTATATCATCTGCATATTCTAAGTCCATAAGACTATTCCCTGGTAACAAGTCGATTCCTAAGTCGTTAAGTTCAGTTAAGGATACTTCCATTAGCATATCCTTAACTGAGGTAACGATTAAAAAGCCATTCATGAAATCACACTGAACCAATGAGTGTGTTACATTAAGATAAACACATTAAATTTGACATAATATGGCTCCTCCATAGGAACCAAATTATTCACCCCATACAAATGCCCTATTTTCATCTTGACTGCCATGTTTCAAGGTTCAGTTCACCTCGTTATCACTTGAAGGGTAAGAGAATTTGTTGACTGATTAGAAACGAATAAAAATTGATAGGATATATATACTTTTGATTTTTACGTCACAGTTGCACTTTTATTAAGACTTCATAATCTTTTATAAATCTTCTTTTTTTCTGTCAACTTTTCTGGCTTCATGTAAAGGTATACTTTGTTTATTTTTTATTTCTTCAGTATTATTATCATTATCAAAAGCGGCAGTTTTCAATGTCATACATTGGAATATCCTCTTCATGGTGATAAGCCACAGTATCAACAGAATGAAAGTGTCCATCAAAATTGACTGACATGACAGCGGTTATCGACGTGTACTTATGATAAACAGGTCAAAAAGGCGAAGATTATAAGGACATAAGTACATTGATAAAAAGAAGACATCCTGTGGGAGATTTATAATCTTTTTTTTTGAAAAGGCAAGTTTATTTCCTTGTCGTTTATTATTTAACAGAAAACTGATTAGATAATACAACTTATTTTTAAATTATCTCTCTCAAAATTTTCAGTTTTTTGTTGTACTGCTGATATTCATACAAATACAGAGAGACATAGAGAATTGACTGGACTTATCTAATGTTTGTCCAGTTTGTAGCGTCATCATAACACTTGGTTTTGTATGAAACGATTATGTATTACTATTTATCTCTGCTATTTCGACTGGAATGTAGAGAGAGTTTCAATAGTACATCTCCGCACCACTCTGTCCACTTCGATGTTTTCAAGTTGGTTCTATGACTGCCCATTATCTCACATTTCCACTATACATGGTCTCCTCTATTTCACCCTCTGACGCATAAGTTGTTGTTGCCATCCATTCGAGTCCTCTTCGACATCATGCTTGTCGTGTGATTTTATTTGGACATTTTCTCATCTTATATCCCATCCAACTCCATTTGGTGGGTGATAGGTTCTACGTCTGAGTTCCTTATTTTTTTTGATTATCTATTCTTGTAGGCCATTTTGATCTATAATTCGGATTTCCCCCTTGTGCTAAGTGCTGTAATATGGATCTTTACACTCTCTTCAGAGTAATGATTGCCTCTCTTACTTTCCCATTTCTGCCTGGCTTCGAAATCCTTATTGGTGCCTGTACAGGTGAGTGAAAGAGATCGCGTCATTTAATTTTTCGCCTATGGATGATAATGATGATGATTAGAGCTTGACTCTTTCATCTGAGCAGAGGCTGGTTGCCTGTTTTGCCATCTTGTTGTATTCTGCTTGCAAGTGTTTGACTCTATTAGACAAGAGACAGAAATCATCTGTGATGTCAGGATATTCTAAGGTCTTTTATTCAGTCCAATATATTTCTATATTCTCGCTCTTCATTATCTGTCCTATGATATCCAGTTAACTATAACCAGGGAGATCATTGGTGGCAGTAGGCAGCTCTCATGAATAAAAAACTCAAGAGTAATATTTTTAACTATTTCAGCTAGTTTGTCATTCGCTCTTCTTGAAAAGCTAATCTGTTAAATGATAGAAAATAATCAACAAACAGCCTCAGTACCAAATATTAATAATAATAATCCTGCTAGTGGACACGATCAAAAGTCAACAAGAACCCCTTATATTGTTACCTCCAGTCGTTTAAATCAATTCACATGTATGTGAGGAAGTGGTTCCTTTAGAAAAAACCGAAAGAACAGCCTAAATCAAATTCTTTGAACATGTACGAAATGGCTTTCGATGCAGTCGGTTGAATGATTTAATTTTCTCGGTCACAGGACACCAAGTAGACCCGTTGTGAGCATTCAGTATATTTAAACTGTTACACTACAATGAATTTTCAATCTCTAGTTTTGTTAATCACTATGTTTCATTACAGATTATGTTATCATCTTTTCACTAGACTTCTTAAACACGATTTTTCGGTTGTTTTTCTCCAATCTCTTGAGTTTTTTCATGATCAGCTGACATTAGTTGGAGAATCATTGGAAAAGCAACTGGGAGTACTGGACAGCTGTTTCGTCCTAGTTTGGGACTCTTCAGTAGCACGTATCCACCGGGATTCGAACCCAGGACCTTTTGGTTACAAGGCGAGCTCGTATACCATTAAGCCACTGGGACCCGATCCAATGGCCCATGAATTCTAACTTCTGCCGATCCAATGGTTCTATAACTAACTTCAGCTCATGATGAAAATCCTGTAACCAATCAAATTCTTACAAACCAACACTCTTGAGTTTTACTCTTGAGTTTTGTCCACTGTATTTTTAAGTGTTTGATTGAGCGACTGTTGCTGAACTTTCAGGCTTCTTAAACAATGCGTTATTTTTAACTTTGCTACTCCTACCAACAAATGAGTCTTTTTTTACGTGAAACCTAGTTTTATGATATATATATATTTGCATATTAGTAATTCTTTAAGGTGACTTATTGTTCTGATATTTCATTTCAGAATTATGTTTCTATAATGTTCCTTACTAAAGGACCGATCGCTACTGATAAACAGAAGTATTTTGGAATTTTTATAAGTCGATTTGATTAAGTGATGCAGGTTGTACGCAGATGAGGAGAACGCACAAAGTAAAGTGGATCTATGTTATTCTACCCCATTGTTTGCTGTTTCTCTTCCCCGATGATAATAATATATGATGTCAATAAAAATTGGTTATAACTGCCAGGGTCGGTATACAAAACTAACTGACCTGGAACTTGGGGCTACAGCGTCACACTCGATTCTTTCAAATCATCGCTTCACAAATGCCCATAATCATTCACTTCCTCTTCACAACATCTTCTTCATATCACACGCCGACCAGTGACCAAAGTGGGGTTGCTAACCTCACACCCAGCGTTACCACTTTTATGGGATTACTGATGGCTAGGTGAGGTTTGTGAGTGAGTCTATTGGGAATCGAGTCCAGCTCTCACGAGTGACTGGTGAGCATTTTACCACTGAACCAACCACGAGGAGTTACAAACTACGACAAAATTTATTTTATTATTTTTTTTTTTATTTTGATTTACAGCTTGATTCCACACCGTATTTTCAGTACAAGTGTGGAATTTTCAGCATGGATATCGGTAGCCCAAATTCAGGCTGACCATAGATATCGAGTGTGCGCCGGCAGGGGATCGAACCACGGACCATGTGCATGGTCGGCGAGAGTCCTAACCACTGTGCCACCTCGGTGGTTTGATAAATGATCCTATCCCTGGTAAAATCTTATCTGGGGTTAAATTTTACCTTATTTCAACAAATTCGCTCCACAAAGGGTTGTAGGTGAACGGAAACAGGTATAGCTAGAGGATGACGTGGGCTACGTATTCATAGCCATCCATGGTATCAATTAGATCACATATTGTGACGTAAAAGTACTCCATTTTCGAAAGTAAGTATGATTAAATTATCACCTCTAGCTGTTTTATTTTAAAATGATCTATTTGATTATACGTAATGTCAGTTCACTTAAATAGCTGGCTACAATTTTGGTAGTTTGAACTGATTTAGCTCCCTTTGTCAAGTGAATCAGGGAAGACAGACGATAAATTCTATCACAAATGAGCAAAATGGATGTCTCTTGGTATGATTAGAAAACACTACTAGTTGATTCTGATGACTTACAACTCTTCATATCCTCGAGTGGTATGTAGCATGATGCAGATGAACTTTTCGTGTTTGTATTTATTAGTTGTGCATTAAAAAATTCATTATTGCTCTAGGATAAAAGTGTTCTAGACTTCTGTACAGAAATATATGATGAACACTGTAAACTGCTGTATACTAACCAACTAAGTCAAAAAAGGGACAACTAAGCTAACACAATTTTAGCTATTCGTAATAACTGACAGTGTCCCTACAAACCTGCTAACACTTTGAATTCTGTGAATTTCAGAAGCGATACAGACTTCGCTGAAAAAGCTCAAACTGTGTGTCCATAAAAAATATGAATAACGTCTATGACTAACTTAAGGGATTTTGAAGTCTCTGACTTCTCAGATGTCTATATTAAATACAATTTTTATCCAAATTCATGATATAATTTGAAATCAGTTAAATCCTTGCAAGACAACAACTGAAGACTAATCTAATGGTCACTAATGACTGATAGGGGAGTAAAGTTCCTGAGGTTTGATTTGGAATTCATGATCAGTGTGGGCTACTGAGTCAGGTTTGAAAATAAATACTCATTGCTGATATTAGCTGGTAGTGGCGCTGTAGATAGCACTAGCCAAACTTGAAAAAAATGGGAGAGGCTAGCTGCTGAAATGAATGTCGAATATGAAAAACACATAACCATTGCAAAGGCTGATATGGGCCCATCAAAAATCATTCAAACTCTTAGTTCATGTGAGATGAAAAAGAAGTTAAATGACGTTCGAATGTGGAATAATTAAAAAAAAACAATGGTTAGTTTTGATATAACTAGACTTTATTCCAATAAAACAATCACTATGGCTTTAGAAGCAGTTAGAAAAGAATTGATTACTTATCCTGAAACCACTCAGTGGGTAAACCTACACACTGTAGAAATTATTTTTGGAATTCAATTATGTCTGACGTTGACAATTTTCAAATTCCAGGTGTAAGTATTTGGCCAACAGGAGGGGTAGAAATGGGGTTACCAGTATCCACAATCGAGGCAGATATCTTTATGGACAGTTGGGAAGTTACGGCTCCTAGTACATTTAGATCCTACTCGAAAGATATGTTGGGGATATGTGAATGAAACCCTCACAGTGTTAAAAGCAAAACATATCTCTAGCTTCTTGACACATATAAACTCACTAGTATATGGAATAAAATTCACATTGGAATAGGAAAATTAAAAAGGAGAATTAGCTATGTTAGATTGTAAAATAAAACGAATAGAAGGAGGTAAACTGAACACTAGCGTTTATAAAAAGCCAACGCATTCTGCTAATTGAGATTTAGACTTTAATTCATCTCGCCCGTTATTTATAAAGTCACGCTTAGTAATGTGTTTAACAAACCGAGCAGAAGCACTAAGTAGCACAAGAAAAAACCTAAATCATGAAATAAAACAGACAGAAGAAGCGTTGGTGTTCAATAACCATTCTATAAAATCGATTAAGATCACAAAAACTCACAAGAAAAAGAAAAAGGGAAGTGGAACTCTTGACCATAACGCAAATAAGAAAGCATTTAAGATATTTACACTGTTGCCAAATAAAGAAGGGACATGTAAAAACCTAAGTAGAATTCTTAGTAGAGCAGGAATAAGGGTGGCATTTTAACTTACAAATTCCCTCAGAGACGAGTTTGGTAAGGTAAAAGATTCTGCTGATCCAATTAAACAGATTAATCTAATTTTCAAAATACCTTGCAATGATCATGGTCAAATAAATTGGTCAGACCAGCCGATAGAGGATAGCCAGACTACCGGAGCATAGGAACTTAACTAAGTGCAGAATGATTGGCTCCAAGAAGATGAATAAATTGGAGAAAACCTCAGGAATCGCAGTGTACGTATTGGGACATAATCATAAAATAGGGTGGAACAGAGTTACATTTCAGAAAAGTAATATAGGTAGTTGAAGAGAGAGACTGATTACTGAATCCTAGTACATCGAATCTACACCTAACCCGTACGATATTGACGCCACAAAACCAATACCAGAGATATAGAAAATATTATTGCCCGAATTAAATAAACGAGCTTGACAGGTTTTATGAGTGCCTCGATTTGATGATCTAGAGCAATAGATTGTGCTCTAGACGTCATCAGTAAGCAAATAATACTATATCACTGTGTGATTTTATCGATTAAATTTACTCTACGATGGAACTCTACTCTACCACAGTGCAGAAGTTCTGTCCTAATATTTATAACGAAGTTGGATTTTATCCCACTTTCCGAATGGTCAAGGTGACCTGTAGGTGTGGAGTTCCATTCCCAGTGGGTTGGTGGATGAAAAGTTCCGATTTAGGGTGAAATGCCTGATCAGTACTTGCTTTTAATGGTCTTGTTAGTGACGTCAGTTTGTGACCTCACTCGGAATCAGTTG
This sequence comes from Trichobilharzia szidati, assembly GCA_944472155.2. Lineage (NCBI taxonomy): Eukaryota > Metazoa > Platyhelminthes > Trematoda > Strigeidida > Schistosomatidae > Trichobilharzia > Trichobilharzia szidati. The sequence continues at coordinate 29,803,022 of OX235271.1, forward strand.
AATCCCTGCAGTTTTTTTGTTAAGTTGGCAGCTAGCAGTGGAATCTAGGATGTGTCAGTAAAAGGTATATACATTTCTGTTGAAAAACTAAACATATTCATACTTAACTGTTTAAACCCCGCATCGCTTTTAGTTGTTGACTATGAATTGAATATTCAGCAAATAGAGTTATAAGCACTGTTACTTATGATTTCATGTTTAGTTAGTAAACTGGGAGCATTTTATCGACTTCCAGTATCCTAAATTCTAAGTATGGTGTTATAATTAAAGCGAAACACTTTTTAACTTACAAAAGTAATCATTATTCATATTCCTGTGTCAATGTTTGCTCCGATAATTTTATACACTTAGAAAGGTATTGAAGTTTGTAAGTCATTTTTCACTATGGCATAAAAATACTAATGGCTTCATTTTTCATCCCTAGGAACGCAAGAGTCCACTTTTCCTGACTGTGAAACTTCCATTCAGCTTTGATTGAGTACAGAATGTACCGATGCATTTTAAAGTACCGTAAATTTTGCTGGAATCTGAAATTTGTTGATGTAGACATAATATTAGACGAAGAGGTATGCTGTTTACTTTGATTGGAAACTAAGTAGTAAATAGTGTCAAGCGACTAGTCACATTTGCAGCACTGGCTGATATTGGTTGTAATCTCAAGAGGGATATGAGCCCCTTCAAGACTGAAGATATACGCTCTGATGACAAGGGCCAGCAAGCACGAAACCTAGGTCCAAGGTTTCCTGCCAGATGCCTCGAATTATCTATTAACAACAATTCAGACATATTGCTTTTAGCATTCATTTGCGTTCCAAGCGGAACATAGGGATTGAAGCTTTAAGTTCTGAGGTTTCAGTAGTAGCGATTTTATTTTCACATCCAACCTTTCCTATTTTCCGAGCTTATTACTGGCTTTACGAGGAGGTTTATTTGTGTGTCGGTTGGAAATCGGACCTAGAACGGCTGTATTACTGAAAGATACGAAGACACATCAATTACAGCCACAGTCGTATCAAGAATCGGAAATTTAACATCAATTCAAATGAAATTATACTGAATATTCTTCTCATCAATGCTTGCAGCACTAGGTAATTTACTAAAGTGCGTATTTATTATTATTAGTGTTCCATTGGATTCCAGGTGGAAGATAGGGCTTCAACGACACATCTTCACTTCCTCCTATTCTCTGCTGTCCTCTTTAGCTGGGCCTACAATTGCCCATAATCTCTCATCTCTTCTTGACACGATCTCCTCCATGTCACCCTCAGACACATTCCCAACTTGTCGTTTTTCATTCGGGTTCCACCTGGGCAATGGCTTGACCTGCGATATTATTCGATGATCTCCCCGGAGTGTGTCTGATACATTTCCATTTTCTTCGGATTATTTGTTGAGCAATAAGTACCTGATTAGTTCGTTCCCACAGTTCCTTGCAGCTAATTCTTTCTGTCTGGCCGCCTGATCTTCAGTATGGAGCCGGCGAAGGCAACTGTTGATAAAAATCTGAAGCCTGTTCAGAATGATTTTCGTAACACGCCAAGTTTCTGCCCATACAGAAGAACTGACTGGCTTAACTTTGGTGTTGAAAATCCTAATATTGTTCTTTATGGAGATTGCAGCATATTTCCGAACTGATTTCATAGTGATGAAGGTCTGCTCTGCCTTTCTGATTCTAGTTTTCATATGCCCATCCATGCTGTCGCCTGTAGTTGAAACGATGCCGCTTAGATAAATGAAAGTCACTTACCTCTTTCAGATTTAGGCACTATTTATTGATGGCCTTAGGTTCTAAACATCTGTGAATCGGCCAAATAATTAATGAAGGCTGAGTGATATTTTACCCAAGTGATTTAAACGTTAATGGCTTGTACATACATATATATACGCTTTATGTTTTTATGCATTATTATTTTACCTCAATTCCCAATTTATTTGTTTTTTTTTCATATCATGCAAATAGATACACTTGATAACAACTGAAAAATTATTATTACTATTATTTGACTAGTGTGAATAAACAGACAAGGTAGAGGAAGAAAAATAAACAAATAGGTATCTCTCTCAGTCTTTATTTGGGCATTCTTTGTCAGCTTTGACCTTTTCACCTTACAATTTCCCCTTTTTTGTTCACCTGATGTTGGGAAATGCGTGTTTATCCGAGTATTCTTATTCTTATTGCTAAGGCATAATCAACCAAAACTAGTCTAATGTTTATCCTTAATTATTTATTCCTGAACTAAATAATAAATAATGGAAGGTTATTTAGTTCACAGTTTAAACGATTACCAATTTCTTTTTTTGTTTTGTTTCAGAAATTTCATTTTAATGTTAGTCTGAAATGAAAAGATTATTCTTTTTTACAATAAATTTACCTAGAGGTATCAAACGGAATGTTTTTTTGTTCATGAAGTGGTTGCGAGAAGATTTCAGCCAGATGCAAACCTCAGCTATAACAATTAGTAGTCACAAGACATAGTATTTTAGGGCTATCATAGCCTTTAAGGTTATCTACTATATTAAAAAGTTATTATTGATAAGATTGACTAGGCCAGATCTCTGTATTTTAGGTGGGATACTCTCAGATGTTGTTTCCACTGCGGTGAACTTTGGATTAGAGGTTCTGTTCCCATTGATGGGGTTCTCGTTCCCCTATTTTTCCTTATGTCTCTCCTCTTTTTCTAGACAGTTTTTTATTCCTTCACGTTCCCAGTGGAACAAAGGGCTTCAAGCTAGAGGCTTGAAGTTTCTTTAGCAGTGTTTATTTTTACAGGATGAGGTTGCTAGCCTCATGCCCCAACCTTCCCTTCTACCATCCTTATTTCAGGCTTAGCGAGGTAAAGGAGTGCGTCGGCCGGGGTTTGAACCCCGGGCTATGTGCATGGTCGGCGAGCATCCTAACCGCTATGCCACCGACGCTAGACAGTTTTAATTACAAACTTTTACAGTTTTAATCCCTTCACTGCAGCATTTTTCAAATACAATCTAGTTTTCTATTTGCATAGACATTCACAGTGAGCTGGGTATCCGAAGGTGATGTGAAGAAGACCGTGTGAAGAGGGGGTGAGAGCTTATGCGCAGTCATGAACTTCAGAGAACTAAATGAAATGGGAATATACTGTTGAAGCCCTGTTGTCCATTTGTAACCTAAGAGAACAATAATAATAGTAATAGACGCTAATAAATTTTCCTAGTTTCTTATTAGTGTTATTTTTTCTGTCATTAGAGGATTTTACCCCTCTTATTTCTAATATTGACTGTTTCATAATGAGTTATTCACTGAAGTCTCACTGTCTCCGGTTTAATTCATACTATGTATATACTAGACACCTATCTACGATCTTTAGAAACCTTCAACTACCTTATCAGTTTCCCTTCGCGACACTATTTGGATCTATCACGATTAGCCAACATCAGCCATTTCACAATATTTCGTACTGACAGTCACAACTCAACAAGTTTGTCAAACAAATACTATTTATTTTGCCAACCCATTACTAACTAATCTGTTAGACTACGTAAAAATGTATTCGGCACATAAGTGACTATTGTTATAATGGTAACAAGCGCTTGACTTTGCAACTGTAAGAACCTGAAGTGGAGAATTCTGCTGGAAATAATATTCTTCGCTATTCACGACAACCTTTAATCCATGATATGGTGAGAATATTTTAGAATCTTTCGGGAATTAGATTTTTTCCTATTTCATATGCAAGGCGCTAAATACTGCTGGCCGGCTGAAATGAGTGCTTGTATGCCACTCACATCAACCACTTGTGCTTGCTAACCCGAACGAAGTGATATGAACGCCAGGTGGCTCTATGAGTTGATCCAAAGGAGGCATGCTGCTGATAAAGTCGACCCCGATTGAGTGAAAAAGCTAATGGCGAATTAGGCAGGTAACGCGAAGCTGTGAATGGTTACCAACCATGCAACCGATTTGTCAGTCTGTGTGTGCTACACGTAGAGAGAAAAAGTCTAAAATATGATAATCTTAATTCAGGTAACTGATGTAATTTTAACAGGAGCATTTGTGTACAGTCAGAGGAGCCAGTTTTACTATGCTGTGTTATGTGCCTGATTTCTTTACAAGCTAAAATCAAACTTAGTATTCATTTATTCTTTCAGTTCCCGGGGGAACATAGGGGTTCTGTGTCAAATCTTCAAAGATCACGGTTTCCCAATATCTTTTTCAACAAGGCTTCATGACTACCCCTAAACCTTTCAGTGCCTTTTACTATTATATCCTCAGGGTCACCTTCAGACCCACACCCAGGCCCACTTCCAGTCTGAATTCTACTCAAGTGCTTAGCCTACATGTGTTGTCACTCAACGGCCTCCGCAGAGCATATACAATCGATCTCTGTCCCCTTCCAAAAATGGATCTTTACTAACTACAAATAATTAGGCAAGTACATAATCAGTTAGGTGTTGAAAACAATAAAGGAATGTGTTTCAGCAAAGGTGTGCGATAAATATATTGGTATTTTGAAAAGAAATTCATGAATTTCCAAATGCCTCTTTTTCCTGGACCGAAATAATATGTCAGTTAGATGGATGTATAGCCGGCTGATGATTCCCAAGTAGTAGGGTTCTGAATTTGACTGCCACTCATAAACTTTCAAACACCTTCAGAGTGATTATTTATACTACTGTTTATCTCTCACAGCTAAGATGAATACTTCATGTAGCATTTGTTTAACGTCTCCCTGACTACTTTTAATTTGCAGAATAAAATCACGGTATAAGTGTTTAGTCAGTTTTTGTTCCCCAAAACTGTTTTATAACATGGAGATACATAATATATAAGTTTATAAGATGACAATAAAATAAGTGAATTCATTTTGTAGATTTAAGTGCAACCATCAAATATGTAAACTAATTAATTCTGAGGATATGAATATAAGTTCATTTATTTTGAAAATATTATTGAAAGACATCGCATATGCTCACAGAACTCTATAAGTCAGCAGGCTTTCCAGTGGCCTATCCTATAACGCATGGCTGCTTGATAGGATGGGTAATGGGTTCAAATTTCAGCGAAAACACCATCACTCACAGGGATGCTGCTACATTCAGTGGACTTCTCGTATAGAGAATGAAAAGAACATCTTAAATTCCATAGCCACTTACCACCAATCAAGTAACGTTTGGGCTTCAGGGATTTATAAGTAGCATGCTCTCCAAAGAAGCAGGTGTTCCGGCTTCGACTCCCTACCAATATACTCCTACAATCCTCTGAGTTGATAGTAAGCCTCGAAAAGACAGGAAGTCTATCTCATAAAAATGCACCACCACTACTGAAACTTCAAACATCGAAGTCCTATTTCTCACTTGGAGCTTATAGGATAAAAAAATAGGTCAGTAGATATCCCTATTCAACTTTATACAGTAGTTTAATTCGTATATGCGAAAGTGTTTCTTTCAAACTGTAAGTGACACTTTGTTACATTGTCATGTCTTATTTTTCTCGTATCATAGTGTTTTACAATTCTTGAAACAATTTACATAGGTAGGATCATAAATAACTCACTTGTACGATATCAATATGGAAATATCTTTATCGAAAACGTTGAACTAAAGAGTAAATAAGTCAAAACTGGGCAAAGGCGAAAATTCATGCACTATCAAATTTTGTTTGACTCACTGAATAAATAATAACTTGCTTAGTATTTTACCTAATGGTACCTAATTCAATTCCACACCCGAGACAGCTTCATGAAGAAACTATTTTATATTTATGCGGATTTTATTACGAACTGATACCAGTTTGAGAATTACTCACAACCAAGGCCCACTGAACAGCTGTTTCATCCTAGTTTGGACTCTTCAACAATGAACCCTTCCTTGTGCCCTACTAGGGATCTGATCCAGGGTTTTCAAGTTGGGAAACAAGGGGATTATCATTTAACCTATCATTCACTTGTCTGTTACTTTCTGATTTTTAATAGTTCTTGAAATGATGTCACTTCATGACCAAATGTACCCTGAAAACAATTGAATCCCCACTAAAAAACACCTGAAAATCAGTCATGTAATTGTCGAAGATTAAGCCCACGGTTATTAAAACAAAATAATTATAATTCACTTATCCGCGTTTTAGTCGGGATTTTTAATGCTTACAGTTTCAATCAGTATTGATCGACGAATACGACTTTAAGCCATTTACAATACGCGATAGATCATGTTGCATTTTACTAACAATAAGTCGATGATCAAGGGCGTGAACTTTCGGCATATGATATTATTCTATGTACAAGTAAATTGAAATCATCGATGACAAAGTCGATATTGATTTTAACTTAGCCACCTAAATAATCATTGATTAGTTAATTAATGACGTTCTCATAGTGTTAAAACCTGTCTAATGTAATATGATAGAATACTTCACTATGTTGTTTTCAATAAGAATTCCAGAGAATTCACTTCGTGTTATCGCATGATATGTGCAGCTGAAATCCTTCGTGTAGTGGTTAAATAATAATAAAAATGATTTTTGTACATAAAAGTGATATAACCAGCTGCATTTTGTACAAAAATTACTGTCGAAGACTTTGAGGCAGTTAAATTAGCAGCACACTCCACTTACTAGACAGCCAACTAGGCTTTAACAGGTTTGAACCGGGTGACGCGGGTTCGAATCTCAGAAGGGAAATGAGTTCCTTCAAGGTTGCAGACACGCCTTGCTGCCGAGTGCCAACTATCACGAAACCTATGTCGAAGGCTTCCCGCCTATTGCATCCAACCACATAATACCAAGAATTCACAGTGCATTGCGATGGCAAAACACCTAGCATGATGGCCACATTGCAAACTCGACTGATAAGATTCAGTCTGCACCAAAGCTAGGACTAGACATATTATACTAGTTACTGACTAGTATCCAATCAAAAAAATATTTGAACTCAGTTGTACATATGTGTATTTAGGACTACTATGGTGTGTGATAAATAAATAACCAGTTCAACAATCTATAAAGTGCGCCTTACCCGTCCAGTGAATGAAGTCAGTCTGTGCCTAGCAACAGGGCGGAGTAAGGTACCCCAAGCTTTAATTAACTTCATTCAACAACTATATTATAATAATACTTGTCAAGTAATTCACAACGGAAAACTCAGCTAAGCCAGTGAAGTAAGGAAATAAGTAAAACAAGACTGTCTACTATCACCGATGATATTCCTGATTTTGATGGACTGGATCGTGCCATAGGCCATGAGGCAGACCTACTTTGGACCAACACTAAGACTCTAGAAGATCTGGATTCCATGGACGATTTATGCCTAGTGTCACACAAACTTGAAGAATTACAGGTGGAAACTAACAAATTTTCAGAAGAGGTAGGCATCAAACTTAGAACTTTAAGTGAACATAGAAAAGACAGAGGTGATGAAGATACCAAACCAGAGATAACAACCAACAGTCACAGTCACCGACAGAAATCCGAAGGAGGTCACCACTTTCACTTACCTCAGCTAGTCGGTATCATTTCAACTATAGGAGGCACGGATGACGATGTCAAAGTTAGCGAGGTTCGAAAAGGTAAGAGAGATAGTTATTATTCTGAAATCAGTATGGAAATCTGCTGTCTGAGTATAAAGAACACGATTTGGATTTTCATTAGTAAAGTGAAGTCAGTTAGTTCTTCTTAATGGTTTAGAGAATTGTCACATCACCACAAGCATTTTGGACAAGCTTCAGACTTTGTTCACTACTGAAGCTTGAATCGCCAGTGAGAAGGCACAAGCAACCAAGAAGTAATCACCCAGTAAATGTGGCGAAAAAGATGGAGACGAAGAGGAAACTGTCGGCTGATACCACATAGCAGGCAGGACCTCTAGTGAAATTCGAATGGTAAACTACGAGTAAGGCGTGTGTCTTGGAGTAAAACAGGAAAGATCATGGGAGTAGGAGGTAAAAGAGTTTATGGGCAATAAAGGTGTGCTGTGGAAGCCCAATGTTCCACTCAGAACTCAAGAGAATAGAAATACCTATTGGAGTTTAGAAAACTGCTTTTTTTCATGGTACAGAACTTATAAAAGCGGGATGAAGTGATGGAATAATGCAATGATAGGTGAATATGAAACATCAGTATAGGTGGAAGCAAGAGATGATAGAGCAGTGGTATACGTACACACAGATCATACTTCGCCTCAAAGGATGCCTTATTAAAAGCACGACTCAAAGGTAACAACAATAAAAATGCAAAGAAAGCGGGGATCTAAGGCCTATTTGACTTTATTTTATTTCGTTTATTCCAAAGTTAGTTTTATTCAGTTAAATGAATAGTTACAAATAATAGGGAAAAAAAGATGATTCTTCCTTTCTCCCCCTAGTTTTATTCTAACATTCCAAACTTTTTATTTCCTTTTGTTGTCCTACTTTCAAGATTCATTAATTCTTTCTCTTTTTGTTTTAATTTGTGTTCAACCAGTGTGTGTGTATAACGTTTCAGTTATATGGATAATTTACTTTACAGCATTAAACAGTTTTAAGGCACATTGTCTTACCCCTCTTATATATCCGCTTCCCTGTAGTATTGTTTACTTGTATACATGTAATGAATTGGATAGCAGCGCATTGCTGCACGTAACTAAAGCTAAGCTAGATATTACCCTATAGTCTGATAGTATTCATAAACAGTATGAAAGTATATAACACCGACAAAAGTAATAAACACCAACGATAGTGATATTATTGTTATACTACTGTCATAATACTACTACTACTACTAATACTAATAAACAGACTTGTTATAATGCTAGTAAAGTGATAATTACAGTAGCCCAAATGATAATGATAATAGTTAAACACACAGTGATGAGAAGAAGAATACATTTTCAAAGATTTTTACATCAAAATTAATTGATGATAGGCAATGCCTGAAATGTATAACAGAACAGTAGGGATTCTGTTTTAATTAGGACCAAGTAATCCTGTTTGTCAGTGTATGAGCCTGTGTCATTATGCCTATTGAATAAGAAATTCTGTAAAAAAATGAAGATTTATAAGTTTTACTGTAATTATGATATAAATATAAATTTAGTGAACAAACTTTAGTGGTGCTAGTTGGTGGAAAACTAAGCCGAATACAACGTTATTGAAGAAAAAGAAAACCAATACTAGAAAATTAATCTGATGCTTACTAGCAACTCGCCCTACTGACACAGTTACCTGGGTTTCTAGTGTGAAGCTGTGACCAGCAGGGTACAGCAGGTTGAAGGTGAGGCAGTAACTCATTGAAGAAGACATTGCAAAGTGGTCGCGCTATGTCAGCAGAAGTTAGAATTCATGAGCTGGCCACTGGATCGGTTCTCAGTGGCTTAATGATCTACGAGCTAGCTTGCCTCATGACAGGAAGGTCCTGGGTTCGAATCCCCGTGGTGGGTGCGTAATGTGAAGAGTCCCAAACTAGGATGAAACAGTTATCCAGTACTCCCAGTTGGTTTTCCAATGGTTTTCTAACTGACGTCAGCTCATGATGAAATCCTCTAACCAATCAAACAAAATTCCTACAAAACCAGTACTTTAAAAAGATAAATATAGTTGATATCTCTAGTTGAAGAACCTCACTAGAATCGGTTAAAATGGATTCGCTCATCACGATGTATCTATACAAACCAGATAAAAAGTAAATCTTCTGATTTACTAGTTAGGCTTCTAGCTCGATTATATCAACAGTTAACTAAACCTGATTTTGACGATTTTGGGTAGATTGAATCAAAGCCTAAGTGTCTGTTAGAATGTGTCACTTTTTTCTATAGATGCCTTCATGCAGCTCACTGTCCTGTATTCGTCTGATTTTACAATCAAGCATAGCTGACTCATCCTGTTCACTTTCTAACTCGCATGTGAATTAGATTTCATCTATGAATGAATTTATATATGTGTGAAGGCGGAATCTAATTCACATTCTAGTCTGAACATAAACAGGGTGAGTTATCTATGCTGGACTGTAAAATCAGACAAAAAAGGATGGTAGGTTGTAGTCGTTTATCGAGTTTCTCAGTCTGCCTATTCTTCTTCAAAGGAAAAAAACAGAGAGTGGTGTACCTAGCACTACCGTAATGATGATGATAAAGTACACACTTTGTTTACATCATCTTCTGTCCTGTTTAGAAAATTTTTATTTTTTTCATCTGAACACGACTCCCTCTTTTTATTATTTTATCTGAGCGTATTTTCTGTAGTTACGTAACCTAGTATGTTGCAGTGATCTTTCTAGTTAAACTTTATTTCTATCCAAAAAGACTTGTACTCTATTCTCATTTGTGTTGGCCTGACTACACTAAAGAAACTCGGTCTTTTTTTAAATCTTAACAACTTACATCATTTTAGACTTATGTTAGTTCTAGTTCAAATCTGTTACTTCTAATTATCACTAAAAAAAGTATATTCAGTCCTGTTATGCAATTTATAGTTTTGTATTGTTCAGGTTGTAGCAGTTTTAGAAGAATCCGCGAAATAAAATAAAAGATGAGCTCATATGAGTATGCCAAGTGTCAGGTGATACACAACGGAAAATTCAGCGAGGCGTTCGAAGTGAATATCACAAATGAAATTCCTCATTGTGGTGGACTGGATTATTCATCAGACTGTTTATGGGAGTGAGAAGACATGGATACGTTGGATCGATAAGAAGACCTTAGAAGAACTAGGTTTCACAGGTGAAATATGTCTAGTGTCACACGAACTCGAAGACGTACAGGTGAAAACCAACAAACTGACAGAAAAAGCAGGCGGCGAAGACAAGACTGCAGGTGAACATAGAGAAGATGAATGTGATGAAGATAAGCAACTAACCAATCAACAGCAACAACAACCAGCACCAATCACCGCCAGTGGGAGAAATCTGTCATAAGCATCGATGTGTCAAAGCTAGCGAGAGTCGGAAAGGCAACGTATACATTCGCCAATCTGAAACCAATTAGAAAATCGTCTGCAATCAGCATAAAGAACAAGATTCGGATTTTAAATACAAATGTGGAGGCAGTCTCTGCTTTTATATGGGTTAGATACTTGGCCGGTGTGTCACGAAAAGCATTTCCAACAAGTTAAGGACTTTCATCAACGGCTACCTTCGCTCCATATTGGTAGTTGAATGAACAGAAGGAATTAGCTACAAGAAACTCTGACTGGAAACAAACCAACAAGCAGCCTATTACTCAGCAAATATGCAGGAGTAAATGGAGATGAATTGGGCATACGCTGAGGAGACCGTCGAATGACATCGCGCTCAATGCAGGCCATTGCTCGAGTGACACCCGAATGGAAATGCACGAGATTGGCGTGTGTCCAAGGGTGATATGGAGGAGATTGTGTGAGGAGGAGGGACCCAAGTGAAGAGGACGGCAGAGAATAGTACAAAGTGGAGATGTGTTGTTGAAGCCCTGTGTTCCAGTGGGAACTCAAGGTAACAATTATATGATTAATGTCATATTATTCTGATACACTTGTAGTTCTTGCTTTATTCATGTTTAATAATGAGAAGTAGATGACTTCCCTGTATATAATTCACCCATCTATTTCAGTGAAAAAGTATGAAAGTTCTGTAGACTGAAAGAATTTCGACTTTAAAATCTCTTGGAATACACCATTTTGAAGGATTTCTTTCCCTATGAGCTAAATTTGTCTAAACTATTTCCCTTTTTTAAGATACTTAAAGTGAAAAATAAGTAACCATGGCTACTGTGTTGTTCATTTGACAAAAACAAAAGGTCACCCTTTCTCTAAGGTTATTTCAGATAAATTAAAACAGTTGTGTAACAAAGGTCAGTCATCAAGAAAATGTCAAAGATTACATATTTTATGAACTTGACATATAGAATGATTTGAAGATATTGATTTTAAGTCAATCTTTATGTATTTTACAGACTTTTCATTCTGTCAGAATGATGATATAATGTCATCGAAAGACGAATGAATTAAATCTATGACTAAATGATTGAAAATTTAAAATCGCGCCATGGTAAAGAATAGCGACCCAAGGGGATGAACGCACCTATGACTTTGCAACGCGCGAACACAGCAGGTTAGTGGAGCTATGAAAACAAGACAATGAAAGAAAGTTGCGAATGATAAACGGAATATGTGGTTAGTTTAAGGTTAGGTTAGAAATGGATTAGAGTTAGTGTTGGGCTAGGAATATGTATGAGGGTTAGGTCAAGGTGGGATTAAGGAGGGATTATGGTTACTTAGGAAAGATTATGGCCAAGTTAGGGGAAGATTAAGGTCACGGTTTAGTTGGATACCCGAATTCACCTTTATGGAACAAGTGGCTGTCTCACAGTCACTAGTGAATTTGTTCTACTTGAGTTGGTATTCCCAGACAGGGATTTTTGAGCTGAAGCATGTGAGGAGTTTAAAGAAATTTTGTTGGTACAAGCTTCTGTTACTTTATTCCTACATCTGTATGGAACTTATGACATACATGAGCAATAAATTCTAAACAGTTTTAAAGTATTAATCTACTTATCAAGTTTTATTCAACAGACATGAAGTTCAATATTACTAAGGCAGAAATTTCTGGAGAATAGAATGAATTCTATGCATTTAAGATCGACAGCTTTTCAGTAATTACCAGCAGACTAAGTCTGCGCCTATTACTATTGGTCCTGAGGGTTCCGAGTGGAACATAAGGCTGCAACAGCACATATCCGTATTGTTCTATTTGCTCAAGTTCTCTTTAGCTGGCCTCACGATTGCCCAAGGTCTCTCATCTCCTCTCAGGATCTCTTCCATGTCACCATCGGGCACACGCCCAACTCGTCGGGTACCATTCGTGTGATGACCTGACGCATAATGTCATTTGATGTTTTCCTCAACGTATGCCCAATTCATCTGCATTTACTCTTACGTATTTGCTGAGCAATAGGTTCTTAGTTGGTTTGTTCTCAGCCAGAGTTTCTTGTTGCTTATTCCTTCTGTCCATTCAACCATCAATGTGGAGCGAAGGCAACTATGGATAAGGGTCTTCAACATATTGGAAATGGAAATGCTTTTTCACACTAACCAGTCTACATTTTTAAAGTTAATCTGTATTTCCATTTGGTTGCTTATATTGACCAAAATGCTCGGTGTGTTTTGACATGCTGGCTACTAGTGCAAACAATTCGACGATCTCTAAAGATTAAAACCAAATTATTTGGTGAATGATGGTCATCATCAGGTCCAAAGAAACTATACTCACTGCAGAAGACTTGACCCATGTGGACTAGTGGTCTTGTAGACAACGCTTCAGCGTTTCAGATGACAGATGCTGGATTTGAGTTCACACCTAGTAGGAGCATCGGCAAATACATTGGTGACAGGTGCGTCCAGATGACGAGTCCCTAATAAGGTGAGGTCCGCATCTCCGATTCCACTGCTTAGCCACTTTCAACCAGATAAGATCAATCGATATGCTGAAGACTGAAAATCAAGTTGCTGAATGTAAAAGTGGACAGAATATGGAAAGGCATGATTTTTTGGAAGACTGTTGCTTTGTCTTTCATCATATGCCGGAAGATTTCATTAAAGGTCGACATAAAAACTTATTTCACTCGTTTTAAACGATGCTAATCGTAAGTAAGTCAGTAAAACTTTAAGTTAAGTCAGTTAAAAATAGTAAGGCTAGCAAAGAAGGGAGTTTAATAATTAATCAACAGGACGAACCTAACCTCATATTTCATGACAGTTGCCATTCGTCGGCAGGGCATATCTACAGCCCAGAAGGAGCCTACATGACTTAATTGCCGAACTTTATGTCCACCTAACACGCTATTTAGTCGATTCTTTGAGACGAATTTCATGAGGAAATCATGAGGAAGGAATGCTTTGTTGTGAAGTGCACACTTCACAGAAGATTAATTTCAAATAGGTGACTACAGAAATCTGTGAAATACTGGACAGTCATGAATGCTAGTTTTTAGCTTTACAGAAAATTTTACTTATTATTGTATAGAAAGATTATTCCACAACCTACTAGCCAAACAATGGAGATTGAATTTAAAGTACTCAGTGAAACATTTTATCCTTACTATGAGTAACTCAGTGTGTCTGTGGTTTAATGGTAGGATTCTCACTATGTGGGAAATCTGTGATCACTTCCCAGCTGACTTATTTCTTAACCTCTCATAGTTTACTAGCCTTTAGTAAGATCGGAAAAAAGGAATTTTTGAGATTGTTACCCCATGAATCAACCTAGTAAATGTGTTTTTATGTGAAGAGATTAACTGTTTTATTTAATATAATTTAGTATTTGATTTCTGGATACTGTATAGAGTCTAACTATTGTACACAAAGTCTGACTACTGATCAGATTGAAATGAAGGCGTGGTATATCCTGTTTCCCGCCAAATATTGAATTAAAACATATATTTTAAAACTGTATTTAATGTTATTCAATAAAAGACATATTCCGCCAGTTCATCATTTAACGAGGACACTGATGACAGTAAGTCTGTTAATGTTAATGTACCCTTTGAAACACCATTTTTTTCAGAACCTGCAACTTAACTAATGAGATGACGAATAATACACCATTTTAATTATAGTATTCTAAAAAAATATTTTTGACTTTTAGCTGTAAATATATCAACTTCAGTGTTAACAGCTGTTGTCTCACGCTGTAGATAAGAGGTTCAGCTAGTCCAGTTATTTTATTTTTTTATCTTATTCCTTTACGGGCCCATTGGACACATAGGGCTTCAAAAGTAGGGCTTTGAAGTTTCGGTAGCAGCGGTGTTTATTTTCACGGGATGTGATTGTTGACCTCATGCCCAACCTTCCCTCCTTACTAGTCTTACTGCTGGCTTAGCAAGGAAAAGGAGTGCGTCTGTGGCCGGGGATCAGTCCCGGAACCACCAGTGTAGTTGTCGAGTATTCTACCGCTGTGCCACTGGTGCAGTGATCAATGGAATTAAATATTTGGAGATTTATAAAATTATTTTAACTTTTAGTTTAGATCATGAACGGATAGCAGTTAGACAGGCAGTTCACTGTCTGACTTGAAGTCATTTAAAGCCATGTAAGACAACACTTCAGAATTAATTAAATGCTTACTGACTATGGAATGGAATCGCGTGAGGTTCTAGTAAGACGTCGTAGTTATTGGAAGCCGAAAATTTTCCCCTGAAACCTGAGGGTTGTGAGTTCAGTTCCCACTGAGGTGATGAGTGCACACTGTTCAATAGTCCTGAAGGTGAACGGAACAACTGTTCAGTACTCCACAGGTTTCAATTGTCCTCTAACTGATTTCACTTCACTGTCTACCGTGGAATCAATCACTTGAAAGTTATATCTACTTTGTCTACAATTTTTATGATACAACTGAAGCCATTTGATTTAAAATTGATAAAATTTGAAAAGCTAACTGAAAATTGCCGAAAGATTACACCTTCTTCGTTGTGTTTAACAGACAATAATTGAGATAATATCTCCTTGTTTTTGTTTTTTTATTATTTCTTCTACAATGTTTTTATTGATTTCTTTAGATGAATAAAGATTATAAGATGAAGAGAATTGTTAACATATGGAAGTAATTCACACTGAATAGTGATTAGATTTTATTAAAGCAAAGAAAAAGGAGAATGGGTAATTTCTATCATCCATCTGTGTGTTATTTTCTTATAATAGTAATTGGTAAAATTGGGAAATTAAACAGTCTCTACCACTAGACTATTCAAGATACTGAAAGCTGAATGTCTAGACAATGGTTTCTGATACATCGATAAAGGTGAGTTAGAATTTGGAAGGACTTTTTCAGTTATAGGCTTAAAGGAAACAAACTTACAGACTCAGTATAATTTTACACCAGACAATCAGCTACCTCCTTTGTGGCACTGATTGATTTTGCATTGTGTGATTTCTCGTCCCAAGTGAAGCGTGGGACTTCAAGCTTGACGTCTCAGTAGTCACGTTCTTGTGTGCTACGCCCAAGTTTCTCTCTTTTCTGGGTGTAATGTCGACTAGTAAACTAAAGGAGTTACGTGAATGCGTCATCTAGGAATCTATTCAGAACCACTGTAACTTAAATGCATAGAAGAATATTCGGTCAAATTCTCTGAAAAGGCGAATATTTTGAAGATACAAGTTCTTTTTTATCTTTGAATTTGATTTGTAAAATTCAAAGTCATTTTCCAAGTTAATTCACTTTTTTGGTGAATTGCACTGAAAAGGTTGGTCTCTGTTAACATGTAGGATTTTCGGTACGGACGATTTGATGATGTCCGAAGAATAACAAAATGTTATTTGATTGATGGTAACTGTTGTTGGTACGGGGATGCGTATTTGGCGTTCTAAATGATGGATGCCGGATCCAAGTTCTCGATGGAAGATCACCACTCACTGGCGAGGAAATGTGCTCAGGAAACTTGTAGCAAATGAGATGAAATTTGCATTCTAGATTCCAGCGCCAGTTTCCATCAACGGTGATAATTTGAATCCGGCACAATTTTTTCTATTAATTCTAGAGGTAATAATATGGGCAAACTTCAGGGAACAATCTCGGTTTCAGTTAAATCTATCTAAGGTTGTATTCTATTGTTATCAGCCAGTAGATGGATGTTTGATTTCAGCCAGTGATGGGGATTTCTGAATCACAGACAAATATTGTAAGTTATAAACTTAACAACAACAATTATATTACTAATGACATAAATAAAACTGGTTGCTGGATTTCATCAATAGCTCACATCCATTAGAGAACCACTGGAAAGCCTAGGAGTACTGGGCAACTGTTTCGTCCCAGTTTGAGACTTTTCGTTAGTGCGCTACCACGGAAGTTCGGTCCCAGGACCTTCCGGTTGCGAGGCGACCATTGAGACACTGGGACCAATGGTCCATAAATTTCATCTTCTGCCAATTCACGATATAGCGTGACCACTAGCGAATGTCATCGGAGAGTGTTTGCCCTCATACCTCAACTGCTGTACCCTACTGATCACGATTTCCCACTAGAACCCCAGGCGACTCCATATCTGAATAGGGCCATGGCTAGTGAGCATCACATTTTTATACAACACTTGAAAACTTGTTGACGAAGGTGGCTATAGTAATACTGACAACAACATGACAATAAAAATAAACACTGTGGTAAGTTGCTCATTGTCCCTCTCCACAAATACACTAGGTATTCTAAACTAGTGATAATTGATAATATGAACAGTGAACAATCTACGCATAGTCACTATCAGGTAACCTGTTACTTTATTCAACTTGTATAACATATAATAAAGAAGGCTTTCACCTTCTTTATCCAGTCCACCATTATTATCACCAATGATATTCCTAATTGCTGTGGACTGGATTATGCGTCAGACAGTGGGAAACGAGAAGACAGGGATATCCTGGACCGACGTGAAGAACCTAGAAGACCTGGATTTCACGCGTGGATGATTTATGTTTGGTGTCACACAAAATCGAAGACTTACAAGCGGAAACCGACAAACTGGTCGAAGAGGCTGGCAGCAAAGACTGGACTCCAGGTGAACATAGACAAGACGGGGGTTATGAAAATAACCAACCAACCAACAACAACAGCAGCAGCAACATCCAACGCCAATCACCATCAACGGAAGGGATTTGAAAGAGGTTACTTCATTCACTTATCTAGGGAGCATTGTCTCAACTACAGGAGGAACGAACGAGGATGTCAAATCGAGCGAGAATCGGGAAGGCGAGAAACACATTCATCAACCTGAAACCAATCTGGAAATCTTCCTCACTCAGCCTACATCAACAACAAAATTCGGATTTTCAATACAAACGTCAAGTCAGTCAGTTCTTCTAAGTGGATTAGAAATTTGGCGAGTCTTAAAGAATATTTCCAACAGCCTGTTGCAGACCTTCATCAACAACTGTCTTCGCTGGCTCTATACTGAAGATCAGATGGCCGGAAAGAATCACCAACAAGAAGCTATGGGAACAAACAAAACAAGAACCAATCGCCCAACAAATATGCAGGAGAAAGTGGAGATGGATTGAACAGTCGCTGAGGAGGCCGCTGGGTGACATCGCGCATCAGGCCATCGCTTGAGTGTAATCTGAAAGGGAAGTTGCGAGTTGGACGTCCGAGGGTGACATGGAGGAGATCGTGTGAAGAGGAAGTGAAACAATATGGACTAACATGAATGCAGGTGAAAAGTACAGGAGAAGACAGAAGTAAGTGGAGACGTGTAGTTGAAGCCGTATGTTCCACTAGGAACCCAAGGGAACAATAAATAATCATAAGTAGATAAAGAAGATTGAAATTCGCAATTCTGCAAAATAATTCACACTTTACACAGTTTGAGGTGATAACTTCATGATAGTTTCTTTTGGAAATAAAAATTATTCAGATCACAATAGACGATCCACTTGTTACCCTAAATGGTCAATAAGAAACTAAGTGTAAGTGCAGAAAACTGTATGCTACTGATTGGCCGAGATGGGTAGTTGTGAACCACTCACATAAGTCAATAGTTCTTCCTTGCCACATTAAAGTGATCCAAACACCAGACGGCCGTTTTTCTTATTCGTTTGGGGGCGAGCTCATTAGTGATG
This sequence comes from Trichobilharzia szidati, assembly GCA_944472155.2. NCBI lineage: Eukaryota > Metazoa > Platyhelminthes > Trematoda > Strigeidida > Schistosomatidae > Trichobilharzia > Trichobilharzia szidati. The sequence continues at coordinate 29,821,538 of OX235271.1, forward strand.
TAAAGGGTTTGAATCAATTCAGTGCGAACCACCTTATCATTAGCTTAATATTATGGATAAAGGCTTGAAAACAAGTGGTAAGACTACTTATGCCAGATGGTAAAGGAATTAATGTAGATTCAGTCAGATTAAGGAAAAACCGTCAAAATAAAATGACAAGAAAGGGCTGTAATCGTTTTGTTGGGTCTTAACTCGTCATGCTGTAGACAGTAGCTTTGCGAATCTTTTCTGAGTGTTAAAATCCACCCAGCTGTATTTTTTCCATCTCAGGGATTGAGTGGTCGATGAACCCCTAAAGTCCTCAGTTGCATCAGCAGCGTTGTCATAATTTCGAACTTTGAAGAGTTCAAAACAGCCGTCTTCAGTAGCCTTCGTTTTTCAGTGGGTCTGTAGGTAATATTGATTCTCTCATTTCAACCTTAAATTTTTTCTTAAATATAACATTTTGCTTTCCTATTCGACAACACATAAATAGTCTATCGCTCTTGTTATTATTTTATTTTATTCTTTTGAATTCCCAGTAGAAAATAGGGTATCGAGCTTTCAGCTTTGCAGTTTCAGCAGTAGCGGTATTACCCTTTTTATGGGATGATGTTACTAGGCGAACAACCAATCTTCCCTCTTTAATAGAATTACTACTGTCAAGCGAGGCTTAGTAGTGCAGCAGCCGGTGATGGGACCGCAGACTATGTACGTGGCGGGCGAATATTCGAATTCTTAACCACGGACACAAGGTGTCTTATTATACTACATGTGATTTTCAGAGATGCTGGTGTACATATTTCCCGTTGGATTCATTAAACTACTTAAAAAAAGGTCAAAAACGTGCATTTCTTCATTAATAAAAAAAAACATTGGGAAAAATCCTAAAAATCAGTAATTAGTAAATATTTGTCATTTGAAAAAGAAACATGAATCACTGTTTATTTCATTTAAACAATTCCATTTAAAACATTGAACAAATTGACCAAAGGTTTATGCATATGTTTTTATTTGTATCTATGGCACACAAACACTCTCTTAGTTTCTATCGGTTTTTTCTCTTTTACAAATTTTTTTGTCTATCCTAACTTATGATTGACAAATGTTATCTCTAATTAGACAAGTTTATTATGTATGTATATATGCACAAATATATATAGAATTAGTTCAGCTGTCTATGCTATGATGCATTCTGGGAAATCTATAAATAAAATGACCTTCAGAAGATTAGAAAACAATTAATTCCTAATTTTTTTTAAATCCTTCTGTTAAAAATGCATCAAACACTGTCTCTCATTAAGGAATATACATACATATATTGATTTAACACTAGTTAGTAGCTAGTGAGCGTCGGTGGTATAGCGGTTAGGACACTCGCCGACCATGCACATGGTCCGGGGTTCGATCCCCGGCCGCCGACGCACTCCTTTACCTTGTTAAGCCAGAACTACAATGCTGGTGAAGAGGAAAGGTTGGGCATGTGGCTAGCAACCCCATCCTGTAAAATAAACACTGCTACAGAAACTTCAAGTGACTAGCTTGAAGCCCTATGTTCCACTGGGGAACGTGAAGGAAAAAAAACCCTGAGTAGCTAGTGAAGTGTATCTAGTCCTTTGTTTGATGCAGACTGAATAGCTCAGTGGTAACGTCTGTGACTGCAGCACTGGATGACGCGGATTCGAATCTCAGAAGGGATATGAGTCCCCTTGAGGTTGCAAATTCACCTTGATCTCTAGTGAGTGGCAACTGGCATGAAACCAAGGTTTAACCAAGACTTCCTGCCGATTGCCTCCAACTGTCTAATGTAAATAAATGTGTATATATGATTCATTCACTTCTACTGTGTGTAGATGAGTCAACTAAAATACGGAATAAATTAGGCTTATTATAATTATTTTTAGCTAACAATTGTTCTTTAATACAAGAAATTAGACTGTTTCTACCAGAAAACGTGTTTTACTTAATGTATGACCGTTTCTATTGTAGCTTCTTAGTAATTGATGCAATCCGACTCATGTTTTTCACTTTTTCACGAGAAGGAACACTTTGTGTTGTATGTGTGTGTGTTCATGATAGAATTTCAGCCAATCTTTTCATCGTATTTTGAACTGGTCATCTAGTTGTAGGCACGTCTAACAGTAATGGTGTTTGTGATGATATTAGATGGTTGGAGGCAATCGGCAGGAAGCCTTGGACCTAGGTTTCGTGCTAGTTGGCACTAGTCAGCAAGGCATATCTGCAACCTTGAAGACACTCATCTCCCTTCTGAGATTCGAACCCACGTCACCCAGTGCTGCAGTAGAGACGTTACCACTGAGCTATTTGGGTTCGCGATTGACATCCTGTAGGACTGTAGTGGATATTTTGATTTGACACTAGTAACTAGTGTGATGCATCTAGTCCTCTTTTTGGTGCAGACTGAATTCTATCAGTCAGGTTTTGCAATGTGGCCACCATTCTAGGTAGCTCGCCATCCTGGTGTTTGCCGGTTAAATCAAAATGATCTAAACTCCTAATGGTAGTTCCTCTCGTTTAAGGTTGAGTTTATCAACGTTTTGACTGAGCTCATATAGCTTTGTGAGGTGAAAGCACTCGAGATATGATTCGCTACCTAAGCTGTCTGGTAAGTGAGTCCACTATTTACAAATTACACAGTTCGTGATGAGAATTCACCAGAGTTTCTTTTGGAAACCAAAAGTCTTCAGATCAAAACATATGAGCTGCTTAATATCATGAAAGGTAATGAAAAAAAACAAGAATAAGCGCATAATACTATATACTACTCACTGACTGGTATGAGTAGACTGATACCATGACACCGGGCGGGTCGTTTGGGGCCGAAATCATCGGTGGTATACTCAGTTGGACTGAGATCAGACAGCTGAATTAGCTGAAATCACCTAATTTCTGTCTGGTTACGTGGGCGAACTGGTAATACACAGAATCAAATTCGCAGTTTGCAACTTTCACAGTTCACAGTGGAATTTCACCACACTTTCACTTGGAAATAAAAATTAGTCAGATCAAAATATGTGATCTGCTTGATCTGCTTGAATAGCAGATATGAAAAGCAACGATTCCGCCGGTGGTTAGATCACTTTGATTAGGTTAGTAAGTAAGCACTAGTGTTTTGAGTGAGTGCTTCTCATATGCTCCGCTTCACTTGGATTCATGAATGCTATTTAAGGCAGCAAACAGATAATATGCTGGTATCTGCATACATTTTTTTCTCACCTCACATCCAGTAACTTGTAAATGACAGATTCAATTCCATCTAGATGTATTTGCGTTTGAATGTCATTCTTCTCATTAAGTCGATTACTATTTATGTTTGAAAGTGTTAGTTTTATTACCAGTGTCATTGATTTAACACCTCTGCTGAATACTCAGTTATCAGAGAGTTAAATCACTTCTGTTGTTAACTTTAACGACTCATTTATCCCGTCTTTCCTGATATAAAACGTCTATGCTTGAGACTTCTATGCTGACAGATATATTCGCGAACTAAATGCCAGACACGAATAAGCCCACGTGAATTCGTTCAAAGCAGTAAACAAACATAGAACGGGATGAAACAGATTCATTTTATTCGAATATTGATTTGTAGGGATTTGGTTGATTGGTTACAGGATTTCATCATGAGCTGACATTGGTTAGAGAACCATTGGAAAACCAAATCCCTGAAAACCAATACTTGAATATCAATGAGATGCTCACTGGCGACTGGCCCTATTCAGGTAGGTAGTTACCTGGGGTTCTGGTGAGAAGTCGTGACCAGTACGGTGCAGTTCGTCGGGTGTGAGGACAAATACTCACCGAAGACATTGACTAGGGGTCGCGCTATGTCGTGAATTGGCAGAAGTTAGAATTCATGGGCCATTGGTTCGGGTCCCAGTGGCTTAATGGTATACGAGCTCGCCTTGTAACCAGAAGTTCCTGGGTTCGAACCCCGGTGGGTGCGCACTTCTGACGAGTCCCAAGCTAGGATGAAACAGCTGTCCAGTACTCCCAGGTTTTCCAATGGTTCTCTAACCAATGTCAGCTCAACATTCATTTTACTTCATCGGTATCTTGTTAAATGCTTACGACCTGAATAATGATACTAACAGTCCCACTGTAATTTTAACATTCTACACTTGAGTGAAAATGAGGCGTGGAACAGTATTTAAGAATGATCATGGTGTACAGATTAGTCAAAGTGTTTACTCAATAAAATATAAAAAAATATTCAAGTGTTGATTTGTAGGGATTTTACTGATTACAGGATTTCATCATGAGCTGACATTAGTTAGAGAGCCATTGGAAAACCTGGGAGTACTGGATAACTAGGACGAAACAGCTGTTCAGTACTCCCTGCAGGTTTTCCAGTGATTCTCTAACTAATGTCAGCTCATGATGAAATCCTGTAATGAAAAATACTGTATAGTTATCATTGGGTATCAGTCATTGCATTTTAGGACTGAGGTGACCTAATTTAAGAGGAAATACATATTTTTAGAAACCCTTAAGTTTAAAAAGTTTCACAATTGATTTTGTATCGTGCTGCAGACTGTAATGGAGTTGGTCACTTCTCTGAAAATCATTTTGAAAATGTTTCTTTTTTCTTCATTTCCTTCAAGAATTCCATAGCGTTAAGCTGGAAGCCAATTAAATATGTACGCGGGTCCATGTAGTGGTCGTTTGATATAATTATACGATTAAAACAATACAAAATGCAAAAGAGTTTAAGCTTTCTGATCGATGGAGATTCTGATAGCCAAGTGATTTAAGCAGGCCGCAGTGCCGTGGCCATCCTGGTCCGCCCCATCATAATGAAATGAATGCTTATCTTATTTTATTATTTCCTTTAATTCCTAGAGGCCTCAGCTGCACGTGTCCATTGCTTTTGGTTCTCTGCTAAAGTTTTCGCTTGGCTCCAGGTCTGCCCACATGCCTTCATCTCCTCTTCACATGACCTCCTCCAAGTCACCTTCCCTTTCAAGTTCCACTCGAGCAATGGCTTGTCTAGTGATGTCACTTGATGGTTGATTTCCTCAGAGTATGGCCAGCCAATCCATCTCCATTTCTTCCTGCCTATTTGTTTCACAATCGGTTCCTGCTGTGTTGGTTCGCTCATTGCCAGAGATCTCTGCTGCTGATCTTTTCTGGCCGGCTGGTCATCTGATCTTGAGTAGTATTGAGCGAAGACAACTGTTAATGAAGGTCTGTAGTTTGTTTGAGATGCTCTTTATGACACGTAGTGCAAGTCTCTGATCCATATAATAGCACTGGCTTCACATTGGAGTTGAAAATCCGGATCTTATTTTTGATAATGAGCGCTTTCCTGATCCTTGCTTTGATATCCTTATCTAAAAACACTGAAATGTATATTTACTCCTTAATACTTTTCTTTAAAAAATTTTCAAGATAAAATTAGGCTCTCAGTCTGTATAATGTATAATTTAATAATTACTGACAACACAGCTAACAACTCCCTGTTAGAAGGAGGTACTCGCCTTAACTTCAACTGGTAGACACCACAAACTAAATGTTTACTTTATTTGCTTCTTTTTTTGTACACTCCTCTTTTTTATTTTCAACCATCGAATAACCTCTTTTTGTCTGTCTTTTTAGTCGAAGTAAACCATTTATTCCCCCGTCTTGTTTAACACAATACAAAAACACAGACAAACAAACAGATATATAGATAGATAGAGATTTATATCATTTTGTTTTATTGCTCATCTGACTGGAAACTCATAAATTAATTTTCATCTCATAAGTCTCTATTTCAGTATTTCTCTTCTTTACTTTTATTGTTTCGATGAAAAATAAATGATAACTTTAAGCGTTTACCTAAACATGACCTTAACTTGTGACAGAAGTCAACTATATATCTGTAAAGGTAAATAATAATTTATGTGCTTGCTTACAGCGTTTCATGTCGTAGATACAATCAGGTTATTTTGATAAGCACATAAAAACCAAAGCACACGTATTTCAATGATTTTCGATACTGTCTAGAAATAAAAGAATCAGATTGCTAAGTGTGTGAGAGAGGGAGATGTCGATTGCTAGGCGCTTAACGCATCACACAAGCTAGGTCATGACCGCTTATATGGAGAGATATACATATATACAACACCAAGCTTATGTTTATTTTGTATACAAAAGAATGGGAGCCTTCTCTTTAAAAATTTAAAACAATTAGTTCCCTTTTGAATTTAGATAAGGCAATAAGAAGATGTAATTTGTCTGAATCATCTCATGTATTTGCGCAACACATTTCGAACAATCTGATCACACACGGACTTGTCATAGGAATATATATGAAATTAATAGAGTTAAGAGGTGAGAAAATAGACTTAGGTCAAGTTAAAAGATCTTTTAAACCTATCTATAAAACATGCTTGGGGTGTATTCTAATGTTTGTGGAAGCCGTAGCTAGCAGTTAGAAAGTTTCAACCACCTTTATGCGTTCAAAAACAATTCGTCATCACATTAAACCTTCCTTAGTAAATTATGTTTTGATACCATAGCAGATGTACTGTTAACTCTGCTATTTGGTTTAGTGGTCTTCATTGTTACTTTGACCTTGAATATGTCCTTTTAACTTGACCTAGTTCTATTTTCTCACCTCTTCACTCTTTATTAATTTCATATATATTCCGTGTGTGATCAGATTGTTCGAAATGTGTTGCGCAAATACATTACCCGATTCAGACAAATTACGTCTTCTTATTGCTTTATCTAAAAGAATGGGAATACAATTCACATGTAATGGAATAATTTTTTGAGAACAGCATCCTAAAAAATCTATTCAAAATATTTGTGCTTTCTTCCATGTTTCAACTAACTTGCTAATCATTATCCGTTTCTCCGCCAGCTTGTATGTCATTCTCCCGACAACTGCACATCATATGTTCGCTTAATCCTTAATATTTGTCTTTGTCCCTGTTTAATCTCCCATCAGTATGCCTCTTTCTGTGATTGTGCCATATATTGATAATAACCCAATTACCAACAAAAGAAACTCTGCTCAAAAATTGTTTAAAAGAGTTCAAAAACACTGTAGCACTCCAGAGTTGAAAATAATGGAATAAAAATATCTACTAACAGTCTTCAAGAAGGAATTTCATCACCAAAAAGTGTTTAAACTCGAGTCGCAACGCCAAAAAGAAACCATCATCAAAGACTTCAAGAAAATTCATTCTACCATATATAAAAAATATCTCTGGGATAACAGAATAATAAAACCGTTTGAAATAGAAATAGCACACAAGCCAATCAGCACATTTACTTCATTCGATATTGTGCAAACCGAAAGATCCCACAGAAAAGGAATATAAAATTAGAACCATTTACAAAATAAATTGTATGAACTGTAACAGACGTTACATCGGCCAAAGTGGGCGTCCCCTTCGAATCAGAATCCAAGAACACCAATAGGCTGTAAAAAGACACGATACATATTCTTTCATATCAATGCATGTAGATAATTACGAACATCAGTCCGATTGGAATAATGTTGAAATTTCAAACAGAGGAAACACCAAAAGTACCAGAGATTTCTTAGAAGCCTGGTACTTCGGTGAATGAGCCATCGATTAACAAACATATCACTATAGACTAAATTAACCAACTCATAAACAGTAAATCATGTGACGAGAAAGTTCAAGATCCCAGTCAATAAGAAATAATCAATACAGATGTAAATCGACTACCAGTCAGTCACGAAGATGGTTGCCAGGAGATCCAATTCTGTCATTCGTGAAGAATTTAAATCATTTCGTTGTATGCTAAAACTTTCGCTGAAGATGCTCTCCGGAAGGACGATGACAGCTCCGCAAATAAACCAACCAGCTTAGAAGACACAGCTAATTGCCATATGTTGCTTTACTATGTGATTTTGGTTGGGGAAATCAAGGTTATTCCAACCATCGACTGTCTGCAAGAATTCTTGATGTATGATTCTTGTGGACAGAGTTTTTATCCCACCTGACGGAGAATATTCTACTTGATTAACACGCATTTCTTACAGTTGAATTGAGATTAACTAATGTTTCTTTCTATAATGCTTGTTTTACAGTTGAATGTTCTCTTGCCTGAATAGCTCGCTAACGATAGTGTTGAGGTAACTTTTGGTTTCGGATGTTATTATTGTTGAGTAGAACCACATAGATTTATTGATGAATAATAGTCTTTTTGGTGTGGTTGGAGCATCTTGTGACTGCGTATGTTTCAAGGAAGTTTTGTCAGCCATAGAACAGCGCTCAGAGATAGGTTACATATGGTCATACCACAACTAGTTGGTTTTGTTGATTACGTCACATAAGTCTGAAACATTTGAACACGTCATTAGTCTATCAGAAATCTAAAGTATATGGAAATTGAAACTGAAAATATCTCTTCAGTTATTGTCGCATCAATGGTCATCATTACTCTGAAGCCAGTATGAGTTTTTACTGCACTTAATACAAGATTCGAAATTTGGATCTTCAGTACTAATGTTAGACGGTTAGTGCTTCTAAATGGTTCAGAGACGAAAAGCTTGCGTCACAAAAAGGATTTTTTTAATAATAATAATAATTTGCTATATCCCAAAACAGTACTTGTGATACAGAATGGAATTCTCAGCATTTTTACTACACTATTGCATCCAGTTAGTACATTATCAATAAATAGAATTCTACATAGATTAAGGAAATCTCAGTACATTATGACAACAACATATTGGGATGTCGGTAGCAAAGCCAAAGCTGAACAGTGTTTGAAGGTGTTAGAAAAAGTAGGTGCTGTCATATTTACTGGCGTAAGCGGAAGAAAGAAACAAAACAGCACATAATAGAAAACCTGCTGGGGACTTTCATAAATGGGCGGATACCCTATCTCCATACTCAAGATCGGATAGCTGACCAGAAAGAATAAGCAACAGGGAACTCTGGTAGTCGATGAATTAGCCAAAAACATGTCACCCAGTAAATATGAAGAAGGAAATGGAGATGGGTTGGACGTATGATGAGTAGATCACTGAGCAATGTCGCACTCCAGGCCTTCCAGTAGAACCTAAATGAGAAACAGTGGATCGGGCGTTCGTGGGTGATATAAATATGATCGTATGAGGAGGAGATAAAACCTATGGGCGATCGGTTAGCCAGCTAAAGAAGACTCCATAGAACAAATGAGGACCTTAGGGAATGATAATATTTAAATAATAATAATGACAAATTGTAACTCAAGTTTTTATTATTTGAATACCAGATGTTATCATGAAGCATTGAGAAAATAAAAGGTTAAGAAGCTGCATATATATGGCTACGTTTCTCTGGGTATGGATTTGTCAGAAAGGCTTATCTGACTACAATCTCAGAATTTACTCCTGGTTAGCAAGTTGGATTTTAAAAACACATCTAATCCTTATGTCGGTTACTCCATATTTAATAAGTTTATTTCATATATCACGTAGTGATGTACCATAGTGCTCAGGTTCTAAATTGACATATGTCGGTTAAATGATGCAAATTAATTGATTATCGTGGGCTACACAGCGTAGCCGTATAATTTCAACTGGTCATACGTGACCTCCAACCATGGCTTAGGGGCAGTCGAGAAATAAGTAGTTTGCTGATGGCTTATAGTCTCTTTATTGGAGGAGTGTGTTTACATTCATGTTTGTATATGTATGCCTTATTGTATTTTTATTTAACTAATATTGTCCCATAACATTCAGGTGGAAAATAAGGCTTCAGCCGGACATTCCCTCCTCCCTAGGTCCTCTGTGATGACTTTCAGTTGGCACAACCAATAACCATGGCTTTTGATCCTTTCCTCAAATGTTCTTATCCATGTCACACTTAGACCCACAACCAACTCGTCGTTTCTCATTTGAGTTCCACGCAGCTGCTTGGGTGTGTATGTGATTTCACTCAAAAGTCTCCTTGGAGTACATATTTAACACAACTCTACTTCCTTCTGCACATTTACTCGGTATTGCGTTGTTGGCTGTTTGCTGCCGGAGTTATCAGTTGCTTGCCATTTTTTTCTGGCCGGCCTTCTAATCTTCAGTAGTATTCGGGGACAGGTTTTGATGAAAGTCTGCATCAGGTAGTTGGAATTGCCACTGTTAAGTTTCCAAAACACATAGAAGCACTGATGTTAGCAATTGCTGTCTATTTTTAAATTCAAAGCTATTTCAACCTAAATAACTCATATTACTGCTCCTAACATGAACTAGACATCCTTTTTATAATGGTGATCATTGAGGAGGAAGACAGAGAAAAAGTACATCTTACTACACGTGGTAGAAGTTTCAGATGATAAAAAAGCACTTAAAGAATTCTGTAGTCGTGTATTTTTTTCATTCTTTATGTTACAGTTGGAACACAGCGCTTCAAGTTTTTTTGTGATTCATTGGCTGCGGTAAGTGGCATTACTAGTCCCACACCCAACCGTCTTTCTTTTCCAAGCTTAATAACGGTGTTTCGGAACTCCAACTACTTTCTTAGTTAGCAAGCATTCTACTGTTGTAGTACACTATCACTTGTACTCCCTTCGGCGGTACATATACTAAAACTGAAAGCAAGACAAGCTTTCAATACTCTCAAGTCTGTGTGGAGGTCAACAGCACTCAGCATCAAAAATAAGATCCGGATTTTCAACTCCAATGTGAAGTCAGTGCTACTCACTATGCGGATCAGAGACTTGCACTGCGCGTCATAAAGAGCATCTCAAACAAACTACAGACCCTCATTAACAGTTGTCTTCGCTCAATACCACTCAAGATCAGATGGCCAGCTGGCCTGAAAAGATCAGCAACAGCGAGGGATCTCTGGCAATGAGCGAACCAACCCAGCAGGAACCGATTGTGAAACAAATAGGCAGGAAGAAATGGAGATGGATTGGCTGGCCATACTCTGAGGAAACCATCCATCAAGTGACATCACCATTGCTCGAGTGGAACCCGAAAAGGAAGTGGCGAGTTGGTCGTCAGCGCAGGGGTGACTTGGAGGAGGTCATGTGAAGAAGAGATGAAAACGTGTGGGCAGACTTGGCACCAGGTGAAGACTCTAACAGAGAACCGAACGCAATTGACACGTGCAGCTGAAGCCTTATGTTCTTCTAGGAATTAAAGGAAACAATAATAATATATACTAAAACTGGAATGATACATTAGTCCTAACCAAAGGTGACATACAATATCGTGATGTATTCCATATTTTTGTCGGGGAAAAGCTTAGAGGACTGCACATCAGGAGTTCCCCATTATCGTATACAGACAAACAGTTCTGTAAAATCGACGTGTACATATAGAAACATTTGATATTGTGTACTGACATCCACTACTCTAACGGATTTGTTTTGAAGAAAGAAATACGTCAAACATCCGCATTCGTGACAGGATATCATGTCGCTTTCAGTATTTCGTGCATGATTCCTACGCAGTTACACCAAAACATGCCTCATCAATGAAGTTTAAATAGAATATTATTAGAAATTCTTGCATCAGTTGTCAGCAGTGTACTGCCATTCTTTGTGAAACCTTGCTTATATAATTAGTGGAACGAATGTAAATATTATTATCATACCTGCTACACTGAGAATATAAACTCTGTTTTTATGTAGATCTGAAATATGCAGTCTCTCTGTCTGGATTCCACATCCAACGTGGCACCGAAGTGCAGCAGTTCGAGTTGCCACGTTCCAAATACCACACAAAGGTAGACAAGAAAATGAGTGAAGAGAATCAATAGAGTTTTGACAAGTTTAAGAGTGAAACAGAATGAGTAATGGTAGAAAGGAATATGAAAGATTGCAGAGACTGCGTAAGCCATTCATAACGATTTTGAGCCATGTCACCTATTGTCTCCAGCCATTGATTCTTAGAGTCCCGAGGGCGGGCCCCAACCCGGAAGTCTGTATCTCCCTACCTGAATCAGTTTAACTGTCAAGGATTTCATGGATTGATGCCATGTTTTTGTTTGGCCACCGCTTACTCTTTTCCAGCCTGCACCTATATCAGCTAGTAATGCCCGTTCGTCGGGGAAGGCGATGGTTAGGCATGCGCAGCATGTGACCTAGCCATCTCAATCTATGTAACTCTATAGCCTCTTCGATTGATATTCCCTCTTTGCTCAACACTAAGCCTAACGTCAACATTACTTACCTTATTATACCACTTAACGTGAGAAAGAGATCGTAGACATCTATGATCAAAAATAGTCAAGCATATGCTGTCAAGCATAAGTCAGGTGTGTACTAATTTTTATTCAAAGAGATATGAGAGACAAAAGAATATGAAAAAGCAGAAAGATGTCAATTGCAAGGTATATATCAAAGACCGACCATTCACCAAATAATATTTTTCTTCATTAGTCTCAGTGTATCGGCATCTCAGTGGTAGAACACTCTCCGACCACGCATGCGGTCCGTGGTTCGATCCCCGGTCGGTGCACTACAAAACCTCCCTTAGCCTTCAGTAAGCCTGGTTAATAAGTAAGGCTGGTTGAAAGGTTAGCAGCCGCACCTCATAAAAAGAAAACTGCAAGAGAAACTCTAAAGCTTAAGGTTGAAGCCCTATGTTTCACTAGGTACACAGAAATTACTCACTATCAAAATAAAACTTCCACCAAGCACAAGGTGACTGAAATAAGTTTCTGTCTGAAAAAAAGGCACATCAAAAACCCAAACTTCAATGTATTTCAGTACTTATTAGTTAATAATAAACACAAATCTAATGAGTGAATTATTTCGTATTTCGTTATTGCGTCTTCAAAGTGTGTTAATCTTTTCTTCATCTTTTTGTTTTCAAGCTATTTACACACAACAATATGTACAGAATTCCCGCTTTAAAAAAAAGCTACCAATAACGTAGTTATTCAGTCTAACGGCTTCAGTGTAATACGCTTAATGTGTCAAGAAAACTGGGTTACAATTATACTACTACTAGTACTATAACTACAACAACTACTACTATTAATACTACTACTACTACTGGTAATAATAATCAAGCCTTTACTTCAGTTTCTGTGTTCATTTCTTTCTTTCGTTCAAATCAATCTGGCAAATCTGTTCTACGCTTAAAATTAAGGCAGAATAACTGATTCATCACCTGCTTATCGCTACACAGATTTATGTTGCATATGTATGCATCATAAATTTTCAAGTGAGTGCTTTATAGCGCTTATCGGTTGGTTAATACATAAGTGATAAAGACTACAGTGTTAGTATTTTATGCGTGCAAAGTTTTCTGATTTTTCCATATGGTGTTTAGAAAATAGTAGAAAAATATTCATTTAGTGCCTTATATACAGAAATGTATCGGTGCGCCTTACATAAATTTCCAGTCGAAAATGAAGTTAACACACAAAACGCTTTCTGTCTGATGAGACCTAAACAGAGGGAGCTTTGGGTCTAGATTCCACTGCTGATCAACAGGAGTCACGTAAACAGAAAGCTTTTGGGTACTACAATGAACAAATGTAGCGTTGGGAGGACAGAGGGTAACTGAATATGGATCAAGTGAATGTATGCTTAGTAGTGTTGAAAAATCGGAGTCATTTCAGACTAATGGTTGGCAATGAAGGAGGGTATTTCGATCACTTCACTCAACTATGAATACAATTTATATTAATATATAAAACGAACTATAAGAGATACTGCTTCACGGATGATACTTAGTGGTTGGATCTAGGACATGAGGTTTATTCCCACTTTGAAGCTGTCAGCTGGATGATGCTGATCGCCAGCAAGTGATAATATTTCCAGTGAGACTCAAACCAATCGTCTGTAATTGGGGTTGAAATGTCGACAGATACTCAGTATTTGTGTCTAAAAGGAAATTCAAAATAGTTTCGACGAAGAATATTGAGTAAAGAGCAAACACAAGCTTGTGGGCAGTCATTGAGCCAGCTAAAAATGACAGCAGAGACCCGAGACAAGTGTAGATGCGCCTTTGAATATTTGTGTTTCACTCGTAATGCAACCAATGAGGAATAATGCTAATAATATGATCCTTAAAGCCGATCGAATCTCAGTTAACTGATAAATCAAAATGGGGCTTGTGGATCACCTCTCAGATCATTCCTTCATAAACTCCACTATTCTGAGGATGTGAGGAAGGAAAACTTCAGTTATAGCTTTGACTTAATGATTACATGATGGTCAATATAATTATTATTTTTTTCCTTCACGTTCCTCAGTGGGACATAGGGCTTCAAGCTAGTGGCTTGAAGTTTCTGTAGCATTGTTTATTTTACAGGATGGGGTTGGTAGCCTCATGCCCAACCTTTCCTCTTCACCAGCATTACTTCTGGCTTAGTGAGGTAAAGGAGTGCGTCGGCCGGAGGTCGAACCCCGGACCATGTGCGTGGTCGGTGAGCGTCCTGACCGCTATGCCACCGACTCAATCAATATAATTATAATACACAACAATGAATAAAAATACTTTCAATGCAGACTTGTGTCAGAGTCCTGGTTTCTGAGTTGCATATCTGACCTGCAAACGTGGTTTCCATTTTCATGGCCTGACGGTACCGTCTGTTTAAATAAATTATGAAATAAGTGTGTCTCATGAAACACTCAGTGATAAATTGTGTTAATAACTGGATGACACTATAAGCACCTTTTACTGCTCATAATTATATCAATATGTATCCACATGACTTTCAAACTTGCTTTATATTACTTTATTCCCTCCTGCCTGTTGTTACAATTTTCCATATATCAGGTATGGGCAATGCGTCATTTCGATTGTATGTGTTTGGTGTTGATTCGATGAAGCAAGGTTCAGTGATTGTTCTCTCTATCCACCCATTTATGTAATCCAACTCCAAATACTGAGAATTCCATTCTGTATTATAAGTACTGTTTTTGCAATAAAGTAAATTATTATTATGCTTTGTAATGGTCAAGCACTTTTCTTGGTTAATTAATCTAACACGATTGAGCACTACATATCTAGATAAATATATTGTTCTGGCAATGTAACTAAACCTGATCTACTAGTTTAACCTCAAACTCATCATAAGGTGTTTGGTAAATTATATTATTTTGTCTAATTGGATCACTAGGATCCTCATGGTGATAAATTTTGTCTCTAGGTTAGTTAGTTGGTGTTATGACCAAAATCGACTCGTTGTGGTCCAATTGCGTGAAACCAACCTCTGTATGCCATTCTATGGCTGACAAAAGTTAATTGAAACACACACACAGACACAAGGCGATCCAACCACACCAAAATGACGGTGATTCGTCAACAAGTCTATGTGGTTCTATTCAACAATGATAACATTAGAAACTAAAAGTTACCTCAACACTATCGTTAGCGAGCTATGCAGGCAAGAGAACATTCAACTGCAAAAGAAGCATTATAGAAAAAAACATTAGTTAATCCTTATTAGACTGTAAGAAGTGCATGTTAATCAAATAGAATATTCTCGGTCAGGCGAGATGAAAACTCTGTCCACAAGAATCGTATATCAAGAATTCTTGAAGACAGTCGAAGGTTGGAATAACCTTTATTCACTTAAACGAAATCACATGATAAGGCAACACATTATCAACGTCTCACAATCAGCCAAAAAGTCATACGAACTGGAGATGAAAACAGTGATAGAAACGAATGATGAAGATCAAGCGAACAAATGATAGGCGAATATCGGGAGAATGATATATGGTCTGGTGGGAAACGAATAATGATTATCAAGTTGGCTAAAACTTTGAAATAGGTATAAATATTGTGATTAGATCGTTCAGTTGAGATTTATCGAACAATTATTCTATTCCACATGGTTTTGCTTCCAACCCAACTCTAGATTTATTTAAAATCCTGCTTTAGGCTTCCACAGTTGCTCCTTTATATGGCGATACTATGAAAGCTTCGCATTCCTTATTATTCATATTATTTACTCTACTTTTTCAATTTTTTCTTATACTTCCTGGCTCGCTGAGACGGTGCCACATACATGCAACATAACACTCATCTTGGAAGCATTCAAGATTTCATCGAAAGACAGGATAGAGCAAGATTGCATTAAGCAGATTAGAAAGTTTCATTGTAACAATAATATTACTATGAGCGATAAAATGAGCTCAGTTAGTAATGTAGTTTATCACTGTGTACTACATCAAATAAACTTAACTTATTCGGTGATATTAGATGGTTGCAGGCGATCGGCAGGAAGCCTTGGACCTAGGTTTCGTGCTAGTTGGCACTCATCAGCAAGGCATATCTGCAATCTTGAAGGAACTCATGTCCTTTCTGAGATTCGAACCCGCATCACCCAGTGAGGGCTGCAGTCAGAGATGTTACCGCTGAGCTATTCGGGCTCACGATTGACTTCCTGTAGGACTGTAGTGGATGTCGATGTAATGCCGATTGCCTCCAACCATCTAATATTATCGAATCAATGTGCAGCGTGATGGCGAGCTACCTAGAATGGTGGCCACATTACAAACCTGACTGATAGAATTCAGTCCACACCAAAGAAAGGACTAGTTACATCACACTAGTTACTAGTGTCCATTCAAAAAACTTAACTTATGTCAGATTATATTCTACCAAAATGTCCGAATTCTACACTTATATTAAGGAACTGAACGATGTTTAGCATTTGAGGAGCATTATCAAATTAAGTATATGATGTTTCGCTAGAAGAAACCCATGGTTTAAAATGAAAGTGTCACATATTCATTACACAAATATACATACTGATTCTAGTTTAAAGCATCAGTTTTGAGATTAAAACGTCTGCACTGTAACCGCAGTCTAATTATGGAACTTGGAACTTTAACAAAAAAAGCTTTATTGTTGTCTGTCTATGTATAGTGCTTACAGGCTGACACAATTCGACAATAAAACAATACGTAGTCGGGGATGTTTTACTTACATATAATTAATTTTGTGAAATAAAAATTTCAAAACTAAAAAGTTCTGAATAAGATGAAACCTGGCTACAAGATTCCATTACTAGCTGGTAAAATAAATGTAGATGGTATTTCAACATATAGAAAATATAGAGATCTCTCGAAGCAGCCTAATATAGCTATATACTAAATGGATCTATGTGAAGGAGCCAAATCAGAAAGACAGTGTGTACATCAGAACAAATAATTAATTATATGACTGGTTGGACGATTTCATCATGAGCTGACATTAGTTAGAGAACCATTGGAAAACCAACTGGGAGTACTGGACAGCCGTTTCGTCCTAGTTTGAGACTCTTCATCAGTACGCACCCACAGGGGTTCGAACCCAGGACCTTCTGGTTACAAGGCGAGCTTGTATACCATTAAGCCACCGGGACCCGATCCAATGGCCCATGAATTCTAACTTCTGCCAATTCACGATATAGCGCGACCGCTAACCAATGTCTTCGGCGAGTATTTGTCCTCACACCCGGCCTGCTGCACCTTACTGGTCACTGGCTAGGGGTCACGCTATGTCGTGAATTGGCAGAAGTTAGAATTCATTGGCCATTGGATCGAGTCCCGGTGACTTAATGATATACGAGCTCGCCTTGTAACCAGAAGTTCCTGAGTTCGAACCCCGGCGTACTGCTGAAGAGTTTCAAACTAGGACGAAACAGATGTCCAGTATTCCCAGTTGGTTTTCCAATGGTTCTTTAACTAATGTCAGCTCATGATGAAAATCCTGTAAAGTATTATTAGTTATTTTCAAGTATTGGTTTTGTAGGGATTTTTTGTTTGATTGTTCGGAGGATTTCATCATTAGCTGACACCGGGTTCGAACCACGGTGGATGCGTACTGATGAAGAGTCACAAAATTGGACAAAACAACTTTCCAGTACTTCCTGCAGGTTTTCCAATTGTTCTTTAACTAATGTCAGCTCATGATGAAAATCCTGTAACCAATCAAATCCTTATAAACCAACACTTGAATAATAATACTTTATTGACAGTATAATTGCTACTACAATGGGATATCTGAAAAAGAAAAGACGGTAGGTAAACTGCTAGTGGAATAACATAATCTGTTGGATACCACAGACATTAGGCCGTAGCATTGCTGAGCAAATGATGATAATCTACACACTGGATAGCAATTTCACTTTTTTAGAGACCGAGCGTATCAGCGGCGTACCCTGACTGACTCAGCACAGACAGTTACATTCGGTGAAACCATTCATAATCCAACTAGACACTGAGTGGACAGTTAATACGTAAATTCAAATTCACATTTCAAGATGAAGTTCACCACAGTCTCATTTAAAAATCAAAATATGCAGACCATAGTATGTGACCTGCTTGATGCCATAAATAGTGGACTAGGAAGCAAGTGATAATCCACAATGGTTTATACTACTGATTGATAGAAAACACTCATGTTAAGTTGTAGTCAAGAGTGTCAGCTTAATCAAATGAATCTTGGTGAACTTATAAAAATGCTAATGAACAGTAATTTGTGTTTGTAATGTAATCTAGCATGTCACCAGAAGTATCTACATCAGCCTGCTACAGACTTTCATCAGTCGTTGTCTTCGCTGGTTACTGAAGGTTAGATAGCTGGCAAGAATGAGTAACAAGGAGCTCTGGTGCAACATATTAAAGGAACTTACTGTCAAGTAAACATGGGTCTGAATGGGAGATGGCAGCGACCATGTAAAGAAGAGATGTAAGTTTGTGGATATGCCGCCGATGGCCTGTGCTCCATTTAGTGCTAAAAAAACGCATATATATGTTTACATATACATATTAAATCTATCAATCTAATATAGAGTGTACGGGAAACTCAGCGAAAGGCGTACAAGTTAAACTTCTTCAAACCACAGAAGCAACGGTAATCTATATATATATATATATATATATATATTAAATCTTGAAGTTGGTATACAAATAAAATATGTTCATTTACTGAACTTTCAATGGATGTGAAATGTCTTGAATATTTTTTTTGTTCTGACTTGATTATCCTTTTAAATTTTAGCTGAAATCTACTCAGTCACGTCGACGATATTACGTCACTCAGTTTTGCTTATTTAATATTTAATTTAGTTTTTCCCTGAATAATATTTTTTGTATTACGTAATATAGGATCTCTGGATGTTTTCCACACAATTACTACTTTCAAGACGCATATTGAATGGGCAGATATGTTTTGTAACCATTTATAAATAGAGCCATATATATATATCTATACATATATAAATTAATCTTAATAAACAATTATTTTTTGACTGGAATGAGATAATAATTTCTGAAAAATCTGACTTCGATATTTTCCAGGTGTACATTGATATATATATATATATACATAAATATATATATCTTCATATTCAGAAACTATCTGTGCAAACGTGTTATGGTACAGGCATGTATATGTTGTGCGCATTTGCGTGAATGTGTACTGATCTAAGCGTCAACGGATTACTTATCAGTATTATTAGTATTATTATTATCATCCCGGTTTCATTGTTTGCCTGCTGCCACGCATCTTTGTTCGATCAGACAACCAACCAGACAATCAGGCTGTCAGCTAACCAGCCAGCTAGTCAGCCAGTCAGCCATCTTATCTTTCTTGATATTAAAACAAAAAAGAGAATTTTTTTAGGAAAAAAATAATAAAATAAATAATGGATATTCATAAAAATATAAAGATATATATATGTTTATATCGATCCTTCTAATGACCTTTAATAAACACTCATTGAATACTGTTATCCAAGGTATTATGCATTATACAGATATATATATATATATTATTCGGTACCCGGAAATAAATATCGCTTTAATAAACAAAATAGGTTTGGAGGCAAATGAAGTTTTAAAAAGTTTAACTGAATCTTGTGCAGTTGGCATACATAACTAATAAAAAGACAACGTGAATCTTGTCAAGTGAAGTAAGCGAAGTGAATTAGTTTTTTCCAGGTGATATGGCAACAGGTATACAGGAACTGCTACTACATCATTGGATGAAGGTGCAGTTTCAGTTTAACAACGAAATCTCTTGTTAGGTGTACAGCTTAGCAATAGATTAACGCTTCCGCGAGTCCACTGAAAAGTGTAATCAGCAAACCCTTGTTCCATTGTAGATTCATAGATGATACGTTTTTTTATCTTTCATAAGGAAAAAATCGATACCGAGGTTCTTGTCGAAATGTTCATTGTGGCCCAACCCAAAATGAGTTCACATATGAGTAGGAGAAAGACAATACCTTATCATTTCTTGATATCCTGTCAACGAGAAGATAAGATGGCAGTATTAACTGGGGCATTTTCCAAAAGAATTCATGGGTTGGTCAGTACACCTATTTCAGGTCGTTTGTTCCTCTTGCACACAAACGAAATCTCATCATTATCCTGATGTTTCATGTGTGAAAAAAATCTGTTACTCTTGACAATGAAATAAGGAAAAATAGAAAACCGATTATAACAGTACGGATATTCAGGAAAATATTTTAAAGTCCCTATGATGAGGATAGATGAAGAGAAATGCCTACAAACTGTGCAGAAGAAACATACATATAAATACATATGACTTTACCGTTCAAAGGAGACGCACCTACTGAATTGCTGGCATCGATACTCCGAGATATAATAGTTGGAATATTCTTTAGAGCAACATTATGTTTAAAGTACACCACTCGTTGTGTAATTCCAACGGAAGTGAATGACAAACTAACGAGTATGGCCACCTGAATGTCCATTTATAAATTTAACTGTTCTTGTGGAGGCAGTTATATAAGTAGGAAGGCTGAAAAAGCCCACCGTTGGCTTCTTTAGCGATTTCCAATGCGTTCAGGTAAAGCAGTCATTAAGTCAATCAAGAGTTCCATACTGGCACACCTTGTGGGAACGGATCATGAGATTTATAAAAGTGCCGCCTTTACAATTCTAAACAAGGTGCCGTTTCAATTCCCTAAGTTTGTGTGCCTTCGATTATGAAGCGTAGCTGAGGCAGTTGTCACAATCATTTTTCAAACCAATCTCTATGTTCCTCCCATGGCCTTCACCCCCAACCTAGAATAGTTGTCTCTCCCAGTGACACCGGATAACTGTTAATATTATTTTATTTGTACTGCTGATTGCATTATCAATATCATCCTGTAATACAGGTGCATATTTTAATCTTAGTTTCGAAATTGATCATTATTGTTATTCTACTCATATTCTCCTTGATCCTGTTTGATTCTATTGATCCACATTATTTCAAATATCTAGGACTAATATTTTATTGTGTAATTGTAACGTCTAATGAGAATTTACAGAAGAAACATCTCATAATACTCAGGGAATTGTAGGTGAACACGAAATAATTTATTTATATCTGTTGGAGGTAATTTTTAGTGGGCACTGACTGAGAGTTTAAACTAGAAAGAAAAGTAAAGGTTTGATGACAGTGTCTTTCGTATCCTAACTTAGTTATAAGATTCATTTTAGTTGATGGTGGTTAGCACACTGGGATGTAAGGTGTGCGTTTCGTCTTAGTCTAGACTCGTCAGATTGATACATCTGCCCTCCAGTTAGCAACGGGTACTTCACTGAAACTTTAACCCATTACTCATCGTTTCAAAAGCCAAAACATTATCCAATAGGCCACAGAGCCGCGAAACCCAGCTCATGTGCAACGTGATTATTATTATTCCCTTGGTTTCCGAGTGCGACATAGGGCTGCAACAGCACATCTCTACTTTGTCTTGTTTTCTGCAGTCCTTTTCACCTGGTTCCACGATAGCCCATAAGCTCCATTCTCCTCCTCATACGATTTTATCCATGACACCTTTGGATCAACGCTCAACTCGAAGTTTCCCGTTCGGGTTCCACTTGAGCTATGGTCTGATGTGCGATGTCACTCGATGGTCACTTCAGCGCCTGTTCGACTTATCTCTATTTTCTTCTTCATATCTGTTGGGCAATAGGTTCATGGTTGGTTTGTCCCCAGAAGCTTTTGTTGCTAATTTTTACCGGATGGCCATCTGATCTTCAGTATGAGGCCAGCGACGGTAGTTGTTGATAAAATTCTGAAACCCTTTTAAAATGATTTTCGTAACACGCAAGTTTCTGTGCAATGTAGAATAACTGACTGGCTTAACATTATTGTTGAAAATCCAAATTTCGTTCTTTATGAAGACTGAAGTAGATTTCCGAATTAATTTCATAGTGATGAAGGTCTGCTTTGAGTTTCCGATTCCGGTTTTGACATCCCCATCCATGCTATCGCCTGTATTTGAAATGGTGCTGCCTAGATAAGTTAAGGAAGCGACCTACTTCAAATTTCTCTGGTTGTTAGTGACTTGTGCGTGTTTTTGTTAGGTAAGTATCTTGATCCCCTCTGCATTCTATGTGTCCACTTGAAGTCCTGTCTTCTCTGCCTGCCTCTTCTGACAACCTTTTGGTTTTCACCTTCAGATCTTTGAATTTGTGTGACTTTAGACACAGATCTTCTGTGAAGTCCAGATCTTCCAGAGTCTTCTTATCGGCATAGCGTATTCATGTCTTCTCGTTCCCCACATACGGTGTGCCACACGATTCAGTCCACCACAATTAGAAATATCATCCGTGGTAGTAAGCAGCTTCGTCTAACTCCCGTCTTCACTTCAAAAACCCAGCTGAACTCACTGCTATGAAACACTTGACTTATATCATCATCATATAGCCGTTGAATGAGGACGGTACAGATTGAGGGGACCCCATAGTAGTGAAATAGTTTCCAAATAACTTCGCGACCAGAGCTGTCAAAGAACTTTTCAGAGTCGACGAAGATGAGGTAGGGGTTTGGTTGTCTTTTATGTTCTTTTGCACATTGTGATGAGACGTGATTAACTTCATGTTAACTATAAGTCAACGTCAAAGCATCTGCATTAGGAGCATACATATTTACACAGGCTGAGCATTTCGATTCAATATCTTTAAAGCTTAAAATGTGCATACTTAAAAACAAACATATTTCACTACAACATTACAAAGTCAACAACTTATGACTAAAAGAATCACTAACCAGTATTTATTTGTACTGGCACATTAAAACTCAGTACAGGTAAATCAAATCCCCATTTTGTGTGAATTAATTTGCAACCTGCCCAGTAAGCATTACTGTTTGTTGTGAGTGACATCCAACTATTCATATAAATCAATTAGTCAATAGTATATAGTACCATATATCCATCCTTTTATTCTTGATTACTATTTATTGTATCAAGCAGACCAACTCATATTATGATCTGAAAAATTTCGGTTTCAGCGGGTGCACTGCTGATAGCTTCGGCTGCAAACGGCCAAGATGGCTGTGTGGTGTTAGTATCACTTCACTGAACACTATGGGTTGATGTGGATGGCATACAACTAACTACTCACCTCAATCATTCAACAGTACATGACTTCAACCAAGTTACCTAATAGTTTTGAAACATAGGATGAAGCTAATTCGCATGAAGCATATTAAGGTGAAAACACCATTTGAAGAATGTCTATTCTATGCGAGAAACAAACGAAAGGTTGGTAGATTGACTTACTTGAAATCAATATATCTAAAAGACTTAAGGAAACTTTATATACAAAATTGTAGGCAAGACAAAGGCACCAGTGGACACAAGCTTATAGTAAAACGAATTGTAAACTTTTTCAAAACCAATAGTAAGAAGTCAATAGTTTCATTTTTTTAAAGATTTGACTGTAGAAGAAGCGCTAAATTTATTTGTCAATCAGCCAACCAACTAACCTAATCACTATCTCAGATCTTCACAATTCGAACAAGTGAAAATTGACAAGAAAACAAACTGTTCATACTATGAAAAAACAACTAAAGCCAGTGAGTGATAAACTGTAAAAGCATGTCAGTAAATCTTCTTTTTTTCAAAGTAATCCTTCTGAATTATTCACAAATATGACGAAGATAACAGCCTACCTGGACTAGAAAAAGAAATTTTTTAAAAATTCTATGCTAAGCGCGGACAGAAAGTGGATGAGTCGATTGCTGCACTTAAATCTAGACCTATTGTGAATGAAGACTTATGAAAAAATGTTTAAGAGTAGTGGGGCTGTTGACCATAACATAAATAAGGAAGAATTTCAGGCATCTAGACTTTTACCATATGTTGAAGGGGCATCTGAAATCCTACGTAAAGCGGGAATTAAGATGGTATTTAAACCTACAAACTCACTCAGGGACAAGTTCCGTAGGTTAGGTGACCGTATTGATCCAATTTGACAAAATAATGTAATCTACAAAATACCTTGCGATAATTGTGAGGTCAACTAACTATATCAGAACTGTAGATCTGGGGTAGTTAGACTATTGGAACATAAAGATTTAGTTAAGTGTAGAATGACTGACCCCATGAAAATAAGCAGTTCAGAAAAAAGTCAGAGACTGATGCATGCAACTCATAGTCATACAATACTGTAACAAAGGTATGATTCTAAAAAATAATACAGCTGGTTGGAGGAGGAAATGACAACTGAATCTTTGTTCATCGAATCTACATCTAATAAGTGGAATAGGAATGATGTATCAACAATACCAGAGGTATGAAGAATGTTATCACTAATAAAAAGATAAGAAATAATGGAATTAAATACGCGAAGTTTGAAAGTTACGTAGCTACTTGATGTGGTTAAGAGTAACAGACTGTCATCGAAAGATAATCAGTAAGTAACACTATCACTGTGTGATTTTATCAATTAAATTTACTCTGTGATGGAATTATATTCCACCAGAATACCAAAGTTCTATTTCTGTATCTATCTAATTACTTGTTTTGCTTATTCAGTGTTACTGGAGAAATGAAGTGGAAAATAAAATAATTCCGATTAATTTCGACTACCTATTAATAAGTAATACCCTATTGACTGAAGTAGCTTCGAATATGGCAATTCAGAATGGTTGTTTCTCCATTTCTTTATTGTATTCACATGTATACTCTCATGTTTTAATTACCACATATCTGTTGTGGCAGAGAAGGAACTCGAGCAAGAAGAAGTGTACTGCTACCAGTGACTTGAGTTTTCTTCTCACAAAATCAATATCAACTAAGATACATTTTAACAAAAGTAGAATTTAGTCGTCGAAGAATGACCATCAAGTTTCTGTTAAAAATTCATGATGTCGGAGGTTTCCAGTTTAAAATAATTGCAGTAGGTGAGTTGGATTTTGTCTTAACACTAAAACGTTTTTATACATATTCATCATTTATTTGGTGATGGACAGTGATAACTGATAAAATGGTGTTCATACAGAGTGTATTCCATGTACTCTTAAGTGATATTTCATGGGCAGTTACGAAAGCAAACCATTACAGACCAACGATTGAAAATTGATTTGATTTTCATTAGTAACTGACTACTGGATGGTGTAGTTCAGAATTCTCTCGAGAAGTCATGACCGGTATGGTCTGCAAAGTACTCATCTGTGCGTCGGTGGCACAGCAGTCAGGACTCTCTCCGAACATGCACATGATCCGGGGTTCGACCGCCTGCCGACGCACACCTGATATCTATAGTCGGCCTGCAAAATTTGGGCTACCGATATCACATGCTGAAAATTCCATACCTATACCAAAAAATACGGTGTGGAATCAAGCTATCATAAAAAATAAAATAAAATAAAACAATATTGGTTGGTTGTGACTATATATATGTAGCGAACTGGCAGAAGTCAAAACTCATCGGCAAGCTCTCAAAATTTATCTCAGTTTCTGGATGGTAAAAAGGAGTCATGAAAGTTATAGGGTTCGATTTCCAGTGGGATGATCTGTGCTCAGCGGTGAAACAAAGTTGGAACAGTTATCCAGCGCTGCGTCATTTCCAATGGTTCTCTAACGGATATCAGTTCACGGTCTTACTTGAAAAAATCAGGTAGAAAGTGAAGGTAATATTGTCGGATAATTCCTCATTCCTGTCAGGAAATATTAATCAGTGACAGTGCAGGTCAGTCACTGGAATATATGAATACCAACAGGGAGGAAACTAAACTTATTTTTAAACAGAAGTTCACGTAATATGTGAATGAATGTAACTGATCTAATCTTATGAATTTTTCACATCACACAGAAGTCATGCATTCAACTTCATATGTCTAGATATACTCTAGTATGAAAACGTAGTAAGCTTACCTCTTTCAAAATAAACAGAGGAAGATATGGCCTGGATATTCACCTATGCTAATCTTAGCCTTTTTAACTGCACCTTGAGGATAGTGATTTATCTTAAAAATGTAAGACAGTTGAATAATGTTAGCAGAAATATCTTTTTTTGCCTATTGGAGCAACCTATATAACCACTGGGTGTTTTAGTGGTTCATTAGCAAGATGCTAGCTGATCGAACATGTGGTCTGGGTCCAATGACCGGTTGACGCTCTCCAATACCTCACCTAGTTTTCTAGGAGGGAGATTATGCTTGAGGCTAACAAGTCCACTGGGCAAAAACAATACCACCGCTACTAAAACTTAAAAACTTGGAGCTTGATTCCCCATGTTCCACTCAGAATGTAAAGAATGAAGAAAATATTCAGCCTTGTAAACTTCTACAAAAGTATTGTAGACATGAAAAGGAATGTTATCAAGTACAGACATTTCTTGAAACAGTGGAGGAGATTTTTAGAGCAGGTTTACATTGTTCGTATGGTTTTATTTAATGAAGTGGGGGATTAGTTTGAGAAGATTTTATTGTCTTACTTTGAGCGAAACCTTCAGTGCTACACATCTAAAATGTCGCCTAGGAGGATAAAGAAAGCTTGTCGATTAAACTTAACAGTACTAGAAACGAACTGCCTTTTGACTGGGTTTATTTGTTATCATACAGTAGTGAGTTATAACCATACAGTTTCTGATAATTATTCGTGTTTATCAGTCGTCTAGTGTTGATTTGCAGAGAATTGATTGGTCACAGATTTGATTATGAGTTGACGCCAACTAGAGAATCATTGGAAAACGTGGGATTACTGAAGAGCCGTAAAGTTAAGCAGCCAAATCCCTGTAGATCAACATTTCATAGTAAATCTGTGTACAGCAAGTTACCTGTAGTTCTGGTGAGAAATTGTAACCAGTGGGTTCCATCAAGTCATGTAATAGAACAGTTACTCGAATATGACCGGCTGTTGGTCTATATGTACCGTTAACTGGGAGAAGTTCGAATTCATAAACCACTGGACTGCAAGCCAGTAGCTTAACGGTCTATGATCTTGCCTTATGACCAGAAGGTCCTGGGTTCGATCCCTAGTGGATGAGTATTGCTGAGGAGTTTCAAATCAACATGAGACCGATGCCCAATACTCTCAGAGTTTCCAATGATTCTCTGACTTATTTCAACTTATGGTCAAAGCTGTTAGCAGTCACCGCTCCAGAAATCTAGTTCACTAAACTTTATTCTTATACAGATTAGTTGTAAATTGTGTTAAAATTAACTTTTTCACAATCTCGAAATCAAAATGGATCAGACCAAGTGTTTAATGAATGCTCCTGAGAAATCTAGGATGCATCTAAGAGTAGGTTTAACGATCTCTATGATTTATTGCGTATATTGCGATTGCTGAATTTTCCCCAAAGCTTATCACTTTTCTAGAGTCAATCATTCTACACTAATCTAAACCGCTATGTTCCGATAACATGACTTTAGTTGACATCACAGTGATTGCGATTTATTGTGTAGATTAAATTATTGTAATAAATTGGGTCTGTAGGGTCCCTTAGCTCACACAGTTCGTCCCTGAGTGAGTTTGCTGGTTAGTAACTTTAGAAAAGAGATTCAAAGTTGTGTGACAACTTTGACATGAGTTTGGGAAATAAATTATGCTTGAAACTTTATCAATAAATGGTACTGTATTATGCTATGCGTTTTTATCAGTGACAAAAATCATTCTCTGATGCAGTTCTAATTTGTTACAGAGACTGAATTCTGCGTCTATAGATTTGACGATCATCAGTTATTTATTAAAAATAGATGGTTAAGAAGCGATAGACAAATAATCCAAATAACCACTGTCTCCAGCATTCTAAGGTTGATAGGGTAGCTGGTGACAGTTAAGACTAATTCAGTTAAACTTAAACGACGAATAGTGGAATCAGTATTTCTATTACACACATACCAACAGTTTGTAGTGAACCTCATATATAACCGTGAAGTTGAATGGCGTGAATATATATGAGAAAAAGAAAATAAGAGGATTACTTTTATTCATGAAGAAACCTAATCTTTTTACTCATAAGTACAACTGATCTAAAATCCTGAGATTTTTTATTATTTAGTAAGGAAAGGGGAAAATCACATGAATTACTTGGTTAGAAAATCCTGATTAAATGGCGTTTGATTAATGTGGTTTATCGTCAAGGGCCCAGTTGCCTTACGCTATTTACATCTAACTCAGTTCAACGATTTTGCGATCCTCAGCATAACGAAACCTTGAAATCTAAACTATAGAAAATTAATCTGATGCTCGCTAGTGACTTGCTACAGGATGAAGTTTCCTGGAGTTCTAGTGAGAAGTCGTGACCATTGAGGTCCAATCAGATGTCACGTGTGTGGATGGATGTCCCACCAACGACAATGGTTGGGGTGGCGCTAAATCACGAATTGGTAGAAGTTAGAATTCATGAACTGGCCATTGAATCGGGTCCCAGTGGCTGAATGGTATACGAGCTTGCCTTGTAACCGGAAGGTCCTGGGTTCGAATCCCAGTGGGTGCGTACTGCCGATGATTCCCGAACTAGGATGAAACAGAAGCTGTCCAGTACTCGCTGGCTTTCAATGGTTCTCTAACTGATATCAGTTCATGATCAACTCGTAAAAACATAACAAACCCTTACAAACCAAACTATAGAAAATATATATTCCCGGTTATTAGAATATACAGGTATTCCAGCATAAATCTTAATTCGCGTTCAACAGGTATCTTTGACTGTCACAATGCTCAACTCTCTCATGCCACACAAATAGTTTTTATTGAGATTCAACTTTTCAATGGTAAATCCTACCAGATAACTATTGCATTTCGGAATCTGAAACTAGACAGAGTACCTGAATGCTCGTCAATAATAGTGGATAAAGTTCTAAGCGCGCGCACAACTGTCTCCTTCCCACGTGACAGTCAAGTATTTTAAGCAATTCCATTTAATTGAATCTTCAAGTGTATGTCTCATCCCTTCCTGCCTTCTTTTCTAGGTTCATTTATTCATTCATTCATTATAAAACACCTGGTTAACTGACCTGAATTGCTGACAGGGATTTTTTCTTGAATTTTACTCTGAGTATTACCTCCATGACTGT
Organism: Trichobilharzia szidati; assembly: GCA_944472155.2. Lineage (NCBI taxonomy): Eukaryota > Metazoa > Platyhelminthes > Trematoda > Strigeidida > Schistosomatidae > Trichobilharzia > Trichobilharzia szidati. The sequence continues at coordinate 29,850,714 of OX235271.1, forward strand.
TGATAGTGAATGTCTAGTTAAGACGGTGGTTACCTTTCATTCTGTAGCGCTGATTTGTAAATTAAATTAGATACTTTATACTTTATTCTTTATGTCTAGTGAAAAAAGCCATCGCTGTTCACTAAAATGTCTACAAAATATAAAAGTATGTATGTTCTTTCAATTCAGTTACGTATTTACCTTGTTCTAATGGTGTATACCTATGATGTTTTTTTCTTCAAAAGATGAAAACTTTAAATAAGACAAATGGTCTTGCTTCATTCTTTTGCGTTTCGAGCGGAACACAGGGATTCAAGCTGTTGGAGTTTCAATTTTGACCACTGGTTGATATCTAATCGGGAACCACTGGAAACCAACAGAGAGTAATGGACAGCTGTTTTGTCCTACCTAGGGACTTATCGGCGGCATGCATAGCCAGGGTTCAGAACCAGGACCTTGCAATTACGAGGCAAGCTAGTAGACCATTTAGCCACTGGGATCCGACTCAATGCCAAGCGTATGAATTTCAAGTTCTACCAATTAGTGATTTTCACCAGCGTTGGCTTCTCTTTCGTGTGGTTGGATTGCAAGCCTACCATCCAATTGCAACTACCAGTTACTAGGCAAATGAAGATTGAGGAGTCCATCGATCTGAAATCTTTCCTGGACTACTTAGGTGGTTGGCGAACATTCTACCAATCAACCACTCGGTGGAACTGTAATCATGTGCACACGTCTATAATGGTGAACATTGTAATGATGAAACTTCTGATCTTAACTTAGACTATTATTGATACACACCTATTTCATCTGGTCTACTGTTGAAACCAAAGATGCTTCGAACAGAATTTCTGATTCATTTTAATCAATAACAAAAGATTTTCTTTTTCTATACAACTAAATAGGTGCACTCTATGAAGTGCCGTTCAAATTGAGTACTTATCCTTATCAGCTATTTTTTTGATCTACAGAATACTAACAAGGTCAACCTATGTCAATGATTTATGTAATACATAAATTACAAACTCTTTGGATTTATTCATTTGACCCACACTGTCAGTGTCTTCATGAGAGACAGTCATACTATTTATGGAGATTTCCAGCAGCATGATTTCCTTGTAACTGTAAGGCATAGAGTTCGTTACCTGATAGCATGATGGGTGGGTACTGCTGAGAAGTCTCAAACTAGGAAGAAACGGTTACGCAGTACCCTGTGGTTTTCACTGATTGTCCAACACACACATATGAGTTCATGATCTACCTTGAAATCAGTCACATACCTACAAACCAACAATGTGGCGTTAAATTATCTTTTGACCATTCAGGGGAATTAATTTTCGAGATTCTCCTTTCAGTGGTTCATTGGTTGATTAAGTTTCAAGAAAAATCCACAAAATTAATATAATCCACTATAAACACGAAATATTACTTTTTCTCATGACTAATGCAGCTTTGAAAAACATATCAAAAACGACGTGTCGTATTATGTATCCAGTTCTAGTCGATTCCTAGTTTGTTTGACACATTCAATTAGTTATTTAAAACAGTTGCAGCGAAGAAAATTTTTTTTCGAAGAAGTCATCATCTAGGCTGTACATTCGTGTATTTATATCAAATGGATGGGAAAGTTCCAGAATAATTTCCGGTTAAGGGTCAAATTAATAAAAAGGGAGTGAAATCAAGAGATCTAGGCATAGCTGGAGCGTTAGCTATCCAAAAGCTCAAACCCACTCTTTGTATGTAAAAGAAATACGTCCAACCCCTGTCCCTGCAATGGCCATCATAAGCAGGTAAATTTTTTTAATAATGACCATCCCATCGCCTTTCTTATCTAAACTTCCTGTATGTTCATGTTATTTTAAGTTTTTCTTAATCCCTGTCTATACTATACTACCATATTTTCATATCCATACTTCCTGTTTATTTTGTCATTTACATATTTAATCCATGATTGCATAAACAGTTATTCATCACATTAGTTTTTTATCCAAACATCCTGTCTATTTTGTTATTTCTACATTTCTAACCCCCAACTGCACAATGTCAATCTTCTTAGTTATTATGCAACTTTGTTTGAGTTTTATCCGTCTCCCTATTTATTATGGCATTCTAATTCCTAACTGTAATTTTTATTAATTTGACCCTTAACCAGAAATTGTTCTGGAACTTTCCCATCCATTTGATATAAATACACGAATATACAGCCTAGATGATGACTTCGTCGAAAAGAAAATTTTCTTCGCTGCAACTGTCTTTTTATTCCCTATGATCAAATGTGTATATTCCGTTATTTAAAACAGTTAAAAGTGAAAATTAACAGTTGTCTTCGCTCAGTAGTGAAGATCAGATGGTCAGAAAAGATCAGCACCAGAGATCTCTGGCAATGAGCGAACCAACACAGCAGGAACCGATTGTGCAACAAATAGGCAGGAAGAAATGGAGATGGATTGGCTGGCCATACTCTGAGGAAACCATCAAGTGACATCACTAGACAAGCCATTGCTCGAGTGGAACCCGAAAGGGAAGCGGCGAGTTGGTCGTCAGTGCAAAGGTGGGGTGACTTGGAGGAGGTGATGTGAAGAGGAGATGAAAGCGTGTGGGCAGACTTGTAGCCAGGTGAAGATTCTAGCAGAGGACAGAACGCAATGGAGACGCACGGCCGAAGCCCTATGTTCCTGTAGGAATTAAAGGGAACAATAATAATATAATAATATAAGTGAACATGTAATTTTACCGCCGGCTGCATCTACCATTTTATATGTACGTGTCAGTGAAAACGGTTGTTGTCTACATTTCTTAACATATACTCAAGAATCTGAAACTTAATGACTCAAAAGCAACGAAAAGTGAGGTTGTATTCTACTTTTTAGACACTGGTCATATTATGGGCAATATGAAGTCGGTCACAGCAATGCACAAGCAAAAGAAACCTAGTCTGATGGGTTTGGCTGAGGTGATCGCAATCAGCTGGGAAATATGAAAATACAAGCTGACCTTGACCACAGGTGTTTGTCTTCTGTTTCCTTTGTTAAATGACACAATATGGTGAATAATATTGAGGCTAGTTGTAGAGTGTTAGTTATGAAGGGCAAGCTAGTCTATGAGGTTTTGAAGCTATATTGATGGAGATTGTTTGAACGGGTGTTGTGCATGCCGAGCTAACGCCTTTCTTATGCAGTAATGTTAGCTGGCATAGAACTGGCTTCGAAGAGAGGTAGTTGTAGTCACACATCAAAACGTTAGAATCAAATGTGTGGAAAGACAAAACCTGACTTGTTCTGCCTTGGTGATTAAATTTACAAAACGAAGTTATACGCCTTCGATTACGTCATACATTTTCTTATATCTCCTATTCTGTCTGGAAAACGTTCTATTGTTACATCTGAACGTTTCACTCGCTTTGCTCCCTGGTTTGCTACTTAATACAGACATATTCTCTGTGGTTACGTAATCTGCTGCACTGAAATACTATTTCCAGTCAAACTCCGTTTCCACCCGAAAAATTCTTGAACTCCTTCTTTTTATTTTCAAGAATATTCTACTAGTTCTCCTATAAACCGTCAATCCTTTCTAGCTGTTATAGTCTAGAGATGTGCATCATTTCAGATCTGTGTTACTTATAGATCCCATGAACCGTTCTTTGTTGTCATGTAGAAAGTCTATTCAAATCGTTAATGTAATTTATATTTCTGTATTGTTCAGGTTCAGATGGAATGAACTCTTATTATCCTGATGCACTTGTCGTTCTTGCTTTGCTCAAATTAACTAGTGGGGAGAATTTTATGAAATACAATAAACCGCTTGTACTGCAAGTAATTGCATTCTAAAGTTCACTTTATACTCTTTCACATAACGGTGACATTTTTTTTTATAATACATAAAATTACCGATACATCGAACTACATTCAGTAATAACGATTAACGGGTTGAACAAAATAAACTGTAATTATAAAATTGTAGACAAAGTCACAGTTTTATATATTCGCTTATGACGTGCATATTTATGCCGAATAAAATTCAGTATAATCCGATAAACAAGCAAATGGTTGTATAATAAATATATCGTGCCGACTAACTTCAAAAGCGGAAGACGGTATATAATAATAATTATAATATAATAATAATATTATTATTATACACTACAAATGGTAAATAGACTATGTGAGAAAGGCATTGGAGATGAGTTCCACACGGTGATCATTTTACTAAAAATTACTGAGGAATATGTATACGTGAAAGTCAAAATTTCATGTCTATCTGGGGTAATTCAACATCTGGATTAGGAAAATTATAGAAACACCATTTTAAGCCTAATAAAAAAGCGTGTAGGCTGTTTATGTTTAGTGTTGGAAGGGGATATTTTGTGGAACAAGTTATTCCCATGAATCACCATCGAAAACTGTGATGAAATCTAAAATTCTACAGACATCTTAAATTTAGATAATGTTCACTGACAGTTTGAGGGATGATGCTAATACCTCCTTTTTGATAGCGTCAAATAGAATGTAACCAGTTATTCTTGAGTCTTTCCTAAAAGAATCCAAAATGTCTATTTGGTGGTAGAATGCTTGCCAGTGACGATAGAAATCTTACGTCCACTTCTTCACCGACGCATTCTGAAATTCCGCCCCGTCGACTAGCTCATAGTAAGCCCGGAATAGAGAGAGAGAGAGCTATCAACTCAGCCTCGTAAAACCCAGCCAACTCTACTGGAACTTCAAAGCTTGAAGCCCTATGTTCCACTCAAAAAGAGAAGGAATAAAAACAACTATAAAATCACTCTGGTTGCTATATTGATAAAATTATGGTAGATTTAAGATGGTTTATTGTTTGATTGCTTGCATAAGAGAGATTTTCGGCACTAATTATTCGTGTGGAAATAAATTCTTTCAAAAAATTAGTTTTTTAGTCCAGAAATACTGACTTCATAATTACTTTTATGTTTTTAGAAGAGAATCCTTCTTCCAGAATTCATCTAGTAGTATATTTTGCAATGATTGAATTGGGAAATGGTTCTTGCCAAGTCATATTTTAATGTGATGCTCCTTGTCTTGTCAGTTAGAATGGAGAACATCCAAAATTATTTCACTCATTGCAGTGCTTGTAGATGCAACCTCAAGTATTTTTTTCCTTCACTTTCCCCAGTGGAACATAGGGATTCAAGCTAGTGGCTTGCAGCTTCTGTAGCAGTGTTTATTTTTACAGGACGGGGCTGCTAACCTCATGCCCAACCTTCCCTCTTCACCAGTATTATTTCTGGATTAGCGAGGTAAAGGAGTGCGTCGGTTGGGGATCAAACCCCGGACCATGTGCATGGTTGTCTAGCGTCCTAACCGCTATGCCACCAACGCATAACCTCAAGTATGGCTAGTGATTATTCAACAAGTGTCAAAAGACTTATGTCTGGAAGACAGACTTCATCAAGGATCGGTATAAGTTATTGAACAGTTGAAATCTAGGAATCATTCTACATTTATTCCCTAATGGTTTGGAAATATTCACTTGTTGTATGCAGTCATGACCCAACTAAAGACTGAACCTAAATGAGTATTGGTAAAGAGTTTTAAGTTTCTTAGGTTGCCAGGAAAGCTGGTCTATTTTCACTAGAAATTTCAGTAATTATTGTAGGAACAATTCATAGCTTGGTTAGATGATATCGGAAGTGTTTTTTTCTTTTTTATGGATAATGCTTTTCAGTTTAGCCAGTCGTCCCTTGTGACCCTGTGAACAGTATATGAGACATGATGGAAATCTGTAAATATTTAAGATCAGACCTTTCTCACAAGGTAAACCATCATCATTCTTACGTGTGTTATTCCTACTTTTAAACTCTTTCAAAAATGAATAATCTGTAGTTTTCTAGGTCCTTTGCCATTGTTGCCATTTTAGGGATCCAGTTATGCCTCACATCTACTATCTTCAAGTTCCAAGGCAAAATATATAGACAAACAGAAGGTGTAGCAATGGGATCACCAATATCCCCTATTGTAGCAGACATTTTTATGGATAGCTGGGAAAATAGTGCTCTCAATACATTTAATCCTACGCCAAAAATATGATGGAGATATGTAGATGACACATTCACAGTGTTAAAAACAGAACATGTCTCTAGCTTCATAACACATATGAACTCACAAGTAGAAGGAATAAAATTCACATTTGAATCAGAAAATGAACAAGGAGAATCAACCATATTAGATTGTAAGATAAAACGAATAGAAGAAGGCAAACTACACACTAGCGTTTGTAAAAAGCCAGCGGATTCTAATAGGTATTTAGACTTTAATTAATCTCATCGGTTGTCTGTAAAGGCTGGCTTAGTTAAATGTGTCTAACAAACCGAGCAATAGCACTAAGTAGCACAAAAAAGACCTAAACGATGAAATGAATTAGATAGAAGAGGCGTTGGTGTTAAATAACTATCCTATAAAATTCATTAAGAAGATCAGTAAAGGCCAAAAACAAAATAAAAATAATTGTGTAACTAGTAGTAATAACATAAATAAGAGAGAATATAAATCTTCTACTGTTATACCATATAAGGAGGGGACATCTGAGGCCCTACGTAGGATTCGCAATAAAGCAGGAATTAGGGTGGCATTCAAACCCACAAACTCACTCAGAGACAAACTTTGTAGGTTGAAGGACCCGTTGGACCCAATTAAACAAAATAATTTAATTTACAAAATACCCTGCAATGACTGTGAGGTCAACTACATAGGTCAGACCAGTAGGTCAGGGATAGTCAGATTATCAGAACATAAGAATTTAGCTAAAGGAAAACTGATTGACCCTGAAAAGATAAGTAATTTAGAAAAAAGCTCAGCTATTGCACTTCACGCAATAACAAACAACCACACAATAGGGTGGGATAGGGTTAAAATTCTAAAAAGTAATATAGGTAGGTGGAAAGAGAGGTTGATTACGGAATCCTTATTCATCGAGTCTACACCTAACACATGCAACAGTAGTGACTCAATACAAATACCAGAAATATGGAAGATACTATTACCGCCGGTCAAATCAGAAGAGGATGATAAATAATCTTAAAATTCTATTTCCATTCAAGCACATCAAAACATTCTAACAATCAACTTATTATGACTATAAAAACACTCGTCGTATTTCCAATCTAACTGTAATGGATTAATAACACTCGTACTATTATTTCTGAATGTACATTATCTCATATTGAATTTTATTCCAATATCTAATCGATTCCACACATGTGTATAAATGAAGGAAAGAAGTTGTGTGAGTAACCTGATATGATTATGAGCAATAGTTTGTGCTCGAAACGTCATCAGTTAATATAACTGTACAACACTGTGTGATTCATCAAAATAAAATTTTAACCATTATGGAGTTATACTCTACCACAGTGCCCAAGTTTTATGCTTATGCCATTGTTTAGTGTTGGATTTAATTTCCCTTGAAATCTCAGTAATATGAAGTTGTTTTCAGCATTATTGTTTAGGAGGTATCACTTTGAGTTAGTTTTATTATTGAAGATATTCATGAACACCTGTCTTCAGTCAATACTGAAGATCAGATAGCCAGAAAACATTGACGATTAGTTACTCAGACAGAAAACATTCTATTGTACAGCATATATACAGAGGGAAATAGAGATGCATTGGACACATAATGACGAAAAAACACTCAAGTGATATCACATTCCAGGCCATCTGGTAGAATCGTAATCAGAAGCAACGAGTCAGACATGGATTCAGGAGTAATATAGAGAAGATGATGTGAAGAGGAGATGAAAGATTACAGTCAGTCGTAGTACCAGGTGGAAATGATTTCAAAGAACGATGTGTGCGGATGGTTTGTTCCTATAACTCTACGTTCCACTCTAAGATACAATAATAATATTAAGAAAGATTTTGTGTGCAGTATTGTAGAATTAATCTGTTCTATTCGAGACAACGTTATTTATTTGAGATGGCGACTTACAATAAAAGTGAAAACGATCATCTGATTTAACTAAAGTTATCATCTAATATATTCACCATAAAAGCAGCTGTACATTTCTCCAAGTGTAATTTTTAAAAGAAAAGGAACCAAACAATACTCGTTTAGAGCTTTATTTCAATATGTAAGGAGATATTTAAAAAGTTTTGGTTGAAATGAATAATTTACAAAGCATTAATTGTAAAGCTGATTGTGTTGGATGATATGGCCATTATCCTGCTCAGAAAAGTAATCAAAGTGTGGACATTTCATAATAACCTACAATATATTCAAATGAACTGTCCGTCAAGATTTGACAGAATAGTTCTAAAATATTTGGGCGCCGAGTGAGAAGTAGACATTTCCAAAAAAAATAATATTTTTAAAATCTCAGCGAGACTGAAATGAGTAATTCCAACGTTTCGTTCGGCAATCTGGTCCGAACTTCTTCAGGGAAATTAATTGAAATTAACATAACAGAGGTTTATATCTAAAAGGAACATCACTTGTTTTTAAAAGCTTTGTCCAATCATGAGTCATTCAACAAGTATAATAAACAAAATTTTATGAACTGTGATCAAAATTTGACCTCGAACTTACAAATATTGGTCTACCTTTGTTAAACACTTTAAACAGAGTGTGTATGTGTGTGTGTGGGTAAACAGTTGTAAAACATTTCTTAACGTCTCCATAAGAAGATATGGACAGTCGAGAATTTTGACCAAGTATTAATAATTAGTGATACATATCTATTTTTTATTTATTAATAAGGATTTCCTATGCATCAGCTAACATCACGCCTTCATGTCTGTTCAAACTGTTAGTATCTAGAATTTTATGATTAGACGTATTTTGAAAATTATGGTGTTTAGGATTAGAGTTGAGTAGAAGCACCCTGTCAGACTTATTGCTTTGTCTTCTTTCTGAATATATAAACCTCTGTTATGTTAAACATTTATAAAATTATATTTGTCTTGTTAATTTCGATTAATTTCCCTGAAGAAGTTCGGACCAGATTGCCGAACGAAACGTTGGAATTACTCATTTCAATCTCCCTGAGATTTTACAAATATAGTTTTTTTACAAACCTACAATATATATTCAAAAATTTCCATTTTTCTATTTCAGTTTAATTAGATGATGCCCTTAAGAGGAGTTAAAAATTCTCCTAAAAAGGTAGCGATGATTTGCATCCAAATTTACTTAAAAAATCAGTCGTTGAAGTCTGAATTCTTCTCACTGTACTTGGAGTTTATAATTTTATTTTAAATTGGTATAGTATTTAAAATCATCCATAATTACTAATGAAACCACTAAATTGGGTAAAAAGACACGTACAGTCAAGTCTAGGGGTTGAAAGTCACAGATGAAACGGCAGAAAAGTTAAAACACTTAGTACGCTAACGGATATACTATTCTTAAACATTGAAATCGAAATAGATTTGACAAGTATGTAGTCAAAGCAGATGACTAGTGAGATGTACCAAGTTGTAAGTAAAGACAGGTAGACAGTGTTAATTTTAGATTTCGATGGTATTATGCTGTAAGTCGGAAATATGTTATAGTAGTGACTCATAGTTTCTGCTTCAAATCTCTGAAAAAGTCGTTTTTACTCAATTCTGATCACTGCTAACTTAAGATGGTTTATTTACCACTGATTTTTTATGTTGATGTCATTTTGTCCCTAAATGGATCTTCAAATATTAACAAATTTATATATTGGGAATTTAAAACATTTTTACATTTTCAAATGTTGTTTTGCATTGATCTGATTGACTTCAAGATGAATGACAAACTGTCATCAATTAGAAGACGATTGGGAGCCAGTAGTAATGGATAGCCGATTTGTCTTACTTCTGGAGCTCTTCAGAAATACTTACCCATAATCTCACCAGGAATCGGACGCAATACGTTCGGGTTATAGGGCAAATTTGCTAGTCATTCAGATAATAGGATGCGATTCAATCTCCCGTGAATTCTAACTTCTGTAAATTCTCTTTAAATAGAGATATTTCTAAGCCATGTAATCAACGAGTATTTGTCTTTACATCTGATCTGGTGTACTCCACTGACCACCACTTCTCATTGGAAATCAAGGTAACTATATTCTGCAGTTAGCTACTAGTTAGAACTACTCCATCAGATACATTAATATTATGTAGTTGTAAATAGAATTAGTTCGGTTAATACAGCTGAATAGAAATTCATTAATTTTTCTTAGTGAGGAGTAAATTTCTCCCTGAGTGAGAAATAGAGAAAAATTCTACGACAGCAGTCGTTATTCATAGTTCAGCTGGCGTTACTTTGGATCCGTATTCAAAAGACGCCAATTTTTATACTCCTATAGGTACATACACCGTCCTTAATATCTAAAGTAGAAGTAAGGCGTTCATGAGTTGGACGAAAATTAGTGAATCAATATTTCTACTCAGTAGTTAATAGTGATAAAACTAACCAGAAAGTTGTGTGATTACCTTTCACCGCTCAGAAATATTATCTACTTTTGGTATAATTGTGTTCTCTGAGTTGGATGGTTTAGTTGTGAAGCTTCTATTGTCATACAAGACAACATTCTCAGTGTGTACTTCAGCCTGTCAAGTGATATAATGAAAATTTCGCAAGTAAACCCTTCAACTTGGAAAATACAACAACACCGAAATCATCCACCTCAGCCAAAAATCTTCTTCACTATATTGTAAATATCAGTAACACAGAATAATTTTGTATCTGTTATATCATAGTTTACTATACAAAAAATAATAATAATACAACAATAACCATAGTTATCCGTTCCCGAGTGGAACAACATTGCACTTCGGAGACATCTTTCCGTTCCGCTTAGTTCTCTGCCATCACGTTTAACTAGCCCTACGACTTTTCATTGGCTTGAATTTAGTCTTTTCCTGATACTCTTCCACCTCTGACCTTTCAGATGTCCAACTCAACGCTTCTCAATTTACCTTAAAAAAAGAAACTTATCCAGGATAGAGTTATACTCTAAAATAGTAACTAATTTCATTTCTGGCATGTGTAAGTTAAAGGGTTTTTGTTTAAAGTAATGTGACAGACAGTTTAAAGCCTGTTTTTTTTTCTGTTCACATGTGTTGTAAGTTAAAGCGTGTGAAACAAAGTTCTGTATTTAACTGGTGAGAATGACGTTCCTTCATGTAGTTGTTCTTCTAACTATACAACTATTTTCCACACCTAATTTTAAAAAATATTTATATTCTTCTTATACTAGAGGGTGAAGAAATTTACACTTCGAAAAGGTAGTTTGTGTTCAAAAACATTTTTGTGATTTTAAAGATATTATTAGAAAAGTGGATTTCAATTTGTGTATTTATTGATGTAGAGCCAAATTATTTCAAAGTATGATGACAGAATTTTGCTTACACAGCATATCAGTAAACTTTACCTTGAGTGATATAACACTGTTTTAGAGCATTGTAATTCAGTAGTGCGTCGGTGGCATAGCCGTTAGTACACTCGCCATCCGTGCACATGGTCCGGGGTTCGATCCCCGACAGACGCACTCCTTAACCTCGCTAAGTCAGAAATAATGCTGGTGAAGAGGAAAGGTTGGGCATGAGGCTACCAACCCCATCCTGTAAAATAAACACTGTTACAGAAACTTCAAGCCTCCAGCTTGAAGCCCTATGTTCCACTGGGGAACATGAAGGAAAAAAAATTCTGTAGTGAATGCTATGAAGTAATTTAACAAAAATGACACAATTAGAAGCGATCTGTTTAGGTATTTTCAAGCTCTAAGAAGTTCATATTCTATTTACCTGACTACTGTGTATACTAGGTCAAAGGAACAGCAGATGTACTTGAATGTTCAGATTCTATTCCTCTGTCTAATTCCATTATGGATAAGATTTTATTTTGATAAGTCACACAGTGTTGTACATTAATATTAACTGATGACCACGTTTCGAGGAAAAATTATTGCTCATAATTATATCAAGTCCTTAAAATATTGACCTATGTAGTTGACCTCACAGTCATTGCAGGGTATTTTGTCCTTTAGCCCACAGAGCTTGTCTTTGAGTGAGTTTGTAGTTTTAAATGCCACTCTAATTCTTGCTTTATTAAGAATCCTACCAGTTAGGGGCTCAGATGTCCCCTCCTTATATGGTAGAACTACATATGCCTTATATTTTTCTCTTATTTATGTTATCAGTATTAGTTTTCCCATTATTTTTATTTTGCTTTGCGCCTTTTCTGATCTGCCTAATGAATTTTGTAGGATAGTTATTTAACACCAACCAGCTATTCTTTTATCTGTTTTATTTCATCATTTAGGTCTTTTCTTGTACTACTTATTGCTATTGCTTGGTTTGTTAGACACTTAACTAAGTCAGCCTTTACAGACAACGGATGAGATAAATTAGAGTCTAAATCTCTATTAGCAGAATGAGTTGGCTTTTTATAAATGCTAGTGTGTCGTCAACCTTCTTCTATTCGTTTAATTTCACAATCTAACATAGCTAATTCTCCTTGTTTTATACTCCTATCTAATTCTTTCAAAATGGTTGCCAGATTGAACCACAAGATCAATCCTTTCTAAAAAAAATATGCACAGCTTCATTCAAGATGTTGTTTTCTAATCAAATGTTCCCTAGAGTTACCGTCCAGCTAGATTTCCATCATTATCATTCTCATCCTATCACCGTTGTCTAGTATTGAAGCGAAAGACTTTATAATTCGCCTTTTAAAATTATAAATTTTCCACCTCAGGAATGACTGACTATCATAAAATCATAAATAAGACGGTTTACAATATAAAGTGTACAGGCATTATGTCAAGCTGTATTGCATAATTTACTAGACCATTCCTAGTCCAAACGAAATGGGAGATTGAACACGGAGCTAACTATTCACATTTTTAAAAATTCCTTTACGTTCCTAGTGGAACATTGAGCTTTAAGATACGGGCTTGAAATTTCCGTAGCAGTGGTGTTTATTCTTTTCCGGGACGGGGTTGTTGCTAGCCGCATGCTCAACCTTCACTCTCTACCAGTTTTATTACTGGCTTAGCGAGGTAAAGGAGTGCCTTGGCGGTTAGGGACTGAACCCCGGACCACATACGTGGTTGGAGAGCATTCTACCGTTGTGCCATCGACGCATTAACAATTCACATAGCCTGAAAAAATCAAAGTTTCTTCCACAAACATACAAATACACACACACATAGAGAGACCCAAAATACGCCATTAATTAGATGGCTTAAAAATAATAAAATGAATATTCAGGCAGTAATACTTACTTCAAATTTACACTAGAAGTATCTGTAATATGATTTGTAGTATTATTTTCCATTGTAATACTTATTATCAAGTATAATAATAATAATAATTCCTGATTTTGTATATACGAATATTATCATCATTTACGAGGGGAATAACTTCACAGACAATGATAACATTAAATTATATCCATTCAAAGAAATATCTTTTAATGTGAGTGGTAGTTATAGTAATAGCAGTTGAGATGTAATTTCCACAAATCACGTGTATATATTTTTAAAATTTCTCAACTTCCTCAAAACTTCTTCTTATCACAGAGTGTTTTGCACAAAAAGCTGAATAATTAAAGCTTGTAAATGCATATAATCCGAATTTATGCAACTGTTTTGCTTTCTCACATAGAATACAGAAAACGTGTAATCATTAAAAGCCAGAGACACAGAAGAAGTTCAAGAGTAAAGCATAATTGTGAGTGATGAGTTGATTTTACAACTTATTACTGTACTATAATAATAATAATTATTATTTGTCCAAAATTTATCTAGTTCCGGTTTCGGCAGTTTTTATTACATAATATATATATATATACTAATATTAATTTTAATCTTCTCCCACACCAAGTTCTCTCTATTTCGCCCTCTCTCTCACTCACTCACTCACAAACACTGTACCCCCATTTATATACACTTAATCTCCATACTTATATACAGAGACGTGTGTGTGTGTACGCCTAGATACGCCTACAAGCCATGCACTATGCACTATTCTTTGGGTTTCTATACCCAGGAGACTAACTATTTCATTAAGCATTTTAAGAAAGTATATATATATATTTCGTAGACTAAACATTCTTCTGATAGGCAGTAATAATCAACTGACTATTCTAACTTGAAATTAAATACACACATAACGCACACATAACACATCTATTTGTGTGCCATTGTGTGCCAGTGTGTGTGTGATGGCAGTACACTCGTTTATCATTCGCACACAAGCACGGCTATGATGCACGCATGCGTATAGATTATTACACATTAACAGACTTATAGATGACCAAAAGTGTATTTTATAAGGTTCTTATGGAATAGTTATTATTATTATCCTCATTATTATTAAGTTTTATAATCTTAAATGTTTATTATGGGACAGACCTTCAGGTGATTTTTCAAGATGGCTTAATTTTTGATAGAAGAAATAAGAAGAAGATGAAGAACCACGTGCCTACCCATACGGATACATACACACACGGTCACTTTCATTTCCACACACGCACACGCACACTGACACCTACACAAATTTATCTATATTATATTTCTCTGTGCACATTTTCATCAGTATTTATCTACAATTATTAATTTTTTTTCCTGTTCTCCTCCTTTCAGAAGAAGAAGAATAGTTTCTTTTGCATGTGACAGTCCTTATTTACACGAACAGGTAAACGAGGATTATATAAATATGAAGATTAGATTAATATTAAACGATAATGATAATAATAGTAAGAACTTTAAAATATTCATAGTTAGACAAGAGTATACTTTACTTTAATTGGTATGCCTATATTCTTATCATTGGAGTTAGTTTATCCAACAGCATCGTTACATTTCTTCAGATTGATTTTAAGAGATGATAAGAGAATTTAATGTAAAGGGAAACTTATTTAAAAACTTCCAATCTTTAATAAAGTGTAAACAAATGTTTGAACAGAAGTCATCATTTATTCCATCGCTTTTCTCTATAAAAAGTTATTTATATATATATGTACAGAGAAATATAAACATACCTGCTAAGGTTACATAATTTCTGGCTAACATACATGCAAAATTATTAAACACACATAAATCAAGTTTCACACGTTTGATACCAATTGGTTCGGTGAATTTGAAGAGAGAGTTGAGTTACTGATCATATCTTAGATTTTTTATAAAAGATACTAAAAAGCCTACTGTTGATACGGTTCATGAGGTAGATAGATACCTTGAAATACTTCAAGATTGTTAATAGACAGTATTACTCAACTTCCCTGAAATTTGCTAAAACAGTCGCTATCGTACTTTTCAAACCTGACTTATGCGTTCAGAAAGATTAATTTATCAGTCTTTCCTTGACCTGGTAACTCGACGTCTAATCTCTTCTAATCATTTGATTACGAAGTCCTCTGTTTCAACCCTCCCTGCAGTTTTGCTTTAACATAATCTAGCTTGTTCGTCTTTTTGATTTCTATGACTTGAGTTAGACTTAGCATACTGTTATGAAAAGGATTAATTACTTATCATCAAATTCACATCTCTTGTTTTGATTGTGCAACTCAATTTTCACTTTTTTTACGAGTTGATCACGGATTGATATCAGTAAGAGAACCATTGAAAACTAGAGAGTACTGGGCAGCTGTTTCATCCTAGTTTGAGAATTATCGGTAGTACGCACCCACCACAGTGGGGTTCGAACCCAGGACCTTCTGGTTACAAGGCAAACTCGTATGCCGGAAGGTTCAAAAGTCATATAACTTTTGCAATTATGTTAAACTTTTAGTCAGTACACCTACATAATTAACTTTTAGGTTGTGCTCATCTGAGACGGAACCAAGTAAATGAATGTTGGCCTCATCTTATTTTCTACAAACATTGATTTCTGCTTTACAGTTTACAATTTATTTAGGATAGTAGGCTATATGCCTGTGTTAATCCTTTCAATTTGTTACACACAGGAGGTCTAATCTCGCCTTGAATGAATCAACGGATGGCGCTGATACGACGTGTTCCGGTAGGGAGTTCCAATGGTTCACAATTCGATGCGAAAAACGGATCTCCAGACGCAGACGATTCGACCGTGGTTTTTGAACCTTGAGGTGATGTCCTCGCAATTGGTTGGTGCTAGAAGGAAGAAATAAATTAGATAAATTTGCTCCAAAATCATTTCTTAGGATACGGTATGCTAGTATTAGGTCACCCCTAAGTCGTCTGTATGACAGCGGAAATAAACCCAGTCGACTTAACCTCTCCTCATATGAGAGGGTTGAGAAACCCTTTATTAGCTTAGTTCCTACTCTTTGCACCCTTTCTAATAAGTCTATTTCGTATTTGAAATACGGGCTCGCTGCCTGGATCCCATATTCCAAATGAGGTCTGATATAAGTCGGATATAATATACGAAATATATCAGCGTCAAAATTCGCAAAAGCCTTGCGTATGGCCCATAATATTCGAAAACCCTTAGTGGCTGCAGCTCTACAGTTTGTTGCTGTTTTCAAGTCATGCTGCACAACCACTCCCAAGTCCTTGTACTCAGTGACCACTGGGAGAGTAATGCCATTCACTGAGTAATTGTGCACGTGACTATGAGATACATGCATAACTACACTCTTGCTTAAGTTAATCTCCAAGGCCCAGTGCTTACACCAATCACTTAACAAGTTTAAATCTTCCTGCAAAGCAAGTTGATCACTGTCATCGTGTAAAGCCCTCCATATCTTGATGTCATCAGCAAACAATAAGCAGGATGACTTAACTACCGATGGAATCTCATTAACATAAATCAGGAAAAGAAGTGGGCCTAGAATTGTACCCTGAGGAACGCCACTCTTAACCGATTCCAAAAAAAACTTATTCATGAGGAACAGCTGGAAACTGAAGCTTCACAACTCCAGTTTGAGAGTTTACTTTTTAAGAAATAATGTTGTAAATGAGTAAAGTGAGACTAGAACACAGTCATGGGAATGAGGGTGAAGGTTCGTAGTTTAGTAAGTAGAATACTGAAAACGCATTCATTATGTTGAAATTGTTCGTTCAAATTCTTGCATAATCCGTATTACTATTTTAGCTTCATTCACGTGGTCAATATGTTCTCATTGGAAAACAAAGGCGTTAATTCAGCGAAGAGACTGTTTTCCGTAACTTCGTAACTTCTGTAATTGTACAGTCGTATTTATTTACAATTTTTATTCCACAAAATTCCATGGAAAGGAAGTAGACGAGTTGTTGTAAACATAGTTGGTACCATAAATCAATATATGAAAGAAGCGGCATAAAGGTGATAGCGGTGAGTGATGCGATAATTTGTTTGATGAATTAACTGTAATCGGAATGCACACAGAAAAAAGGTGTTCGAAAGAAAAAAAACATTGGAAAGAGGTAAGAAAACTAAAAACACAATTAGGTTTAAAATGATAGCGTCATTAACACTGACAGTAGCAGTGATTTAAGAAGCTCCTGTTTCTCTGTTTAAATAGCCAGAGCTTCAGCAGTGCAGAAGAGACGAAAGCGTGGTGTTATCTGCAGGTTGCTATTCATTTTGTAGAGTATTTTGAAAGGGACATTTTTTGGCGATAAATCGGACATTGTTGACATGGTGTCTAATTACTGTACTGCTTATGAAGCCTCTGTTACCTTCCTGCAAGAATGCAGAATAGTATTGTTGAACGTTTTTACACAGAATAAGCGTCAAATGGCCAATGCGTTTGGCAGGTGAACTTAAATATGCCCGTAGAGATGAAGGGATGTTTTATTTCAGGTTTATCCAGAAAAGTGGGGGACTGGAAAACACTGCTCCAAACGTTGCTACAAAGACTGTTATTTACTAAGCGATTGAAATTCTTCTCTCAGGAACATTGCACTTTGAGCCACCCTTGAAATCAGAGTCGATGTAAAGTTTTTCTTTTTTAGACATGGACTATGTCTCATTTTGCTGAATTTCAAACTTGATGTTCTTGTCAATAAGTCTCGGTGGATATCCAGTTTGGAGAATTTCTTTGAGAATATATAAATCTTCTTTCAGAAAGTCAAGACTGCAGATACATCAGACTCAGATAGTTGGGGTTTAAATGAATTTCACTTTCATTCAGTTGGTACCCAGGTGTAGGAAATTGTCATTTGAGCGTTTCCTATAGATTTCTTATGGATAGACCCACCTAAGGTTCCTTGTACTTGAACATCAAGAGAGGGAATTTTATGTTCTTCTTCCATTTCATGAGTGAATTTTATCGTTAGATGGCTGTAATTAAATACTTATAACGAGTAGTTTAGGTAACATTTATCATCACACACGTATCTTATGTACAGTTAGCAGTTTTTGATAGTGGACTTTGATGGACCATTTTCGAGGCCTATCATAAAACATTTTCCTACCAGTTGACCCAAGGGAGATACTATTGTGATCTTATTTTTTTGCAGATTGTGTGTTAAGAGTGCATCTCAGTATAATTCTTTTCAGGTATGCTGTTGGAATTCCCATGCTTAACTGGTTTTCACCTATATTTCTGCAGATGGTTTTCGCAGACAGAACGTTGGTCAGAGGGTGATTCGATGTCGAGAGACATTCATATCTTACATGCCATCGACAGATTAGAAAAGTTTCGTCAATTGAGTAGTCGTTTAGTAATAATAATAATCAAATCCCTACAAACCCACACTTGAATATTAATGAGATGCTCACTAGTGACTTGCATCATTCAGGTAGGTAGTTACCTGGGGTTCTAGTGAGAAGTCGTGACCAGTAGGGTGCAGTAGGTCGGGCGTGAGGACAAATACTCGCCAAAGACATTGGCTAGGGGTCGTACTATGTCGTGAATTGGCAAAAGTTAGAATTCATGGGCCATTGAATCGGGTCCCAGTGGCGTAATGGTATACGAGCTCGCCTTGTAACCAGAAGGTCCTGGGTTCGAACTTTGGCGGTGGGTGCGTACTGATGAAGAGTCCCAAACTGGGACGAAACAGCTGTCCAGTACTCCCAGGTTTTCCAATGGTTCTCTAACTAATGTCAGCTCATGATGAAATCCTGTAACCAATAATATCTTTATTCTGCACAGTATAAAATGTACAGAATTTTCATAGGAGTTTATTGTGTGACATTTTCCCTTCGTAAAATATCTTCAAGTAAAATATTAATTAACTGACAGTATATCCTGTGACACAATGTTCTCTGAGCTGAAGCAATAACCATTCCATTCTGATATATCTGGTGCATTTCCTTCAAGAAATCCACCATATCTAGTTGAAAGCCGATTGTAAGGTGTTCAGAAGTGCATTTTGATTCTCAAGGACACAACTGAAGAACAGTAATCAGATATACTGGAACACCTTAGCTACCACCCACAATCAAGCCTTTCCTCAAGTTTAGTAGGAACTTGAGAATCAGCAGCTTGCAGACATTTTATATACATACAAGAGTAGATATTGCCATTAGAGGTCATATCTCAGTCGATTAAAACAAAACGAACGAGAGAAAATATATAAAATAGAGAGATGTAAGTCATTGGTAACCCAAGTTTTAAGTAGGCCGCCAATTATATCGAAATATTCGGCTTCAAAATGATGTAACTTACGGAACGTATAACCATATTATTATTGTTCCCTTGGGTTCCTAGTGGAACATAGGGCTTCAACTACACGTCTCCACTTCCTTCTGTCTTCTGCTGTACTTTTCACCTGCGTCCATGTTAATCCATACTGTTTCAACTCCTCTTCACACGATCTCCTCCATGTCACCCTTGGATGTCCCACTCGCCGCTTCCCTTTCGGGTTCCACTCGAGCTATGGCCTGACGCGCGATGTCACCCAGCGGCCTCCTCAGTGAGTGTCCAATCCATCTCCACTTTCTCCTGCATATTTGTTGGGCGATTGGTTCTTGTTTTGTTTGTTCCCATAGTTTCTTGTTGGTGATTCTTTCCGGCCATCTGATCTTCAGTATAGAACGAAGACAGTTGTTGATAAAGGTATGCAACAGGCTGTTGGAAATATTCTCGGTGACCCGCCGCCAAGTTTCTGATCCGTAAAGAATAACTGACACACTTGACATTTGTATTGAAAATCCGAATTTTGTTGTTGATGCTGAGTGAGTGACGAAGATTTTCAGATTGGTTTCAGGTTGATGAATGTGTTTCTCGCCTTTCCGATTCTCGGTCGATTTGACATCCTCGTCTGTTCCTCCTGTAGTTGAGACAATGCTCCCTAGACAAGTGAATGCAGTAACCTCTTTCAAATGCCTCCCGTTGATGGCGATTGGCAATGGATGTTGTTGCTGTTGTTGTTGTTGGTTGGTTACTCTCATAACCTCCGTCTTGTCTATGTTCACCTGGAGTCCTGTCTTTGCTGCTTCTTCGACCAGTTTGTTGGTTTCCCCTTGTAAGTCTTCGATTTCGTGTGACATCAAACATAAATCATCCACGCGTGAAATCCAGGTCTTCTAGGTTGTTCACGTCGGTCCAGGATATCCCTGTCTTCTCGTTTCCCACTGTCTGACGCATAATCCAGTCCACCACAATTAGGAATATCATTAATGATAATAAGCACCCTTGTCTGACTCCTGTGTTTGCTCGAAACGCCTGACTGAGTTTTCCGTTGTGGATCACTTGACATGTGCCGTTGTCGTACAGCTGTTGAATAAGGTTGATGAATATTTGGGGTACGCCGTATAACCATATATTATCACTTATAAACAACAGGGTATAACGTATAATCCGTAGACTATTCGCAAAATGTTATATCCTGTAATATAATGATAGCAATTTAAGGGTTAAATAATAATGAATCGTATTGTATTCTCTTTTTGTTTATCAGTTAAGAAATTAAGTTATTAACAGAAATTTAGTGATATTTTAATTATTGAATGTTACTCGAGAACAATACAAGAAATTGATTCAATGTAGGTTTCATAACGCATCGTTATCACTTAGAGAAATTTTGAAATCACGAAGCAGTGGACAGCTTCTCCGTCGTGGTTTGAAGCTCTTTGACGATGTGCACCTGAGAAACCCCTACAGGGACGAGACTAACAATATGTTGCATATTGATTATGTATGTCTGCGATTTAACTTCCCTATTTTAATAGTTCGCTAGTTTTTTAGCCAGTCCTAAAGCCTGGAAAAGATGGAAAGTTGGTTGTGGATCTAACGACCCTAACCTGGAAAATTAATCCAATCGATACAGAAACTCCAAAGCACACAAAAAAATATAAAAAACAAACTTATTATTCTCTAGAGTCGAAGAGACGAAACGATGCATGCTGATGAAAGCCTTCGAGAAGCCAGTCAACCAGCCGATGTGCTATCTCTCGATGACAGCAAAACCAAACACTGGGACATGAAGTGTTCGCACAATGTACGAAGCTATGAAGGCTGCCCAGGTTACCGAAAATGGAAAGATATGACAAAGAAGTGATAGGAATTTGTGAGAGTAGGTAGGACGGATGTGGACTATCCAAGTTGTTCACTGGAAATTTAATAATCTGCTCCAGTCACCCAGACGACAATCATGAGCACACTGAGGGAGTCGTTGTCATGATGTCACTAGCAGCAGCAAAGGTTCTTATGTAGTGGTAACCAATCTCCTCCAGGATCAAGAAAGTTATGATCAACTCAAAAGGAAGGAAGGTTACAATTATCCAATGTTACTCACCTACATACAATGCGGAACAAGAGAAGGGGGGAGATTTTTTAGAGAAATACAAACAGCAGTAGAAAACATCCCGAATGGCGACATCAAAATCCTTATGGGTGATGTGAATGCAAGCTGAACTTTGAGCAAACAACACAGGAAGGGAGCTCATCGTGGGTCGAGAGGCTCTCGCTGGGTGAAATGAATTTAGAACGAAGAACTCTTCGCAGACTTTTGAGCCTTCAGTGATTTGTTGATTGGAGGTAGTGTGTACGAGCACAAGGATATACACAAAGTAACATGGATTTCGACTGATGGATATACCATGAACCAGATAGATTTTATCTCAGTGCTGCTCAAGAAAGTAAAGACGCAGCTTGCTGGACACAAAGTCGAGAAGAGGAGCAGATGCGGGCTCCAGCCATCATCTAGTTCAAGCGAACTTCAGAGCGAAGTTGAAATCTTTCAGAACAACTGCAGACAGGTCACTGTAATTCAAGTTCAACATTCAGAAACTACAAGGGATACCTTCATTACAGATCAGATCAGAGCAAATTCGGAGATAGTACGCGGCATCACTGAGGAAAACCGCGGGGAAACGTATACAACCGTTCTAGAAACAATTAAGGGGCAAGACAAGGAATGGCTCTCAAAGGATACCTGGAAGCTAATAGAAAAGAGAACTGTGAAATAGAAGATAAACCAATGCAAAGATGGACGACAGAAAGAGAAGCTGATTTCATTGTAAACTGCACAAAAGAAAGAAGTGAAGAAGAGTGCTAGGAACGATAAAAGACAGTTTTAAAAAACACTGACCGGCAACTGCGCAAAGCCAGATAAAATAGACCTCAGGACATTATATCAGATAACCAGGTCTCTATCTGAGAAGAGATCAACACAGATGATGAAACCAATAAAAGATGCTCAAGGGAACCTGGTTACGAAGAAGGAAAAATAAATAAGACGATGGGTTGATCACTTTAAAGGACTCTTGAGTCGACCATCACCGGCAACTCGCCCAGAAATGTCACCAACACCAACAGCGAATACATAGAACTGCCCACCAGTGAACACCAATCCTCCAATAAAGGCATAAGTCTTGAATACAGTCAGGAAACTGAAATCCCACCAGGAAGACAGCAGGACCGAAATACTCCTGAAGCACTGACCCAGAGGCTGCAGCGGATATGCTGACACCATTATTGCAAAACGTTTGGAAGGTAGGAAAGGTGCCTAATAACTAAAAGAAATTATTATTATTAAAGTAGAGCGATTTGGACCTTTGAAAGAGCTGGCGCGGAGTCAAGTTCTTATCCACAACAAGTAAAATACAAAGATCATGTCATCCCGGAGAGAATAAAATATGCACTTGATACAAAAATTCTCCCAGAACCAGCTGGATTCAGGAGAGGCAAATCATGTGCTGATCAAATTGCAACTCTACGCATCTCCACAATACAGCAGAGAATGGAAGTCAAATCTCTACGGCAATTTCATTGACTTTGATAAAACCTCCTACAGCGTCGACCATGAAGTAATTTGGAAACGACTTCAACACTGTGGAGTGCACGGTCAGAGATCTCTATCAACCTCACTCAACAGCTATATGACAATTTCACGTGTCGTGTGTTTCAAAGTGAGGAGCTCAATGTAGCCTTTGAAGTGAATAGAGGAATAAGACAAGGCTGCTTACTATCACCGATGATCTTCCTGATTGTGAGGGACTGGGTCATGTGGCAGACTATATCTAATCCCATCAGATATCGAGATAAAAAGACACTCAGTAACAGCAGTCCATTTTGAAGAACCATTGGAAAACCTGGGAGTACTGGACAGCTGTTTCGTCATAGTTTGAGACTCTTCATCAGTACGCATCCACCGGGATTCGAACTCAGGACCTTCTGGTTACAAGGCGAGCTCGTATACCATTAAGCCACTGGGACCCGATCCAATGGCCAGTTCATGAATTCTAACTTCTGCCAAATCACGACACTGATGAGGAGTCCCACACTAGGACGAAACAGCAGTCCAGTACTCCCAGGTTTTCTAATGGTTCTCTAACTAATGTCATCTCATGATGAAAATCCTGTAATCAATCAAATTCCTACAAACCAACATCCATTTTGCTTTTGAGTAACTTGGTTGGTATGGAGTGATTTGTGAGTTGTAGCCTCTTAATCGTAAACGTTTTTATTATATGCTATGCCCTTTATATTATGTATCTGGGTTCCTATTTTATGTGGTACTCTTTAGCTAGTCACACGATTGTCCATGAGCTGTAATATCCTGTTCAAAATATCCTCTCCACGTTACTCTCCGACCAACAGCCAACTCGTCACTCGTTTCCCATTCGGGTTACACTCTAGGGCTTGTTTGGCACATGGTGCAACTGAAAGATCTCCACAGCATGTATCCTACTCACCTCGATTTCCTACCGCGCATTTGTTGGGTGGTAAGTTCTCATTTGATTTGTTCTCAGAGTTCCTTGTTTCTCATCCTTTCTGGCCGACCATTTAATCCTGAGTACGGCGGTTGGTGATGACAGTCTGAAGCCTTTACAAGATGATTTTAGTGAATAATACGCCAAGTCTCTGAACCATATAGGAGAACTGATATGACTTTTGTTCTTTATGCTCATTGCAGAAGGTTTCAATAATGATTGCAGATTAGTGAATGTCTGTCTCGCTTTTCCGATCCAGACTAGCCTTGATATCCTTATCCGTGCCTCCTGTAGTTGAAACGAGGCTTCTCAGGTGAGGTAAGTGAAAGTGGTGACCTCGTTCGAATTTCTTCCATTGATAGTGTTTGGTGTTTGTTGTTGCTGGTTGTTGATTGTCTTCGTCATCTCCGCCTTCTCTATGTTCACTTGAATTAATGTCTTCTCTGCCTTCCTTCTGTGCCAACTTGTTAGTTTTCGCTTGTAGGTCATCTAGAGTTTGCGACATTAAACATAAATCGCTCACGAAGTCCAGATCTTCTGGAGTCTTCGTATCGATCCAGCATATGCTATCTTCTCCTTCTTACGGTCTGATGCTTAATCCATTCCACCACAGTCAGAAAGCATTGTTCTACTCCTATCTACTGTGGCAATTGAACTGACAGCCCCAGGCCCGACTTTGTGTGTTTCTCCAGGAATATAACTGGCTTGTAAATAAGCAAACTAGTAAACTAGGCGAGGTCATGTAGCAAGATAAAGTCTAATTTTCTCTTCTCATTACACACTGAGGAGAAAATATTTACAGAACTTTACGATAACTAGAATTAGTGGATAAATTCACTATAAATTAATAGGGATAGTGACAACATTGCATGAATGATAGGAAGAATGGAACCAGCCATTCATTTACACTTGCAAAATAAGCTATTAATTTCACACCTAACACAGTTTCTTCACGAAAAATGGGTGTCATATAAGGTATCGTTACATTTTCATACTTAATCATGCTAGCGTAATATTTTTAGTGATTGTTTCAATACCCACCCGAGAAGTCCGAATGAAAATTTGAGAATAAAGAGGGTGCTCAGTGTTTAACAGAATGGCTTCTGTCAGTCTTTTGAGATGATATTAACGAGCAGCCCTACATAAGAAAAATAGTCGCCTGAAAGCTGCATATTTATCAATTTTAACTTTAATTGCAAGACAGATCACGAACTGGGATCAGTTAGAGAAGCACTGGAAACCAGGGAGTACAGAGCAACTATTTTGTCCTGGTATGGTACTCTTCATCAGCACGCAACCATGAACCAGTCTAGGGCCAAACTCAGGATTTGTTGGTTGCGAGACAAATCCGTTAGTCATTCACCCAGTGAGTTAGACGAAATTCAGTCACCTGTGGGTTCGACCTTCTGTCAGTTAACGATGTTTAACTCAACAATCAGATAACGTCATTGGTGATTATTTATAGACCTCAGTATTAATGACTTCTCAATACAGCTCCATGAAGTGCGCCTCATGGCTAGTCACTAGTGAATATTAGATTACCGGATGTTAAAATTCATAAACCGTTGGATTTCATTCCACCAGATGAATGATCAGTGGGTTCGCCTTGTAACTAGGAGGTCGTGGTTTTGATTCTCAGCAAGGTGATATTATTATTATTGTTCCTTTTGGTTCCTAGTGGAACATAGGGCTTCAACTAAACGTCTCCATTTGCTTCTGTCCTCTTAACGTTTCACCTGCATCCATATTATTCCATACTGTTTCAACTCCTCTTCACACGATCTCCTCCATGTCACCCTTGGACGTCTCACTTGCCGCTTCCCTTTCGGGTTCCACTCGAGCTCTGGCCTGACGCGCGATGTCACCCAACGGCCTCCTCAGCGAGTGTCCAATCCATCTCCACTTTCTCCTGCATATTTGTTGGGCGATTGGTTCTTGTTTTTTTCGTGATATTACACCTATCCAATACTTTCAGTTTTTCGACGGTTCTATGTCTGACGTCTAATTTGAAATTAGTCAAATTCCTGAAGACTAACACTTGAATTAAATCGTCCGGTCGTGCTTACCATCTTGTTATCAACGGTAAAGATAAAAAAATTGTTGTGCACTACAGCACTCTGTAACTTAACTATATAACTTAGACATTTACAGTTTATTCTCAGAAATCTCTGAGCTCAGATAAGGTGCATATTGGTGACCAACGAAATCGTATGCCATGTTCACTCGATACTCGAACATAATTTTTAATGCATTGCTTTCTACCTTAAGACATTCATTCACCTTATTTTCGCTGAAATGAGAAGCAATCATATCTTTCATAGGATATGGTAAGTAGTAATGTGATCATGAAATACATAGTATATCAGTGTTTTATCATACTAGAAATAGGATGCACAGATGATTGGATGAACACATATTGTTTAACAGGTTTTATCTCACTTTCTGTCGTAATATATATACATAAATATGTATATATATATGTTCTTTTAATAGATAAACATTTGTTAATTGATGCGTAAAAAGAGCAAAAAAAATAGGGAATTAGGACTGTCTGCTTTGCAGGTAAGCAATTCATCTTGAAAATATGCTTCGTCATAGCTTTTACCATTCATTCTCTATAAGCCTACTGAATTTTTGTTGTTCAGTGCCAAAAACGTTATCTGAAAAACAGATGTGCTTTTTTTACAAAATAAGGAAAAAGAGAGACTATTCTGATGATTGTTTTAAATGAATTATTGAAAGGAAATAGAAAAATAACCGTGTGTAATACTTTATTAGTGGAAGGACCATTTATTTATGGTCATATCCCATTATTATTATTATTAACATCATCATATACTAGGGTTCTGAGTGAAACATACTGCTTCAACAGCACATCTCCATTTCATCCGGTTTTCTGCAGTCACATCCAGCTGGCTCCACGATTGTGAGTAGGATTTCATCCACTCCTTACACGATCTTCTCTATGTCACCTTCAACCCACTTCCAACTTCTCATCTCCCATTGGAGTTCTACTCTAGAGACTTCGCCCGAAAGGTCTCCAGAGTGTATCCGATCCATCTCCATGTTTGCTGGTATATCTGTTGGGCTATGGGTTCTTGTTTAGTTCATCACTAGAGTTCTTGTTTTTAATTCTTTCTGGCCTGCCATTCGATCTTTAGTAGGAAGCGAAAGCAGGTGTTGATGATAGTCTGAAGCCTATTAGAAATGCTTGTCGTTACAATTCAAGTTTCTGAACTATATTAAGAATTGAAATTTGAAAGTTGTTCTACATGGTGGGTGCAACAGATTTTCAAATTGATTTCGGATTTCAGAATTTTTGTCTTGTCCTTGCAATTCTGTATTTGAAATTTTCATCCAAGTCACCGGCTGTAGTTAAGTGAAGGAAGTAACTCTTTCCAATTCCTTCCATTTCTAGAGATCGGTTATTGCTGTTGTTGTTGTTCGTTCGTTATCTTTATTGTCTCTGTCCTATCCACACACTCGTTTGAAGTTCTGTTTTCGCTGTCTTTTCTGACAACTTAATGGTATGCTCTTGGAGGTCTTTGAGTTTGTGTGACACTAAACATAAATAGCCCGCGATGTTCAGGTCTTCTAGTATCTATCTTCTTGTTGGCCCAGCGTTTACCTGTCTTCTCACTCCCCATGTACAGTGTGCCGCATGTTCCAGTTCACCAGAATCACAAATATCATCAGTGATAGTAGGCAGCCTTATCTTATTCCTCTATTGACTTCAAAGGCTACATTGAGCTCCTTATTTTGAAAGACATGACGCGTGGAATTGTCCTATAGCTGTTCACTGAAGTTGATAAAGATTCGAGGTGATGGTCTTCATAGTGTTGAAGTTCTTACCAAATTACTTTGTTGTTAACACTATAGGAGGCTTTCTCAAAGTCAGTGAAATTGCTGTGGATATTTGACTTCCATTCTTTGCTTTGTTCAATGATGACACCTAGCGTCGCGATTTGATTCGCGTATAATTTACCTTTCCCGCAGTAGTAGTATATAGCATCCTATCATTAAGTCTCTGATCCGTATAGTAGCAATGTGAAGTCAGTCAGTGCTACTATACGGATCAGAGACTTGCACTGCGCGTCATAAAGAGCATCTCAAACAAACTACAGACCTTCATTAACAGTTGTCTTCGCTCAATACCACTCAAGATCAGATGGCTGGCCGGCCAGAGTTGATCAGCAACAGAGATCTCTGGCAATGAGCGAACCAACACAGCAGGAACCGATTGTGAAACAAAAAGGCAGGAAGAAATCGAGATGGATTGGCTGGCCATACTCTGAGGAAACAATCCATCAATTGACATCACTAGACAAGCCATCGCTTGAGTGGAACCCGAAAGGGAAGCGGCGAGTTAGTCGTCAGTGCAAGGGTGAGGGTGACTTGGAGGAGGTCATGTGAAGAGGAGATGAAAGCGTGTGGGCAGACTTGGAGCCAGGTGAAGACTCTAGCAGAGAACCGAACGCAATGGAGACGCACGGCTGAAGCCCTATGTTCCTCTAGGAATTAAAGGAAACAATAATAATATCATTATGCATTTCAAGAAAATCATAGAGAAACAATTTTTTCAAATATTAAAAATCTGTACTTTTATTTCAATGCATGATTCAATAGACGTTTCTGGGTTCATGACAAAACTCTTTCTTGAAATCAGTCAGATTTGAATAAACCAAAACCCTTATAAATTTACTTTTTAAATTTTTTTATTCATCATGCAAAGTTGATGTAGGCTGAATTTTGAAAGACTGAAAAATATTGGCATAATAAAAGTAATAATTCAACAGATTGATGGATTGACTGAACAGTTGATTGAATTGTACTTTTCTGGTCAACTATAATTATTTAAAGAAACAAGTCAATGGTTACATGTTTTTTTTGTGTGTATATGTGGCTATAACGACCTACTATATATTAATCGCTTTTATGTTCACCTGACTAAACAGGTTGATATTTTTATCAGTAAACATAATTTCTTTTCAACAGATACTTTGTAGGGATTTCGTTTGTATCAGGTTCGATCATGAATCAATGTCACTTAGAGAGAGAACCAATGAAAACCCGGGAGAACTGGACAGCCGTTTCATATTAGTTTGAAACCCTTTACCAGTACGTACCTACCTGGGTTCGAACCCAGGACACCCCGGTCACAAAGCAAGCTCGCAAACAATTCAGCTACTGGGACCCAATCAAATGGCCAGCCAATTCTAACTTCTACCATTTCGTGATTTTAGTGCCCTTGTGGTGAGATATGGTTGCTAGCCAAATTGGTTGACAGTAATTGAGGTCAAGGTCAAGATGGACAGGCGGATACAGAACTGACACAGCCACAAGAGATGCAAGGTTAACTTTCTGTGAGAAACAACCAATCATCAGACTGTATTTTCTACTAACATTAACCTACAATAATTTACGTCAAAATCTATAAATATGTGTTGATTTTCCGTAATAAACGATCTGTTGCCTGGCCCTTGTCTTCTGTTGTTACACCCTCACTCCCGACCAGATAAACCCTACTGGTTACAAATTCTCACTAGAACCCTAGTCAGCTGAGTCCTGTAGCCAGCCACTAGCAAGCACCAGATTAATTTTCAAGAAT
Organism: Trichobilharzia szidati; assembly: GCA_944472155.2. Taxonomy (NCBI): domain Eukaryota; kingdom Metazoa; phylum Platyhelminthes; class Trematoda; order Strigeidida; family Schistosomatidae; genus Trichobilharzia; species Trichobilharzia szidati. Next base: position 29,880,312 of record OX235271.1, read on the forward strand.
TTGTTTGTAGAGATTCGATCTGTACCTGAATGTCATACTGACTTGCTGTGTGACCGTGAGGTATTGGGTTTGAACGCCGGTTGGTTTGTACTGATAAAGAGTCCCAAGCCTCCCAGTACCCTTTGTTTTTCATTGGCTCTCTAAATGATATTAATCTGTAATTAAATTCGAAACTTGATTCACTGATGATAGTATTATGAAGAAAGGTATTTGGAGTGTTTATAATTTTCAGTTCTTTCATGATCATCGTTATCTACCCTTTGTTTCGTTTCTGAAAGCTTCCGTCATGGCGTTATATCAAATCTTTCAAATGATTATGAACAATTTGTTGTGCTAGAAAGTTGATTCGGTGAACACTATTAGATTGCCACATTATTGTTTCTTTCATGACTAAATGGTTCTTTGGTTGATTGGTAATGGTTCCTGATGAAGTCTAACTTGAACTTAACCTCTGAAAATTCTCTTTTTTATTTTTTTTCATCAAGAGCTCAATTCGCCCGATGATGAAGATCAGATGACCAGGCAGAAGAGATAAGCAAATGCAGAGAAAGACAAGTGTCTACTGTCAAGCAAATATGCAGAAAAGAATGTAGACGAATTGAACATATGTTGAGACATGCTTGACATCACACTACAGTTAGCCGTATGAAATCCTAAAGGGAAATGAAGGATCAGACATTCGTTCGAAGGTTTTTTTGAATGAAAAGGTTACACCTGTATTATGTGTTTCCATGAGGCTGATTAATATTATTCCAATGAACCTTATAAGTCTGAAGAAAGATTCATCTCAAGAGAAACACAGTAAGCTAAATAATACTGGGTCGGTAGCACAGCGGTAGAATACCCGCCTACAACTCGTATGGTCCGGGGTTCGATTCCCGGCCGACGCACTCCTTTACCTCGCGAAACTATTAATAAGACTGGTAAAGGTAAGGTTGGGCATGGGGCTAGCGACTTCATCCCGTACAAAATAAACACCACTACTACCGAAATTGCAAGCATTTAGCTTGAAGCCCTATGTTCCACTAGGAATGTAAAGAAATAAAATAAGCAGTCTTGTGCTACTGAGCGAACGCTTCTCTTTGCGGTTGTCGTCTTGTTTTTTGACGATTGTGATTTTGTTTGAATCAAGTCAAGGTTGACAGTGAGGATTTTTATTTCCGACTGTCTGCAGAAATTGTTCGGTGAGTGATTCTTACTGACTGAGTTTTTATCCCACTTTGTAGGGAATATTCTACTTGATTCTCAGGTACTACTTACGCCTAATTTATGGTTAACTAATTTTGTCCTACAGTACTTGTTTTGTACTGGTGAATTCTATGGTTTGTACAGCTACCTGACGGCAATGTTGAGATAATTTTGAATTTTTGATATGCCATTGTTGTAAAATAGCACCGCAAATTTTGTTGCAAACAGTCATCTTTTTGCTGTAGCCGGGACACTTTGGGATTGTGCTTCTCTGAAAGAAGTCAGCTATACAGGAGAATGCGAAGACTGGTACCAGCGTTCAGATAACAACACTTTGGTTTCTCTCTCTCTCCTTATATATATATATATATTTGTATAACTTCACTTGTGCGTTGAAGTTTTTGTTGCACTTTGGTTAAGTTTTACGGGTGGAGTTGCTAGCACGACGCCCCAACACTCCCTCTTTATCCGGGCTTGGGACCGGCTAGAAAACTAGTGACCTAGTAATCCAGGCGAGGCGAACCAATCGCCCAACAAATATGCAGGAGAAAGTGGAGATGGATTGGACACTCGCTAAGGAGGCCGCTGGGTGAAATCGCACGTCAGGCCAGTGCTCGAGTGGAACTCGAAAGGGAAGCAGCGAGTAGGACGTCCAAGGGTGACATGGGGGAGATCGTGTGAAGAAGATTTGAAACAGTATGGAATAACATGGATGCAGGTGAAAAGTTTGGCAGAAGACAGAAGCAAGTGGAGTCGTGCAGTTGAAGCCCTATGTTCCACTAGGAACATAAGGGAACAATAATAATAATTATTATAATGTATAACTTCACAATGATCTCAATTGTTTTCCTCTTTCTGCTACTTAGTTCACTTCTCCAATATTCAAGATTATTGAAGAACGTATGACACACCATATACTGTTTATAAATTCTTGACAGTAGTCTACACCACATGCTAAGCTTTTTATTTCAAACGAAAGTAACAGCAACTTACTTAGTGTTTATGTAAAGCGGAAACCATATGCTGAAATAATGCAGTCTTAGTCCACTTGGCACATACTGGACACTCAGTAAAACCAAAGCAGGCGTTCTTGGTAATCTATCTAGTTTAGCTTGACTACGTCGTCTATCAGTAGATGAAGCGTCAGCAATCAATACAAGAAGACCTTGTCTCTGTATGCAGAAGAAGTATGTCCAACCGCTTTTTTACCTAGGCCTACTACAAGGCCAACAAATCTTTCATAAATTTTGGCACTTTAAATTCCTATCACTTTTTTTCTTTTTCCTTTGTTTTATTGACCCACGTCTGTTTTGGACCTTTTACGACGTCATGACCTTTCTTATTTTCAAGAGTCAGTTTGTAGGGATTTGATCTGTTTCAGGTTTGCCGACGGACTGATATCAGTTAGAGGACCATTGAACACCACCAGGAAATACTGGATAGCTATTTCGTCCTAGCTCAGAATCACCATCAGTTCACATCCACCGGGTTTCGAACCCAGGAACCTACGCTTACAAGGTAGTCTTTTATACCATGTCTACTACCCTAAGTTTATGTAATGCTTTTCAAACTTCTGATTGTATTTATACAATTCTGTTCATTCCACTTCATTAAATTCATTATCACCTGATTATCGTTCCCTAGTGCTACTTTTAATTTTGCACCACACTATGGTTCTTATTTAATCCTTATTATTATTGTTATTTGTCACCTTTGAACTTACATCCATTTGTTCGTTTATTCCCTTGTAGTATTCATATTCTCTCACATCCTACTGACTGCACTCACCCTTGAAACCTATACATCGTCGATCAGACGTGTATACACATCAGTGAGTTACTTCATCCGATTTTATCTCATGTTCTTATTGATCATACGTTTTCTAAATACTAATCAAAACTAGCTGACAATTATTCCTTCTTGTACTTACAATACACTTTTTGATGCAATTCTGATTTCCTTTTATCAGAGCTACTGCGTTCTAAAATTAATAGATTTATAATTGTAGAACCTGAAGAAGAATCTGTTGAAAACAAATGTTCACTGTAAGTATTTTGGTTCTGAACAAATTATGGGGATATTCAAGTTATTGTCTAAAAACTTCCACAATTAATAATCTTCATTTATAAGACTATGATACTGATTTTTGTGTTTCACTGTCATTCTTGCCGACGCTAAAATGAAGTCATTTTGGACCAACGTACCCAGTGGGGTTCGATCCCGCTACCTTCCGGTTAGCTCGTTTAACATTCAGCGACTGGGACCGCGTTCAGTGGCCCATGATTTCTATTTTGCATACTGCCGATGATTCCCAAACTAGGATGAAACATCTGTCCAGTACTCCCTGGTTTTCATTGGTTCTCTATCTGATGTTATTTTGCGATCTAACTTGTAACCTATCAAATTCTTGGAATCCGACACTAGGAAACTTTATTTAATTTAATCTGTTAGTGATGAATAAACTTTGAAGTAAATCACAAACTCTTGATATGGACAGTTAATGTTTTTATTTAAAAATTATCCTGCTGCGTGTTTTCTTTATTGGCATATAAGTTTAACAAAGTTACCCCTTCAATAGTTGACACGTCATAAGACATAGTTTTGTTTACATTAAAAATATCCAGGTAGATTTGAACACAGAAAGTTAAAAAAACATGAACTTTTCATACCCATCTATAAAATTGTTTGGTTTAGCGGCGTTTTTGAATATAGTAATATTATTGAAATAAAAGATAGATTTGTGAGACTATCTGAATTTGTCAACCCCATCTAGTTTATTTTTCAACTTGCCCTAAGTCGCGGAAAGAGGGAAGATTAGGCGTGAGGTTCACAACTCTACCCCGTAAAAAAGCAACCACCTCGCAGATGAAACTTGAAAGCAGTGTTTAAATAAATCTGTCCATTAGAGGACTGGGGAGACTCC